>JARHVA010003061.1:1010000-1130000 GCA_037957365.1 Torreya grandis | reverse complement strand
TGTCCCTCTTTTCCTCACCTTAGTCTCTTTTATTAGTTGACTAGGCTAGGTCGACTGGGTCAACCCTGTATAGTTTTAATATATTTTCACTTAGGAATTAGGTTAGCCTTTGGCTGACCTAGCTCATGAGCTAGTGAATAATTATCCAAAATTTTGCTAGGTCAACTAGGTCAACCCTATTGGCCAAGATTTTTGAAAGGGTCAAAGATCAAATCCACTTATAAATACAATATCATTTCATCATCATTTAAATATTCAATAAAGGGTTATTATTCTTTTATGCTTCTTTACAATTTGTTCTTCCACCATTCTACTTAAGGAGTCATAGCTTAGGGTTTCAACATGGAGAATCTAGTATTGTTGATAAGTCTTGGATGATTTGGCCTTTCTTAGTTATCTTTACAAGCCACAAAAACCTCTTGTGAATCACCTTTGGCCAAGGGAGAGACTAAGTCTTGATGGGTTCACATTCAGGTAAGTATTCTCTAACTTTGGTCCTCTCTTTACTAGATAAAGGTAGTATACGTATTAGCTTTGAATAATATTAATTTTCATATTTCATACATTAGATTCTTACTCATAATTATCTTAATTAAGATTCTCTTATACATGTTTTATTGTTTACTAACCTCTCATATTGTGCGACAAGCTTTGGTGAACACTAGATTAGATTTACCTTACTTTTTATTAGTATATGTGAAATATCAAAACCTAGGATAGCCTTAGGGTTATTACATGATTATGATAGACTAGAGGATTTATAACCCTCCTTAGCATGGTGTATTATAGTAATATATCCCCTAATTGGGTCTAGTAGATCCCTATATTGGTCATGCTCCCACTTAATAAATGTGTTCCCATAGGATACTAGATCAACTCAATCAACATAGTATACTTTAAAACATCTAATCCAGACTACTAGGTCAACCTAGTCAACCTTGTACACTTTTAGGCATCAAATTTAGACTACTAGGTTGACCTAGTTGACCTTATACATTTTAGGCACTCAATAATAGGCTTTTACCAAGCTAGATCCACCCAGTCAACCCTGTTATTAGGATTTGAAATCATTTAGCAAGCTTATTTGACAATAACCTCAATTCTTTATATCCTTAGAACTACCAAGGATACTTTCTATCCTTTCTCTCTTTCATTATAGTCTTTCCTTTCATAGTTTCTAGTCTTTAAAACTACCCTTGTAAAATCAACTAAATCGACCCTGTTGACCAAGTTTTATAATTTGTGTGTTTTTTGGATAGCTATATCAAATCTATTGACCATGTCCATTTTCAGACCTTTGATTTCATAGTATAGATGTGACACTATCAACCATGTTTTATATTCTTTGCATACATTTTTTATTGAATCGACACTGTACCATGTTTTAAATTTGGAGTTAGCATTTATATACTAGTAATTATCTCACACTTTCATTTCTTGTTGTTTGTGTGATTAGAATAGATCACATAGTCTAATTAGGTGGTATTTAATATACAACTTAGTTTCAACATTTTCAATTTGATGCACACATGACCAAATCACAAAATCTTAAACATATATTTTAACAATTATATACCCAAGGCATACTTACTTGGATTTCATCACCAAGGGAGAAGCTGACTTGGTTTTATGGCCATATATAAACACATGGTTAGTAGTATATTTTGGGTAATCACTTGACATGCTTATGATTGTGGTGTGTGAAGTGTGGGGGTAGGACACAATACCAAGCCTATACTATTGCCAATATAAATCCCTTTTAGCCCAAACTTCCTACAAGTATCCATAGATTAATTTTTAGTTCCTTGCTTACAACCAACTTCCTATCACATTTAAAATCATATTCTAATAATCTAATAACACTCAAGTTTACCACTTAGTTATATTTTACTTTCCAAGTTGATTACTTGCTCTTTACTCAAATTGTGTGTTATATTGGAAACACTTACATTAGCCATTATTGGTACAAGGTTTTGTGTTGTGTGCCTTAATTGGATCATGCTCATTGATCCAATAGATCATTTTTTCCCTTCAATTCTTTATTTTAAAAATACTTGTAAAATTATTCTTATCTCAGTGCATGGTCATTTCAATCAACATAATATGTTCTAGGTTGTCTAATTTTCCCTATCTATTGTGTTAGGTTGACTTGGTCAACCCTATACACTTTTTAGCCTTTATTTGTTGTGCTAGGTCAACCCAGTTAACCTTGTACTTTTTTTTCCTTCCCTATTTGCTGATATAATTTACTACCTTTCTTGATTAGCATTCTATTCAATTATCTCCAATCATAATAAGTCTCCTATCATAATCTTCTTGGATAGCTTGAATCCATTTATATACTATATGGGATGCTAATTTCTCCCTCTCTTTTCTTTTCAAGAGTAACATCACTCATGGGTCACCTCTTCCTCTCCTTCATCCATAAATTGTAACATGGTAAAAATCACACCTCAAGATTAAGTTGATGGATCTAATCATTTCTATACCTACCAATATGCTTCTCATCTTCAAAACCTTCAAGCTAATGTAGTAACAATTGACACAAGTCTAATCAATAATCCTACTAATAATCCATCTTCTAACAACCCTCCCTTAATACCAATTCAAGGAGTGCTCTTACCAACACCAACCTACCTCCTGATATAACTCAACTTCTTTACTAATTTATTCAACAAATGAACATAATGCAAAAATCTAACACAATCAAATGATGCAATTTAAACAACATTTGATTAATATGTATAAGTAACCAGCTATTCATCCTCAAACTAATCCCAATTACATTCCTCTACCTCTTAGGGATGCCTTAGGAGATGTTATTCCTCAACCCATAATGAATAACAAGATTATTAAAACTTTTCAAAATGGGTCTTTATATCCCTTCATTATGTCCATTGATTTTGGTAACATATCACCAACTATCAAGTATGATGGGACTAAAGACCCTGCCTCATTTCTTAAAGCCTTTGGTAACCTTTACACATAGTGGATCCAAACTAATACCTTTACCACAAATAAAATCTTAGTCAAAAATTTCATTGGTGATGTATAAGAATGGTATAACCAATTACCACAACATTCTATTTGGAAACTTAAATATTTGGTCAATCCCTTACTCAAAGAGTTTCAAAACAATGATCTTCCCAAAAATTATCTTAGCCACTTCATTAATGCTAATCAATGTCCCATAGAATCAACTCATGAATTTATCAAAATATGTAAATCATTGGCCCTTAAAGCTGATCATAAAATGACTAATGATAACTTGTTCAAACTCTTTATCATTACTTTGACTCCTCTTCAATTTAAGGTTTGAACCTTTACTCCCTAAATACTTAATGAAGATCTTAATCAACATAAACATCAAGAATTTCTCATGAAGTAATTTGAACCTAATCCTAAACTCTTAAAAGGATTTTTTAAAACATCTACCCATGCTATCCCTAGTAATAATTAAGAAACCAAACCAAAAGTTACCAAATCCAATATTTCTTCATCTTCTCACATGCCACTTTCTATGTAGCAAATGCAACAACTCTTAGTGCCCTCTAAACCTTTCATTTATTCTAATAATCCTCCCAAATGGTATTATTCTAATCTATTTTATTATTTCCATGTTGAAATCGGTCATTCCCATAAATCTTATAGATGTCTCACTAGATTAGTTGTCTCATATATCCTTAGTGATTCATTTAATCATGAAGCCATGATCAACCTTCATCATCAAGAGTACACCACTACTTCTCAAAAATGACAAGTATCTAAAGATTCTACCTGAAATAACAAAAATTATTTTTCCAATAATCAACAAAATACAAAGGATTTTTATGTTATTAATGCCAATTATGATCAATATTTTAATAATTCTCAATATGTTAACACTTCTAAGGTTAATTATCTTCACAAGTTGGATCACAAAGAACCTATTACCAAACCTAAGAAGCCATATTTAGAAGAACAACTTATTAAATATACTACCACTAATAATATATCTTTGAAAGCTCATGAGGAACCACCTCCTACTTCTGATCCTCTAACCACATCTATTCTTTCCAAATCTAATTTACATCCTAAACATCATGTTGGTTCTTCTAAATCTCATTAGAACTTTATTAAATAAATCAACTCTATAGCTTGCAATATTCCACTTATGGAGTTGGTTCTTACTTATCCTTATCATTGCAATTTATTTATTCAACAACTCTTAGAAATTGAAGATCTATCCTCTATATATGAAGAACCACCTTTTATCAATTTTTAACCTACCAACATCAATACAATTGAAACTATGTGTCCTTTCACTAATCCTTCTATTGAATCTCTTGAAGACAGCATGATCATTGATGAAATTATTTTTCATTTTGATGATCGATGACTGTTTATTAAAATATCCATTAATACTACCCTTGTCCATAAAGTTCTAATCTATGAGGGCTATGATATTAATGTGTCATATCTATGGCTAATCTAATAACTCAGTTATAATAAAGATCATCTCAAATAAGCCCATCTTAATTGTCATGGTTTTGACAAAACTTATCAAAAGCTACTTGGGTGTATTTGGCTCCTATTAACCATCAGACCTAAAACTATTCAAACTAATCTTATGGTCCTTGATTTACCATTATCTTATAATATTCTCCTTTGTTTCCCATGGATTCATCGAATGAGGGCCATTTCTTTGTCTAATAGCCAATGTATTAAATTCTTACATAATGGAAAATGATATAAGAATGACGATGATCCTAACCCATGGAAAATTCAACTTCCTAATATCAAATCTTAGTATCATGTTCCTACAATTCTTAAGATCAATAGTTCTCCTTTATCTGAGTTCATCAACATGAATCCTAATTTACATGTTACTCCTGTGGATTTTGACGATGATGAACTCAATTATTTGTAGCATATTTGGAATATTACCAAGTTACCTCCCTACATTTTGTATTGACCTCCTCCTTCTCTATTACCCAGGGACCATATTATTCCTCTTATTGATGTGATTACTTATTTTTTCCCTCCATCTGATTCTTAATAGCTTTCCTTACTTGGAGATGAATTTACTTGCAATGATTTGGAGTGGCTAAATTATTTCAAGATCCTCTCATCATATCTCTTCATATATTCAATAATATTGGGATTTCACCTTCCAAAACTCTTTCTGACTGTCAATCATGTATAATTTCTCCAACATATGATGATAATTAAATAATGGCCCAAGCTAAATATTGAGACTTGGATGTCTAACATTATCAAAAAACCTTAGCTCAAATTCATGATTTTAATCGAGATGTGCATACCATTTCCATAGATTGTGACTTAGATCATGAGGATCATGTGCCTCCTACAAATTTTCCACTTATTTATACCCCTTGGGTGGTAGAGAAAACTATACCTTCCAAACCTTTAGAAATTCCTATTTATCCTTTATCAGCTATTGATCCAATCATTACATCCAATCCTTCTCCCATCACCAAAACCAACAACACTTCAATCCATTTTGATCCATATCCCTCTCCTATTCCTAAGATTAAACTTGATTCCAAGGTAACTAATGTATGCCAAATACATTATAAGTATGATCACCATGATAATCAAATTATATTTCTTGAACTAGATGTTGAATATTATAGTGCTCTTCCCACCTTGCCTAGTGACGAAACTATTCTTGAAATACTTCATACATGAGAACCTCAACTTCCTCAAAAACTTCATAAACTTGGGAATTTATAAACTAAAACTCCTCTCAATAACTTTATTTCTAGAATTTATCCTAAAGTTAATCCAATATCTTCTTTACCTAATTCACCATATCACTTTCAAGACATTAATGCCATGATTATCAAAGAAACCACTCACATTGAATATGGTAATCCATCTTGTCCTTGACCAATTATAGTTTCTCATGAACTCTAACCTACCAAACATGATAATTTTTTCTTATTATTTGATAAGTATCATGAATTTTTTACTTGGTCCTATGAGGATATATCTATTATTGACCCTAGCATGTTGGTGCATAACATCATTACTTATCCTGATGTTAAACCTATGCATTAAAATAAAAGGAAATTTCCACCTATGGTTTCCACCTTATGTCACAAGGAAATAATCAAATTAATTGATGCTAAATTTATCAAACTAGTGGACTATTCTGAATGGGTTTCCAAAGTTATTCCAATTAAAAAAAGGGTCACTATGGTCATTCACATTTGTATTGATTTCGATAATTTTAATCTTGCTTGTCCCAAGGACAACTTTCCTCTACCTTTGATAGATTCTATCATCAATTCCATAGCTAGTTATGAAATTTTATCTTTTATAGATGGCTTATTGGGATATAATAATATTCACATTACCCTCAAATACCAACATAAGACCAATTTCACCATGTAATGGGTCACTTATTTCTATGTCAAAATTCCCTTTAAGCTCAAAAATTATGGAGCTAACTACCAACGAGAAATGACTCACATCTTCCATGATCTTCTCCACAAAATTTTTGAAACCTTTATGGATGGCCTCATTACTAAATCTAATTTTTGTATAGGTCATCTTTCTAATCTTCATATCATTTTTTATCACCTTATTTAATACTAGGTTAGACTCAATCCTTACAAATCTATCTTTGGTGTCACATCTATAAAAATTTTAGGATTCTAAGTCTCTCTCTATGGAATTAATGTTGACTCAGCTAAGATTAGTGATATCATAAACATGCCCATTCCTCATTCCATTCTTGACATTCAAACTTACTTAGGCAAACTTAGGGTAATTAAATGATTTATCCCTAAAATGGCTTGTCGAATCGACTCTATCAATTCTCTTTTAAAAAAAGGTACTACTTTAGAATGGATAGACCATTGTCAAAAAGTGTTTGATAACATGAAAGAGTCATTACTTCACATTCCTACATTTCACCATCCTTCTAATGATTAACACTTTATCTTCTATACTTCTTCCACACCTATATCAGTTGGGGAGATTCTTACCCAACATGATGATACTAGAAGAGATTTTTGTGTCTACTATATTAGCCAAAGACTCATAAATTATGAGACATGTTATACCAAAATTGATCATGATTACCTTGCCATCTATTTTTTAGTTAAAAATCTTTGCCATTACATGTTTTACTAGACTACTTTTGTCATCATTCATTCTATCCCCCTTCATAACTTTTTATCCAAATTTCTTCTTTTTGGAGATAGAATTTGTAAATGAATGGTCCACCTTATGGAATTTGATCTTTGTATCGTCACACAAAAAGTTATTAAATGTAAATTCATATTCAATCAAATTTCCATATCTATTATACCATCTACTTATACCCTTTAATATAGTCTGTTAGATGATAATATTCTCTATATTAAAGGTCTCAATCAATATATTTCTCTTAAATATTACTTTCATAACTTTACCATTGATCTTGAAGCAAATAATCTTGATGAATCCTATATTCCCTCCAATACTAATAAACCTAAAGTATCCATCGAGAAACTTCCTAAAATTAATGCTAACTTACATGAAGATATTATAACCCTTCACTTTGATGGTTCTAAATGCCTTCAAGGAGCTAGGGTAGGTTACATTCTTGCAAGTCATATTGGTAAAACCATACCATTATATTTTCACTTAACCTTTGATGTCACCAATAATATGGCTGAATATTAGTCTTCAATCTTAGGCATGAGAGTTTCCCTTGACTTAGACATATTTTCTTAGAAATATAGTGACCTAAGGGGATTTAATCCTAATCTATCCCAACACACAATAGAGTTAGAGGCTAATGCCAAGCATGTTAGGTAGAAGTAGAGGCCCATAAATCCCAAGATAAAAGATCTCATGACAAAGGAATTGAACAATATTGTTGAATCCAATATCATCTTCACAATCAAGAACTCCTCATAGATAGCTAGTCTAGTACCTATCAAAAATAAGAGTGGGGAGATCAGACTATGTGTTGACTTCATGGATCTTAATAGTGTCTCTTTGAAGGATCATTACCCTATACCATCCATGGAACAACTCTTACAAGTAGTTTGTAGTTTATAATGCTTCTCTCTCTTAGATTGATATTTAATTTATAACCAAGTGCTAGTGAGAGAAGATGATCAGTACAACACTTCCTTCACCACCAAATGGGAGATGTTTGCTTATCAAAAGATGCCTTTTAGATTATCCATTGGTGGGGAAACCTTTCAAATAGAAATGGACATCACCTTCCAAGGATAACATCATAGTCTTCTCCTTGAAAAATAATATCCATGGGAGATGTATACTTGGATAACATCACAGTCTCCTCCAAGAAGGCTAGTGAGCACATGGACCATCTAAGGCTGATTTTCTAGAGACGTAGAGAGTATGGTATCTTTTAAATCCCAAAAATGTGTGTTTTCTATGCATGAAGGAAAACTATTGGGTCATATTATTTCTAAATAAGTATTATCTATTGACCTTGATAGGGTAAGTACAATATTAGCCTTATCATTACCAAAGCATAGTAAGGAGATCTAAAGCTTCCTTAGGAAGGTAAACTTTGTGAGAAAGTTCATACCAAGTTTTGCAAACCTGGTCAAGCCTATCAACATGATGATGAACAAGAGCCAATTTTTTGCTTTGTTCGATGAAGGTAAGGTAACTTTTGAATCCATCAAGTAGGCCATTACCCAAGAACCCTCACTATTGAATCCTGATTTATCCAAGGACTACATCTTGTACACATTTGATAACAGTGACAACATATCAACTATGTTAATGTAAAATAATGGTGAAGAAATGGAGCATCCAATTTCATTTTTTAGTGAATGGATGAAATAATATGAGGTGAGGTACACTTTCATTGAGAAATAAGTTATTTTATCTTTGAGAAGCCTCAAAATTTTTAGGTCCATGCTCTCCAATATTAGGATCATGTTTATGGTGTCTCATCTTGGAGTTAGGGATTTCCTCCTTAACAAGGATTTAAATGAGAAGAGAGTAGGTTATATAATAAAGGTCATGGAATATGATGTAGAAATTAATATCACCAAACTAGTCAGGGGAAAGGGCTTGTTTGAAGAGATGGTGAATGACCTCCATGAAGATAAGGAATATTTTTTGGTGACCAAAGACAACTCACAAATAGGTACACCTCCACTTCAAAAGAGATGGATTCAATATATGTCTCACTTCTTAAAAATAGGAGAACGATCCTAATGTTTGGACAAAGCCAAAATAAAGTATTTTAGGATATAATATATACCTTATGCATTAGTTGAAGTTATTATTTTTATAAAGGACCTTAATGGGGTACTCTTTAGATACATAAATGATGACTAGGTGACCAAACTCTTAGATTAGTTCCATGATGGAGCTATATGAGGTCATTTTACACCTAAAACCACCATAAAAAAAGTAATGAGGATTAGTTACTACTAGCCCAATATTTTCAAAGATGCTTATGCATGGATTATAAAATGCCAAAAGTGTGCCCTTATTACAAAAAATAAAAAAATTGTATCCCTTCCACGCAATCATGTTCAAGTGGAGAAACCCTTCATGTAATGGGGGTTATAAATCATAGAGATGATCAATCCATTATCAAGTGTAGGGAATAAATGGGTACTTACTATAACTGACTATTTAACCAAGTGGGTGGAAGCAATTCTTTGAAGGAGTATAGTGAAGGTGTTGTCTTAGATTTCTATGACAACCTTGTAACTAGGTTTGGTTTATCGGCCACCATAATTTATGATAATGGATTGACATTCCTTAATATGAAGACAAGTGAGTGGTATCTCAAATTAGGCATCTACCTTAACACCTCTTCCAATTACTATCCTTATGGAAATAGACTAGCATAGTCTAGAAACAAGAATCTGTTAAGGATTATCAGGAGGACCATGGAAGAGAATAAAATAACATGTCACATTAAGCTAAATATAACCTTATGGGATGATAGGGTAACCCCTAAAATTTCTGTTATCAATTCTCCATATGTTTTTGTGCATGGAAGGGAGGCCAAATTTCCTATCTCGCTTGATATTCTTGCATTAGAGTTAGCCCATCATCTCAAGTTGATGGAGGATGATCCCATAAATGTGTAGATGATAGAACTCATGGAGTTGGAAGAAACTAGAGACCTTGCTATAAAAACACTAGAATCACATAAAGCCTAGGTCAAAAAAGCATGTGAAAAAAAGATACATCAAGAAGCTTCAAGGAAGGGAACCTAGTCCTCAAATGGGAATCAAATAAGGCCAAACTAGGTAACCCTACCAAGTTTGATAGCTTGTGGAGTGGTCTATATTTGATCCATGGATGTGAAGAACATAATAATTTTAGCTTGCCCAACTAGATGTAGAGGTATTACCCATCTTATTCAATGGAATTAATTTATATACCTATTATTGAATAATCATTGCATCTATTATAACATATTGTATATAGTAGAGTAGTTTTTATGATTTCTTGAAGTACCTTGTGCACATTTCTTTTTTATTTTGTTCTTTCATTTTCCAAAATGCCTCATGGCTTTTTTTGTTTTATTTATTCTAGTCCTTGTTAATTCAAGAAAATTTTATCTTATTTATAGAGGGTAACGACTCCATTCCCAATGGAATAGATAATGCAAATGGTTTAGGTTCTCAAAGCATAATAGGCATGCTTCCCTATGAGTTGCCAAAGATGTTTGCCACTTTTGGCCCACATTACAAGCTTCTACTTATCTAGATTATGTTACTAATGGATGAGAATATTTATAGTGTTTTAGAGGCCCTATGAGATGTTAAGAGTGCTTGGAATGAGTATATAAGTGCATAGTTTTCATCTAGTTCATTATTATGTTCATATAGACATTTTTGGGCTATTAGTAGAAATTCTAAACAAGTAGTTTACAAAAGCTATATCTCACATGCATGAGGAAGAGAGAACAATCACATGGGTTTGTTCATATTTGTCCCTAGTTACTATGTGATAAGTTCTAGGTTATCCATAAAATCATAATAGAAGTTATTTATGTTTAAAGTTCACTCCTCAGGTAGAATTTGCTAAGTTTTCATAGTTAGCCATTTTTGAGACATGACGCCACGTAGGATCAAGTGGACCAACCAAATTATGAATCTAATATCTTTACTTAGAAGGATTCGAAGACCATTGGATAAAATGGGTTCATTAATTTTGGCCTTAAGAACATCTCCTAAAAATTTGGTGCCTTTATGACTTTTGTGCTTCAAGATCCAAGCCTTCAGAGTTGGTCTAAAACACAATGATAGTCACATAGATGTCAAGATTTAAACAAAGCAAAGGAAATCCATTTGGGATTAAATTTGATGATCACAATAAAATAATTTATGGTCACATGAACATAATTTTATGGGAGTGAGGACATCAATTTTAAGATCATGAATTAGTCGTTAGCTTTTAAATAGTGGGTCCTAATAGATCAACAAAGGGTGTTTGATCGAGAATTTAAATCAAATGAAAAATAAAGGTCAAAGTGGTCAATTAATATCAAGCATAAATGCATGCATGACAAGTGTTAATAGTGAAATCAATTGGTAGAGGATTGATGGCTAGTACTTGATCATGCAGATCAAAATCAATAGAATGAGATGAGTTAACATGTCAATTAACCTAGTCATATTTAAAAAACTAATTATAATAAAGGTGAGCCTAGGGGTTTCAACAAAGGTTAAAAATATTTTTTCAATGAAGAGAAACAAGGTTTTTCAAGGTCATATTGACACCATTTAAGCTCATTCAAATGTTGTGGAGTGGTCAATATGATGTAATAATTAATGAAGAATATAAAGGACCACCATTGAAGCTTAGTGTGGACCTCTAGTTCAATGTTTTTATGTCATGCAAGGTTTATTCTATGACTATGTTCACCATTATCAAAGGGGGACCTACGTATATAATAGACTCTTAGTTATTTTAGAGATTGATTTGGTCTATTTGGACTTATTTATATCATAAAAGTGTTATATACTCTATGGGTTCACATTTATATGGAAACTATAGGAAAACCAATGACATTAGATTGGGTTTCCACCTGATGGACCTATGATCAAAAATTTAAGATAAATTAGAGATATGATTAATGAATATGGTATTCATCCTTTAGAATGGCCATAGTCTTGATAAGTAGCCACCTAAAATGCATAAATCCATGATTCTCTAAAATCCATGAGCATGAGGTTTTGTCTTCAAGTGATAGATGGAATGAAGGATCAAGGAAAATTCCTAGTGATTAGAACTATAGCTAAGATCATTTAATACATCCTCAAAACCTTTAGGGAAAATTTCACTCAACAAGTCATCGGTAGTCTCCTCATTGATCAAAAAAAGTGATAAGGCTTTCATTGGTTAAAAAGTAAAAGGTGGTTGTTTAGGTTCAATTAATGACTTAGGACAAGGTGTTATTTTATGATGGCATGCTCCCTCTCTCTCTCTCTCTCTCTCTCTCTCTCTCTCTCTCTCTCTCTCTCTCTCTCTCTCTCTCTCTCTCTCTCTCTCTCTCTCTCTCTCTCTCTCTCTCTCTCTCCCCCTATATAGCTTTATCTCATTCCCATTGAAGGTAATTATTTTTTGGGAAAAGGATACTTGTTGAGACTATTAAAAAATTAATATATTTTGATATGGCTAAACCCTATCAAAATATTATAAAAACTACCTTTTAAAGTAATAGGATCAAATCTTTACATATATCTTGTCTTTAATCAGTGTTCAATATGATTATGTATGGTAAAATTGTGAAGGAGATTCTTCATAGCTTAATGTTGATCCAAAAATTGAAATATTTTGTTGAAATATAATTCAGAAAATAAAAACAAAACAATTCAAATAATGCTATCTCTGATAAGAGATGTTTTATTGATCAAATTTGCAGACCTAAACATATGATTATCTCTGAGAAGAGATGTTTGATTTCCATTTTGGGTTACATCTTAATTTATACATGTTTTTAATGTGTGGAGAGAATTTTTAAGGTCACCAATCTTGAGGGATATTAATTGGTTTGACTTCCATGATTTACAACAATACAAAACTCGAGGAATTACTATTTTTAAAAACTTACTATTTTTAGACTAACTTACTAAAATTGAAATTTGGGACACTTTCGTTAGGTTTTAGCCATTAAAACTTCATTAATCAGAGCTCAATGACATCTAAAAATTTTCCCCACATTATTATCTTTTCAACGGTTCAAACGGTGAGTCAATTGGAGCTACGATGCAAAAGTTATGACTCCCACAAGTTTTGCCATCAATTGGGGTGGACCCATCACCCGAATTGTCATCTAAATTGTTGTCTGGATCAAATGTCCTCTTATTTTCCTCTTTAAAAGTGTTTTAAAAATAACTTGAAATTATATATTATTTTTCTAATTATAACCTCTTCTATGAAATATTTATGCAACTAGTGAGATTGGGTAAGCCATAGTTGACTTTTTCTGATCCAATTTGTGTTCAAGCTTATATGAGTGTCCATTTAACTTTGGTGTATCACCATTTTAGATTTATTAGGATTATTTAACCATATTTACAAAAATTTTACTTTTGAATCATTAGTTTAGGTGAGCATCAAGAGGAAGCTGACCTTCCCTAGAGGTTCAACCACATTATAAAATGGCCATAGCTTAGGGTCATCTCAATATTATAGCTTAGTTAGAGAGAGCCTGAAGAACCCTCTATAAGCATGAAAATTAATATTATAATAATAAAATATTATTATTTATTTTCATACTCTTTTTACACACTTTTTTGGCATCCCTCATGGATTTCTCTTTTGTGAGTTGCATTATAAGACCATGGATAAAACCTGGCCTTCCTCACTAAATATTATCTTTTTACTTATCTCATTTATGTTTCCAATACTTAGTATCACCATCGTGGGTTTCTCTTTTATGAGTTATAGTATAAGACCATGGATATAACCTAGCCTTCCTCATAAAATTACCATCCTATCATTCTTTTTTTTTAAATTATCCTTGTTATCATCTTTAGCTTTTACTTCTTTTGATAGATGGAATTTGTGAAAAAATATATGTTATCATGTTTTCCTCTATTTAATTAATTATTATGATATGGAATCACACTTTTCTATCATTGTATCCCTTTTTCACCCTTTGTCACAATTTTTTGTAATTTGAAGTAATTTAAATTGTTCCATGTGTCATTCCTCTTGATTTCCTTTCCTTTCACTCCACATTGGATAAAACAATGTCAAAGTCAAGATAGCACATTTATTTCACCTAGATTTACTATAATCTTAGACATTATGCTCTCTAAAGCTCTCTCTCTTGGTAACCAAGTATAAATTATTCAAATTAAAGTCATATTTAGCACCCATGTTTAGTTTTCAAAATCTATATAAAAGAGGAATAGAAAAATCCATCAAGAAATTTGATATCCAAATCATTTGAAATAAAAGGAAATGATATATAAAAGGTAACATATAAATCTCAAACTTTAAAATCACACCAAAAGACATGATTACAAGCACATCTCTTATTTCTAATAGAATCTCAAACTCCATAGTTGGCCTCACATAGAGTTGAGGTCCATTGGGGTTTAGTAGGTCATTAGATTGCAATATAGAATCTCAAACTCCATAGTTGGCCTCACATAGAGTTGAGGTCCATTGGGGTTTAGTAGGTCATTATATTTCAATAGGAGAATTCAAAAAAATCTATGGTGGTACCTAATTTCTCACCTAAGTACCAAATCTTCATAATATATTGGTGGCTCTATAAGGGGTCTTTAGGAATGGGGAACACATTGTGGGATGGTAGGTACATTTTAATTTTCATGCATTTAGCCTTCATGGGATGATATATATACTAAATTTGTTTACCTAAGACTTGTGTAGATAAGAAATTTCTTTAGATTCCTTAAGGTTGAAACTCCTCTTGTTTTGAAAAACCTAATTTGAGTGTCTTGACATTGATAAAGAGTTCCTCTACTTTGGTTTTTCCTTCATTTTCCCTTCCACCCATTTCATTTCCCCCTTTTATAGGAAAATTATGATTCCAAATTTATTCTCCATTATTCCATATTCCCTTCTTCTTCACCTCTTAAAAAATCATGCTAACACTACTTTGTTTTAGTTTTATATATCCATATATCAAAACAACATGTTTGAATAACTATGGATCACTTTATTTGCACCATTAAATTACCTTCCTAGACTTGTTTTCTTTTTCCTTTTACCATTTGTCATTTTCTAACTATCCTATTATTAAAAACGTCTGAGTTTGTACCCCTTTTCCATTATTGAGTGAGGTTAGATTGTTACTTCTCACTCGACAATGTTGTTTTCTTTTTCTAATGCACTTTTTTCCATTATTGAGTGAGATAAGGATTGTTAATGCTCACTAATAAATTTTGTTACTACTTTTACATTTTATTCTTGACTACCATCCTTTTTGACATGTATCATTGGTTTGATTTGTTGTGATTTAATTTCTTACTTGAGGTTTGCTTGTTTATTTTTTTGGTCTTTATTAGCCTTGGATTTTTGGTTACTTGATTTACTCTTGTTTTTGACTTGGTCATTTGGTCTAACATAATACCTATCACCCCAGCTTGCCAAATTTCCAAGCACATTCTATCTTCATAACACCAATTATGTTGGCTCTCATGTGTTTGGTTTTCTCTTTAATTTTGTATTCTTGGGTTTTTTGAAAGCAGTCTCTACACTGTACATAATCAAAACTAACAACATAATAAAAAATCATCTAATGATAAAAGTAAGTTAATGTATGCATCACATTTACTTATTAGTTATTTCCATTTCAATCATTTACTTTTAGTTATTTATGATTTAAAGTACTACAACTTTTTCTTAGCATCAATGTTATGTGTTCCTATGTTCTTTTTGAAAGCAACACCCCCTATTCACCTTAGTGACATGTGACAAGATTTAAGTGGGGCTTATGTATAACATAATATTTTAAGTTTTTATCAAATATTGATGATTTACATCTTATAGGAACCTATTGAGACTCAATCTCTTTGAGAGCATACCCCAAGGGGTGTACTGAGAAAGGGGTGGGTAGGCTATTGGTGCTTACAAATATTTTTTTGTGATATTTCCACTTATTACCAATCCAACCATCTCTTAAAACCATTCCCTAAGTTATTACTCCTTTTCACACTCCTCTAGTTTTTTCCCACTTTTCATCCCTCTTTTCCTCACATTATTCCTTTTTGTCATTTGGTTGTGCTAGGTCAACTAGGTCGACCCTGTATAGTTTATGGATATTTTCACTTAGGAATTAGGTTAGCCTTTGGCTAACCTAGCTCATGACCTAGTGAATTATTGTTTGAAATTATGCTAGGTCGACTAGGTCAAACTTGTTGGCTAGGATTTTAAAAATGGTCAAGGGTCAAATCCACCTATAAATACAAGATCATTTCATCATTATTTTAATATGAAATAAAGAGTTATTATTTTCTCATGATTCTATAGAATTTGATTTTCCACCATTCTACTTGAGGAGTCTTAGCTTAGGGTTTCTACTTGGATAATCTAGTCTTGCAAATATTTTTTTGATGTTTTGGCCATTTTTAGTGATCCTTGTAAACCAAAACAGCCTCTTGTAAATCCCCTTTGGCCAAATGAGAGATTGAGTCTCGATAGGTTCACATTCATGTAAGTATTCTCTAATTTTGCTCCTCTCTTTTGTAGATAAAAGTAACATAATTATTAGCTTTGAATAATATTACATTTCATATTCCATGTATAAGGGTCTTATTCATACTTAGCTTAATTGAGATTCTCTTATACAGTTTTGATTATTTACTAAGTTTTCATATTGTGCCAAAAGCTTTGGTGAGCACTAGATTATATTTACTTTACTTGATATTAGTATAGGTGAAATATCAAAACCTAGGACCCCCTTTGGTTATTGCATGATTATGTTAGATTAAAAGATTTGGAACCCTCCTTAGTATGGTGTATTATAGTAATAGATCCCCTAATTGGGTCTATCGGATCACCATATTGGTCATACTCCCACTTAACAAATCCATTTCCAATCAGAACTATAGGTATGCTCTATCTTTTTTGACCTAGTATTGATTTATAGATATGATGTATTTTTTATTACATAAAATTATAAGATACATGTATATATCAGTGTGTAATTATGCTTATAATTGTATGGGTGGTTATAAATTATATTAAATAATTATGTATAATAAGAGATTTACAAATGAATGCATAAAAAATCCTAAGAGTATAACAAATACTAGATTGGAGTATTCTATGTTTTGTGTGAATTGGGTCTTGCTTTGTTAGATCTAGTTGCTTAATTATAATTTATGTTTTCATGGATTTATGACTAATTTATTAGATTGATTATGGTACATAATATTTATATTTAAAATACTAGATTATGGTAATATGGGTCATCATAAGGTGTAGTATGTTTGGAAACTAATTATGGTAGTTAGAATCTGTAGTTAAATGTGTATTTTAACCTAGATGGTATTAGATATAGTTATTATTTCTAATATGGTATATATAATAATTTAATACTCATTGATACATTTGATATAATAAATGTATGCTTTGATTACTCCTATGTTTAGCATGTTATGTGATATGATTGCTAGTAGAATGTAAATTGTATGAATATTTTGGTTAAATTATGTTAACCAATCTCACACTATTGCTACTGATTAAGGAGTGAGATGGACTTGAATAGATTACTAGCATCACAATGCTAGATGAGGCAATCTAATAAAGAGATGTGTATGAATTTTTATTGATCTATAGATTATTATTATTTATTCTACATGAAAACTTTATCCAAAGTATGTTTAGTGAGAGATTATAATTTTATGAGTATGATTTACATTTTTATGTGACATATTTCAATAGAATAGGTTTTTTTATGATATACTGCATGTTTAATTTTAGAAATCATACAACACATGGGTAATATCTTGTCTATTTATATTCACACACCATCATTATCTGCTCATCTCTAAAATGAGGGCCATTCCCTGTTGAGATTAGTGTAGAAGATTTTTGGTCTATGGTTGGTGTGGAAAAGTACTCAGATGATGCTTTCTCTCCCCATAATAGTAAAAATTTTGAGATGACATTTGATATTTCCACTGATACTAGAGTTTGGGAACAATGCTCTGAAGAGCCATGCATATTATATGTACATTGTATTTTATTGTACTTATTATTAAAATATTGTCATGAAGAGTTATAATTAGTTATTAGCATTACAATGCCAGATGAGGCAATCCGATCAAGAGATGTGTATGAATTTTGATTGATCTATAGATTAATATTATTTATTCTACATGAAAACTTTATCCAAAGTATGTTTAGTGAGAGATTATAATTTCATGAGTATCATTTACATTTTCATGTGATATATTTCAATAGAATAGGTTTTCTATGATATATTGCATGTTTAGTTTTAGAAATCATACAACACATGGGTAATATCTTGTCTCTTTATATTCACACACCATCATTATCTACTCATCTCTAAAATGAGGGCCATTCCCTGATGAGATTAATGTAGAATATTTTTGGTTTGTGTTTGGTGTGGAAAAGTACATAAATGATGCTCTCTCTCCCCATAACAGTAATAATTTTGAGATGACACTTGATATTGCCACTGATACTAGAGTTTGGGAACAATGCTTTGAAGAGCCATGTATATTATATGTACATTATATTTTTTTGTACTTATTATTAAAATATTGTCATGAAGAGTTATAATTACTTATTAGCATCACAATGCCAGATGAGGTAATCCGATCAAGAGATGTGTATGAATTTTGATTGATCTATAGATTACTATTATTTATTCTACATGAAAACTTTATCCAAAGTATGTTTAGTGAGAGATTATAATTTCATGAGTATCATTTATATTTTCATGTGATGTATTTCAATGGAATAGGTTTTCTATGATATATTGCATGTTTAGTTTTAGAAATCATACAACACATGGGTACTATCTTGTCTCTTTATATTCACACACCATCATTATCTACTCATCTCTAAAATGAGGGCCATTCCCTAATGAGATTAATGTAGAAAATTTTTGGTCTGTGTTTGGTGTGGAAAAGTACTCAAATGATGCTCTCTCTCCCCATAACAGTAATAATTTTGAGATGGCACTTGATATTGCCACTAATACTAGTGTTTGGGAACAATGCTCTGAAGAGCCATGTATATTATATGTACATTATATTTTGTTGTACTTATTATTAAAATATTTTCAAGAAGAGTTATAATTAGTTATTAGCATCACAATGCCAGATGAGGCAATCCGATCAAGAGATGTGTATGAATTTTGATTGATCTATAGATTACTATTATTTATTCTACATGAAAAATTTATCCAAAGTATGTTTAGTGAGAGATTATAATTTCATGAGTATCATTTACATTTTTATGTGATATATTTCAATAGAATAGGTTTTCTATGATATATTGGATGTTTATTTTTATAAATCATATAACACGGGTATTATCTTGTCTCTTTATTTTCACACACCATCATTATCTAATCATCTCTAAAATGAGGGCCATTCCCTAATGAGATTAGTGTAGAAGATTTTTGGTCTATGGTTGGTGTGGAAAAGTACTTAGATGATGCTCTCTCTCCCCATAACAGTAATAATTTTTAGATGACACTTGGTATTGCCACTGATACTAGAGTTTGGGAACAATGTTCTAAAGAGACATGTATATTATATGTACATTCTATTTTATTTTACTTATTAAAATATTGTCATCAAGAGTTATAATTACTTATTATTATACATTGATAGCAGTTGTTGTAAACTTGTATCAGTCATGGCTAGTTTATTGTAATTACTTTCTATATTTGTATTGTAACGTGTTCTCAAGATATTAGGGATCAGTGATATATGATGTGGTATTATTTATTTACTATTATCATGTTTAGAGTATTTTGTGTGATCTCTGAGTAGATTCTCATGGTATGATCTATTTATAGTATATGTGTTTAATTTAAAAAATTATGTATTTATTGGTAGATACCAATGGGGATATTACATGTGGTATTAGAGCTTTGTATCAAAATATAGGACCTAATGAGTCCACTAAAATTTTCATATCCTTCAATTGATGAAAAAATGATAGTGGAATTTAGAGTTTCAAGAGAGGGTCCATCAAATGCTAATGATGATAACCCTATGTTTGATCCTAATCAATTTTCCACTAAGAAATTAGTTAATATGGACCAGATTCTCAATCCATGAATGAGACCATGGATGAAGTTATAGCTCTAGAGTAGGTGGTTCATGGCCATGAAGAGGAATAATAGTAGGACATACTTATATATCATCCCACTAAGAAGGAAAAACCTTAGGATGCTAGAGCCCAAGTAGCTGTGGAGTTGGCCAGAGTCTTGAAGAAAGTGAACCCAACTAATTTCAATGGGACTATTCTAGGTGATGGAAATGATTCATTGATGACTAAGATGGATAAGTATCTCAAAATCTGAAACTACTTCGAGGTCACCAAGGTATAATTGGTAGCATACTAGTTGGTTGGTGAGGCAACTACATGGTGGATAATAAGAGGTTGAAAATGAATTGTAACTTGACCACCACTACTTAGGATCAATTTGTGGCATTATTTAGCTCATAGTCACTCCCATAGATTTATTTTGATTAACAGCTCATACATTTATAGAATCTGAAGTACGGTGACTTGTTAATGAATGAGTACTGGGAGAAGTTCACCAAAATTTTGAAGTACATACCTTGGTATCAAGGAGATGAGAGGTTCAAGATCAGGAAGTTTATCATGGGATTGAGGCCTCACATTGATGGAGAGGTAGATGCCCATGGACCTTCTACCATATATTGGGTCTTCAAGAAGGTAGTTAAATAGGAATTGAAGTTGAAGTTTCTTTCATAGGCCAAGGATAAATTCAAGAAAAAGTTTGGAAATTATAATTCAATCTTAAAGAAGAAGAATTAAAAATAGAGGAGTGGAGACTCCATGAAGTAGTTAAAAAGTTAGATTGCCAAGTTCAATAATGGTTTAGGCAAAAAAAATAGGGTAATGGATCCAAAGATAATTTTAGAGGAAACTAATAAAATGATAGGAAAGGACCAACTAGTGGTTGTTTCATTTGTGTATATGACCATTGTTCTCATGATTGTCTTTAGAAAAATTCAAAGGGAAAAGTTCCTAATCCTTAGTAGGGTAGTTTTCATTAGTGAATTCATGTAATAATTAACAATAAGCAAGCTAAATTTTAGGCATTACCCATAGATATATAAGTTACTTTGTTTAACCTCTAATTTTCATTTTGATAGATACAAGAGTCATATATTGTTTTATAGATCCTAGGATGCTTAGTGATTTAACTAGAAGAGTTGGAGTAATTGTAAATGCATGGTCAGTATAATATGGGAATGACTCAAAAGTCATGGTTGATAAGTGTTTGGTTGAAGTAGAGATTAGGTTACCCAAACTCACAATAGTTGTGGATATTTATGTATCACCTCAACACAAGGCCAAGGTTGATTGCTACCTTAAGAAGGTTGAGTGTCTAGATTATTTTGGAAATTAGACACAAATTCAAGGTGAGAAAAAAGGGTTGAAACTTAAGTAGATTTTTGCAATGAAACTCAAGAAGGCTCAAAGAAAAGTATGTCAAGAATTTATCATAAAGATAAATGAAATGGAGGAACCTAAGGAGCCATCTCTCAAAGATTACCCATTTCTTAGATATTTTCATGATGTTTTTTTAGAAGAGTTTTTGTGTTTGACTCTTAGACATGAGTTGAATTTTTATATCAACATCATACCTAGTTCAAAACCATTGTCTAAGGTACCATACAAAATAAAAAACACTAGGTTGGTTGAATTGAAGGATCAACTTCAAAAAAAATTGGAGAAAGGGTTGATCAAGCCAAGTGTGTCATCATGGGGTATATCAGTTGTCTTTGTTAAGAAGAAAGATGGTACCTTTTGACTTTGAATTGATTACAAAATGTTTAATAAGGTAGCTATCAAAAATTCATATTTGCTACCTCATATAGATGATATTTTATATCAACTATGGGGAGAAATAATCTTTTCTAAGATTGATCTTAGATAAGGATACCATAAATTGTAGAGTCAAGATGAGGATATTCCAAAGATAACTTCCAAAACTCAGTATGGGCACTATGAGTTCATAGTGATACCATTTGGACTAACTAATGCTCTAGTAGCATTTATGAATCTCATGAATAGTGTTCTTAGATATTACCTAGATCATTTTGTTTTGGTTTTTCTAGACAACATTATTATATACTCAAATAATGAAGAAGAGAACCTTCAACATATATAACTAGTTATGCAATTGTTTTGAAAGCACAAGATGTATGGTGAGTTATCTAAGTGTGCATTTTCCAGAAAAGAGTCCAATATTTTGGACATATTATTTTTGCATATGGTATCTTAGTAGATTTAAGAAATATTAGAGCCATTATGGAATGGTTGACATCAAATAATGTGCATGAGGTAATAAGTTTCATGGGGTTAGTAGGATATTACCTGATATTTGTTATGAATTTTTACTAGATAAATAACACATTTAGTTCTTTACAATGTAAAAACCATAGTTTTTTTTGTCATAAAAGTATGAAATAGCTTTCCAAGAGTTGAAAATAAGGGTTAATTCTACACAAATGTCAAGATTTCTTGACCCCAATGGTCAATTCTCAATAAACATGAATGCATTATGGGATAGACTTGGAGAAATACTTATAGAAGATGGTGTAGTACTATCTCATGAGTCATGGAAGCTAAATCCATATGAGGTGAACTATGCCCCTCATGATCTATAACTTTCAGAAATTGTTCATTCTTTACAAGTGTGGAAACATTACTTGTTGAAAAAACCTTTTTATTGCTTTGTTATTGTCATTGATGTCAAAAGAGTGCATCATGTAAAGGCATAATAGTCATTGATGTCAAAGCTTTATTTTGTCTAGTGCTTGAGCATGGTTGTGACATAAAGAGAGTTTTGATCAGTGAGTATTATGGATATTAGTAGCCTATTGAAAGTGTGTTTGTAAATGGTAGCATGATGATGTCAAAGGTGACTAATCCTAGTTGGCAATATATACATTAAGAGAGTGTTACCATTAAAGGATATTTTCATGACATAATTTGAAGGAAAGATAGAATTTAAGGCAAAAATAATTTTAATGAAACTAATGTATTATGTTTTCATGAAATCATAGGTCATTGATGTCAAGGTTGATATCAAGAAGCATCTTGTGAAGGTTGATGTCAAAGGTGACTAAGGATAGATGGCAGCATGTGATATGTTAAGGTACATGAAAGAGTGATTAAACATGACTAATGTATGAAAAGGAAACATATTTTATGAAGAGGTTTTTACAATTCATTGATTCCATGATAGAAAGAGGTATGTGTAAAGGAATGTATGTGCATAATATGGCATAGTCATGACATGAAGTGTTTTAGGGTGAGCCATGTGAAGGAAGCTTGGTCATGTGATTTTAGGTCTGTATGAGGCTATGGAAGATTGTTTTCACTAGAAAGAGAATGGTGAAATGATATGATTGTGTTATGATGTTTTATGTCTACTTGTTTGATTTTTTTTAGGTCATGAAATGGAAGGAACAGGTCAAAATGTCAAGTGAATTGGAAGCTTGAGTCTAGTCATGACATAGAAAAGATATGAGTTGGTGGAATGATGAATTGAATGAACATATTCATGATAATATATTTTTTAACTATTTTAGAATGAAAAAAAATCATTGAATCATTCATGAAATTTTTTGGGTGAGCCTATAGGGGTAAGACCTTTAGTCTAGGTCTACTTCTAGACCTATCTTAAATCTTGATTGGCCTAATGAGGTATGAAGATCACATTGCAAGGAAATTATGAATATATTATCATGGATATAGGTAATATATTTTTTAAATCATATTCACAAAGTTTGAGACCATATTTTGAAGGAAATTACATGAAATATTATTTTAGGCCTTCTCGACTTCACATAATGAGGTCTTAAGACCTAAGATGCACTTCTAGACATTTTTTGGCATGTGTATAATTTGATTGGGAACTTGAGTTGTTAAGTAGAGATTGGGAAGGGTCATATACAAGATCTTGAGGAATTGGTTTTAGATTTAAGCGATAGTCCTTTATGAATAATCATTAACACTAAAACCTGAGTTAAACCTTCCTAGTACCCTAATGAGGACCCAGTGTGAAATATATTGTTAAAATAGTCTTATAATGGAATAAAATTCCTATAAAATCTATTTTATCATGTATTTAACTCTCACATATACCTCTAGGTGGTGGTCATTAGTCAAATGAGAGAGAGAATGCACAGTTATAGGTTTATTTGTTAATAAATTATTGTAGCTCTCAAAAGTTATATTCATCAAAAAGATAAAATGGATGGAATAAGAATCAAGAGAATCTTAATACATTAATATTATGGTTTTTATATAGGCTCCACCATTAAATTTTGCTAAATTGGTCATCCAAGTTAGCCAATTAAAGACAAAACTAATGGTGTGAATAATGATAAACCCATATAGAGATGAGAAGATGGATTTGAGGGTTTGATCATGTCAATTTGGTGAAACAAAATATATGAAGAGTTTATTTATTAAATTTAATTCATTTTAATGCTTTAAATAAATTTTTTAGGTTAGTGAATATGGTGAAAAAATTGCTCACAAAATGACCTGTCTGGTTCATATAAGATTGTGTGAGATAAGGTCAAGAAATTGGTCTATAAGACCAATATTTTCCATTACACCATATGATATTGTATGTTATATATATATCATAGTATCATTTAAATTCATCATTAGTAATGAAAATTTTCTACATAGGTTTTGAAGTTCTAAGTCATCATGACTAGCCTTTGAGGTAAATTGGTAGTTCTGAGTAAGTTGTAGAGATGTTCATGAGCCTTTATCTCCTGAGTGGAAGTGTTCTAAGAAATTGGTGATGACTTTAAATTTATGTATGACCTATATATATGTTTATTTTTTCACATTTAAATATTTAATGGTGTTTAAGATTTATTTTTACAACATAAACTTTTGAGGTATATAGGCCTAATAAGGTAGTTTGTCCTAAAAGAGATTTCATGGTATGAACAAAAGACACGGGTCTAAAAAAGAATGGAGGAGGTCAGTATAGGTATTTTTATAATTGATTTAATGGTATTAAATTAATTTATAAGGTCATTTTATCCTAAGATAATCAATATTTGATGTTAAGAAGATAGATCTAATGCAATTAGGTCTCCTTGAGGACTAAAAGAGAAATGAGGCCTAATTGAGTTGTTGAAGAAAAAAAGGAGTCCAAATATAATTTTAATCATGTCAAAAATATGTTATAATACATATTATATTTTCAACCTAACAATTTGAGTGTGTATCACTTACCAAGAGGTGTGTGAGTAAGAGTCTTGTATATAAGCAAGGCATTTTAGGCCTATTTGGTATATAGAGAGTAAGTGAATGGATTGATAAATCAATGAGCCTAAGGAGGTTGGGTGACATGTTTTAAAACATTAGGAGATAATAGATAATAATTTAAATAATATCATATAGGTGTTCTATAGTTTAATATCAAGGTCATATGAACTATTCAATCTTAAAGAGGGCTAGTTAAGTGAAGAAGCCTAGAGGTAGTTTTGAGAGAAATCAAGTGGAACAGAGCTGAAGAAGTGATAATCATATGTTTATAGGATATAATATTTCAATAAGAGTTTATTTTTTATGTATGATAGTGTATATATTTCAAATATAATAGATAGATAGTTGATTGGAAGAGTAGAATAAATAAGTGTGATTGGCTAAGTTGGTGCTTGGTCAAAGAAGGAATTGAAGCTTCCTTGTAGGTTGGTGCTTTCAAGATTGATCTTGGTTGATTTGGTTCTTGGTAAAGAGGTATTTTTAGCTTCATTTTAAGTTGGTTCTTATATAAATTTACTTGTATAATTCTCCCTTGATTGAGTTGTTGCTAAGTCATAGGGGATTGTAGCCTCTTAACAAGTGGGTGCTTGCTAAAGCCAAGTGGGTGCTTGGTAAATTTGGGTTTGGTTCTCAAATAAATTTGATACATTGTATTATAGGATATTTTTTCCAAGTTTTTTTTATTAGGTTTTATTATATATCAAATTTTTCCATATATGTGATGTGTTATCTTGTTTCATGCTGATGTGATTGGTTCTTGATGCATTGTTAGATCACTAAGTTACTTTTCATGATTCATGAATTTTTAAGGGTAATTGATTGAATTTTTTTTGAAGTTTTATTGACCCCATTATTATTCATTGTAATAAAAAAACATTTAAGCTCAAGATAGATACCTTGGGACTCAAGTACATTTTCACCCAACCTAATTTGAATGTTCATTAGACATGCTGGCTTGAGTTCTTTTCTGATTATGAATTCAATATTAGCTATGTCAAAGTTAAGGAAAATAGAGTAACAAATTATCTATGTCATAAGAGGTATATATCATTCATAGATACAATCAAGAGTACTTTCAAGGATTAGGTGATTGAGTTCTCACTAGGAGATGAATTCTATGATTAGGTTACAAAAGCATTATTTAAGAATGCTCAAAATCCTTAGTAAAAAGTATTCAATTTGATGAGTGATAGTATTCTAATTTATAATGGAAGGATTTATGTGCCATATAAAGAGAATATGGGGATCATAGTGCTAAAGGAATTACACAATGCCCCATATTCAAGACATTTAGGAGTAACCAAGCTCACGATAGATATTAGAACACTATATATATGGAAGGGAATCAAGAAAGATGTAGTATATTATGTGTCACATTGTTTTTAATGTTAGTGAGTGAAAACTAATCATGTGTATCTAGTTGGATTGTTATATCCACATGATATACTAGAATGGAAGTGTCAAGTGATCAATATGGACTTTGTCCAAGGTTTATCGATCTCATATAATAGGCATGATATGATCTTGGTATTTAATGACAAACTAACCAAGGTGGCTCATTTTATACAAGTAAATTTGACAAATGATGTACCTACCCTTGAAAAGAGGTTCATAAAGGAATTGTATAGGTTGCATGGATTTCTAGAGAAAATCATTTTGGATTGTGATTTAAAGATGATTTTGAGATTTTAAGTAACTTTGAATTCAACTTTTGGTATGTAATTAATGTTTAGTACACCATATCACCCAATTACTGATGGATAGATTGAGGGAGTTAATTAGGTGTTAGTAGATCTTATTCATATGTATTACATAGATAATTAATACAAGTGGGAATATTATCTTCCATTAGTTTAGTTTGCATACAACAAGTCATAATAATTAGCCTTGAAGATGGCACCATTTGAGGCACTGTATGAGAGAAGGTGTAGGACACTAATTAGTTGGGAAAGGTTAGAGGTCAGGGTAGTCTTTGGACATGAAATGATTTCATAGATGAAATGTCATGTTAGATTAATGAATTAGAGATTAGTTAAGGCAAATGATAGGTAAAAGAGTTATGTAGATTTGAAGAAGATAAAAAGGCACTTTTTAGTAGGCGATAAATTATTTTTCTAGGTTAAGATGTATAATAGCTTGATTAAATTTGGAAATTCAACAAAATTGTCACCAAGATATGTGATACCCCTCAATGTGTTAGAAGTGGTCAATCCTATAGTGTATAATCTTGGACTCCCACCATCCCTAACTCTATTACATAGTGTTTTCCATGTTTCTTATCTTAAAAAGTATATAGATGATCCTATGGATGTGTTGGATAGGAATTATTTGTAGGTTCTAGATCATGGGGTGCTCATGGTAGAACCAATCGGGGTAATTGATACTCACAAACTTCATTTTCATAATAGAGAGATGTCATAGTACAAGCTCCAATGGGACCAATACCTTGAGAATAATGCTACTTAGAAGGACTATGATGAGTTCTTCTAGAGGTTTCCAAATTTATTTACTTGATTAGAAACTATTATACTATGCTATTTTTTATTGAACAATATATTTAATTCAGAACTCATATTTGAATAAGAGTCATCTAAGATAATGACTAGCTTTAAGGGGAAGGATGTTACATCCTAGTTCCTTGTTAAGCAAACTATCTGATTATCCATGGATATTAATAGTTGACACATTTATTTTGGTAATTTTCACTAAGATTTGAGATATATGATATTATGGGATAGTAGGATATTGCTTAGGTTACATGTTTGTATTATTTTGAGTTAGTTATAGTGTATGTGTTTACATTATGAAAATGTTGATATGTTAACTCAATTATATTTTTTGATTTATGTATGTCATGTTGATATGATCTAACTACCTTATTTTTGTGAGATTTACATAGGAGAACTCATCCCTCAGAGCGTGATGGAGGGAGAGAATCATTGTAGAGGGTCACATAGATGGAGATGTTGAAGGATGATAGATAAACTAACTATAAACTTACACACACCACAGTAGTTAATACATGTTATAATGCATAATAAAATGGGTAACATATTGTGTTTATTAATACTTGCATTAGATAGCTATTTTTCATGATTTGTTAAGTATAGGTTAAATCATTTATGAAACCCATTTTGTGTAATTAATGTGTTGGACCATTAAATTCTAAGTATAAATGTGATTTTCTTAGTTAAATTAAATCTAGATTACTAATTTATAAAATTATCATTAAAATATATATGGAAATAGAGGATGATAATTAAATTAATAAAATTACAAATTTCATAATAAATAAATAAAAATTAGAAATTGTCAGTTGAGAGAAAAATGGAAAAGATGAAAGAAATCAAAAAATAATAAAAAATTAAAATAAATAAATTGGTCTAAAAACAAGAAAAATAAAAGGGAATAAAATACATTAAATAATGAGAAAAACAAAATAAAAACATATTAATCATGAATATAGTAAGAGGGGGGGTGTGAATCAGTATATTATATATCTTATTTCTTAATCAAATTACTTTTCTTTAACCACTTAAACACACATTCAAGATATGCAATAAAACTAAAATAATAATATGCACCACAAAATAGAGAGAGAGAGAGAGAGAGAGAGAGAGAGAGAGAGAGAGAGAGAGAGACCATATTTTTACATGGAAACCCAAAGTGGGAAAAACCATGGAGAACAATATCGAGTATATAAAGGAGCACCAACTCAAATTACAAAGTTCGCAAGCACCAACTTGTAAGAGAACCAACACCTTTGCTAAGCACCAACACAATAAATATTTGTGAGCACCAACCCCTTAAAAATATTTGTGAGTACTAACCCATAGGAGCACCAACCCCTCTTGTGTATAAAACACAACTATCTCTTAATGTTGCTTACTCAACAAATGATATAACTCTACAATATCTTCTACTTTTTTCTCTTTAAAAGAAATAAAAACCATGCACTCTCTTGCATAATACAAATGGATTCTCAAGCCTTTATTTATATCTTTCTAGATGACCTTTGGTACTCACCCTTTGTGACCCTTCAATCCTCATGGAAAATGGCACCAAACTTGCATGACCCTTTGTATCCTTGAATTTGAAAAGTCATAAGGTGACCCTTTATAAGAAAAATCATCCTTTCCTATTTTGTCTTTTAACCTATGACTCTTTGAATTCTCCATGGGCCCTCTTTTGACTTATATGCAACCAAAAATATATTCATTAATATTAAATAAATATTAACACACATTAGCCAAGATATGAATATTAAAAACACCATTAAATGTAATGGGGCATTTATCACCAATAATGATAGACTATTGACATCAATGAAAATATTTCCAACAATATACCCCTTTGTCATTGATGGTAACCTCAAACTGAAACTAACACATCCTGAAACCTACACACACTACCACCTAAAAAACATACAGTAACTTACCCTTATTGTAGCAACTTGTACCTATTTCTACATTTGTACCTATACCTATTATTCTCCCCCTTTGACATCAATGGTAAAGGATCCTACCTGGAGCTAAAACTTTAGCTCCCACTGAACTGATAATGAACCTCAATGGTAGGAAGTAAAATAAATTAATCCCAACTTCTCCTGTAGATACTCAAATGTGTCTTTTGGTAGTGCCTTTATGAAAATATCTGTAATCTGCTTTGTAGTACTAATATACTCCATCTTAACCTATTGATCTAAAACATGGTCCCTCAATAAGTGATATCTAATGGGAGTATGTAGTGTTCTTGAATGCATCATTGGATTCTTCAAAATATTAATATCACTTGTGTTGTCACAAAAAATAGAAATAGGTTCATCATATTTTACCTTGATATCTTCCAAAGTTTTCTTCATCCAAAGCACTTGAGTACAACATAATACCACTAAAATATATTATAATTCAGTTGTAGAAATTGATACTGAATTATGATTCTTACTTAGCCATGATCCTAAGCTATCACTAAGGAAGAAAGATCCTCCACTTGTACTCTTTCTATCATTTAAGCACCCTGCTGAATCTAAATCTTTATAAGAAACCAATTTGAAATCTCTACTTGTGGGATACCATAATCCATAATCCAATGTCCCCTTAATATATCTTAATATTCTGTTCATTAACTAAACATGACTATATTTTTGAGATGACTGATATATTGTAACCATACCTAATGCATGCATGATGTTTAGCCTTGATGCTGTCAAATATAATAGACTACCAATCATAGATATATACAAATATTGATCTGTAATAGGTGAATCTTCATCCTTGTTCACTTTATTTCTTATACACATTGGTGTGCCAACTGGTGCACAATCCTCAAAACCAAATTTCTTCAACATTTCCCTAGCATATTTACTTTGAGATATGAGAATTCCTTTATCTAACTAAGATATTTGCAATCTTAAGAAAAATGACAATTCTCCAAGCATAGACATATAAAATTCTTTTTGCATATTATTATAAAATTCTTTTGTCATATTTTTAATATTTTATCCAAAAATGGTGTCATCTACATATACCATAATAATCAATTGATGTTACCTTCTATTTTGATGTAGAGATTACTATCAACAAATCCTCTCTTGAAACCTTGATCCTACAGGTACTTATCAAGTCTTTCATACCAAGCTATGGGAGCTTGTTTCAATCCATATAATTCTTTATTCAATTTAAATACATGGCTACTAATATTTGAGATAATAAATCCCTTAAGCTACTCAATTTAGACCTCCTCTTCTAGATTCCTATTTAGGAAGGCAAATTTGACATCCATCTAAAACACTTTGAAATATTAAACACTACATATGCAAGAAACATTCTAATAACCTCTAACCTTGCTACTGGTGCAAAATATTCTTTGAAATTTATTCCCTCAATTTGAGCATATCCTTTGCATACTAATCTTACTTTATTCCTTGTCACTTCTCCATTTTCATTTAACTTATTTCTATAAACCCATTTTGTTCCTATCACATTGTGATCTTTTGGTGTAGGTACTAATTCCCATGTATCATTCTTTTCTATCTAATTTAATTCTTCATACATATCTTTAACCCAATGCTTATCATGTCTAGCTTTTGAAAAAGTTAGAGGCTAAATTTTTGATAACAAAGAGAAATTAAGTTGCTCAAATTCACTTACCATCATTCTTTTGGTGTGAATTCCTTTATTTATGTCCTTAATGATGTCATTTTCATTAATGATTTATATGAACATATTTGGATGGAATTTTTGTCTCCTTTTTCTCCTTCTTATCATCTTCATCTTATTCTTCAAAATCTTCCTCTTCAATGATTTTAGGAATGTCTACTAGATCATTGATTCTTTATGTTCCATCTTATTCTATCCTGAGACTTGCACTTTCAACAATTTTCTTAGTTATTTTTTAATAATATTTATAAGATTTGCTTTTTCAATAATAACCAAGAAATATACCTTCATCTTCTTTGGATTCAAACTTCCCAAGTTTTTTATCTGTTCTCTTTATGAAGCATCTGCTACCAAAAACTCTAAAATAATCAATTGTTACTAGTTTATCTTTTCATAGCTCATAAGGAGTATTGTCACTATTGAATCTTGATAATTATCTATTCTAAATATGAACTATTTTAGAAACTACCTCTCTCTAATATTTATCTAGTATCTTAGATTCATTTAGCGTTGTCCTCAACATCTCCTAAACTATTATATTTCTTCACTCAACTACTCCATTTTGCTATGGAGTTCTGGCTAATGAATAATGTCTCTTTATTCCATGGTATTCACAAAACTAAATAAATTTATCGAACATGAATTATCCTCCTTGATCTGATCTTAGAAACTTAATCTTCAAACTAGTATCAATCTTAACTAATGTTTCGAATGCTTTGAAATTTTTGAAATCTTTTGCTTTTTTCTCTTAAAACATTACCCAAGTTATACGTGAAAAATCATCAATAAGCAACATGAAATATTTATCACCTTAAGTACTTTGAGTTATCACAGGTCCACATTATTTACCTTTCACATTCTTTACTTACTATTTTTAACTATGCCATTATATCTTCTTCATTCTTCTTGGCTTTTTTAAAGTGTGCTTATAGATCTTCAATTATTTCTTTTGACTCCTTTTCATTTTTCTTGATCTAGAGCTTTAATCTTTTATTATTCTTTTCAATAGATTTTAACTATTCTAACACACAAAGGAGTTATCCTTCCAGATCCACTTTGGCTTCATCATGTTATTCTTCTTGATCATCTATACTTTTTCTTATAGAGGCATCTTTATGTATGGACATGAATAGAATATCTTCTTCTTCTAAATCACTGACTCTACTATCTTTGACTGAGCTAGGTTATTTAGAATATAAACTCTTCTTATTGAATCCCTTCTTGAATTTTCCTTTGAAATTATTCTTGTATGTAGACTTTACTTATTCATTATCACCATTACCCTTATCTAGGCACTTACCTAAAAAATGTCCAATCTTTACACAATTAAAACATTTTGAAGGTAATTTTCCCTAATATTTACCTATGCCCTTTTTCATCTTATGAATGAATAGATATCCATTGTCATATTCATCATCACTAGAACTATCACTTGATTCTTGAATCTTAGCCTTCTCTTTCTTTGATGTCTTGAAAGTAGCTTCTCTCTTTAAGGGTTTATATTTTTTGGTCCACATCTCATATGCCATAATAATACCATGTAGCTCATCCATCTTTAGCTTGGTTAAACTCTTCATCTCTTTAATTGCTAAAACTTTTCCATCATATCTCAATGGTAGAGATCTCAAAACTTTTAGAACCACAAATGATTCTTCTAATTTTTCACCAAGACTTTGAATTTGATTAACTATTTTATCAACATGCAAAAGTTAACTTGCTATATTTTCTTCCTCTTCCATCTTCAAACTCTCAAACTATCTTTTGAAAGTCTAAAGCTTGGCTTGTTGAACCTTTCCATCACCTCTGTAAATATTCTCAAATTTACCCAAGTTTCATGAGTATATTTACATTGCATAACTTTAACAAATTTTGATTCACATAAACCATATAAAATAACATTTAAGACTTTATCATTATTTTCACTTGCCTTCTTTTCTACCGGAATAGTTACAAGTGTCTATGGCTCTTCATATTCCTCTACCACTACTTGCCATATATCAAATACAAGGGCCATTAAATAAGTCTTCGTACTTATACTCCAAAAAACATAATTTGTCCCATCAAACAAAGGTGCCTTATTTGTAGAAAAACCTTCATGTGATCCAGCCATCGTGTTTTCTCATCTACCTTCAAGTTATAAAACTTTTTCAAAGGAACCTACTCTGATACCAATTGTTAAGCATGAAATATATTGAGAGAGGGGTGAATCAGTATATTATATATCTTATTTATTAATCAAATTCAGTTTATTTAACAACTTAAAAACACATTCAAGATATGTAATAAAATTGAAACAATAATATGCACCATACAAGAAAGAGAGAGAGAGAGAGAGAGAGATCAAATTTTTACAAGGAAATCCAAAGTAGAAAAAACCATGGAGAAAAATCTAAAGTATATGAATGAGCACCAACTAAAATTACAAAGTTTGTAAGAACCAACTTCTAAGAGCACCAAAAGCACTAACACAACAACTATTTGTGAGCACCAACCCACAAGAGCACCAACCCATCTTGTGTATAAAACACAACTATCTCTCAATGCTGCTTACTCAAAAAATGATAGAACTCTATAATATATCCTAATTTTCTCTCTTTGAAAAAAATACAAACCATGCACTCTATTACATATTACAAAATGTCACCCTTGTAATATCTCTAGTAAAAAAGAAGGCACTCTATTATCCTAATATCTCCTAATTTTTCACCCTTTGTGACCCTTCAATCTTCATGGAAAATGGCACCAAAATTACATGACCCTTCATATCCTTGCATTTGAAAAGTCATATGGTGACCCTTCATAAGCAAAATCATCCTTTCCTCTTTTGTCTTTTACCCCATGACTCTTTGACTTCTCCATGGGCCCTCTTTTGACTTATATGTAACCAAAAATATATTCATGAATATTAAATAAATATTAACACACATTAGCCAAAATATGAATATTAAAAAAACTATTAAATGAAATGGGGAATTTATCACCAATAATTCGAGACTATTGACATCAATGACAATATTTCCAACAAAACAAAAATAAAAAGAAAACAAAAATATTTTAAAAAGAAAAGACTATGCTTACTTATCATAATGAAGATGATGAAAGAGAAATAATAAAAATTTCCAAAGGAGAATTGCAAGGACAAGAAATATGGCGTAGCATAAAAGTAAAGAGGCATTTAGAGGAGAAGGAGAGTTAGAAAGGACAAATAAATAGAGAGAAGTTATTTAGACTACTAGGTAGGCGCTTATGCTTGTGCCAAAAACCTTTAAATTTTTGTGTGTATAAACTATTTGATATGAAATTATTTTTTCAAGGAGTTTTGATCTAAGCATCAAATTAAAATTGAGTAAAATATAATTTTTTTTCCCATTTATACATATGCATTGACTTGAATTTAATGTACTTATATCTAATAGTAAACATAGGAAAACACTATATTGGCATTGTTAATATCCATATCGTTACATGACCTAATGATTAAATTACGATAAATTACATTACCTAACCTATCATAGGGGATTATGATGGATATATGGGAATTTTTTAATTTTCATATCCTTATATCTAATACACTATATTCCACTAATATACATAGGCATCGATATGCATTTAATTCTACCGAACCATGCATATGTGAAGCTTATATGTTTTCATTTCTTGTATATATATATTTCAATACAAAAAAGGAAAACATATAAATATATGCATTGAAATATAAAACAAACCTTGGCATTGATATTAATTGGGATAATAAGCATGCATATATATTTATCGTTCTACCAACCGATTGACTTGCTCAACCATCATCATATTCAAAAGCGTTGATATTAAATAATGATATAATTATGATAGGAATTCCATAAGGAAAACTCAAATGGGAAGTTAGTGTAAGTATTGTTAATTTTAATAAAAAAATGAGTTTAATTGCATCATTGATAATATATTCCTAGCTTATACAATGTATAATGATTCATAGTTTAATTCACAACCTATATAATATAACATATGAATCATGGTAATATATTGCTTTCAAATAGCATTGTTATACTTTATATTCTTAGCCAATTTATTGAGTTGATTAGTTATACAATCCACATACTAGTGAATAATGAGCAATAGCTGAAAACATATAGCTTATATACTAGTTATTTATTACTTAGGCTCATGAATAAAAAATATATGATTGATTTATTTCCTTATTTAGGAATATATATTTCTCTTCAAGAAAATATTAAGTAGAATGATTTAATAATGACTTATTTCCTTTTAAAAAATAAGTATATCAATTCCTTAACACCTTAGTACCATGAGCTTATACAAAAGGGATTATATATATAAAGATGATATGAGTAGAGTAAATTTTATATTATAATAATTAGGAAACAATTTTAAAAGATTCAAGACATGATTATTTACATTAAATGGATCGATTTACTCGAGCATTGATATATGAACCCAAACAATAGCCAATTTTTTAAATAACAATAATCTATTAGTTCTTTTATATGTAGGTCTATATATGTAAATATAAATTTAGATAGGATTTTCATGGAATTTATCTTGTACAAAAATAAAAGAGAATATACGTAGTCAGTAGTGATAATTAAATAATGACTTGATAGAAAAAATATATTTATAAGCCTTAAAAAGAATTAAACATGATTTTATATATTATAAAGCATAGTCAATCTAATTTAATATCAATATTTTTGAGTAATCTCATAAAAACATTACTTGGGAATATTAATAACTATGGGTGTATATATGTGATTAGTATATCAAGATTCCTATAATTGTTTTAGTGAGGCATGTGTATGATAAAGAACTCAATGTAGTATTTATTATGATATGTATGAATTCACTTATTATATATAACTTTTTAATCAAAACAGGTGGTGTATATTTAAAATTAGAATAAGTTACGTATTTATGAATTAATAATGGTATGATTAATGTGAAATATAGGTATAAATGTTATTATTATCATATACATGTACATAGGGGTGTGTAATTATGGTTATAATTCCATGGGTGGTTATAAACTATATTAAATAATTATGTATAATAAGATATTTATGAATGCATGCATACAAAACCCTAAGAGTATAACATATGCCATATTGGATTATTCTATGTTTTATGTGAATAGGTCCTATTTTGGTATATCTAATTTATTGAATAGGATTTATGTTTTCATTGATTTATGACTACTTTATTATAATAATTATGGTACTTAGTAGTTATGTTTAAAATACTCGATTATGGTAATATGGGTTATCATAAAGTGTGATATGTTTGAAAAATAATTGTGGTAGTTAGAATCTATATTTAAATGTGTTTTTTTAATCTATATGGTATTAACTATAGTCATTATTTCTATGTGATAGATAATAATGTTAGATTCATTCATGTGTTTGATATAATAGATGTATGATTTGATTCCTCTTATGTTTAGCATGTTATGTGATATGATTAATAGTAGGATGTAAATTATATGAATCCTTTTGTTAAATTATGTTGACCAATCTCATACTATTTATACTAAGTAAGGAGTGAGATGGACTTCATTGGCTTACTAGCATCATAATGCCAGATGAAGGCAATCTAATCAAGTAGTGTGAATGAATTTCTTTTGATTTATAAATCAATATTAGTTATTATTCTTGAAATTTTTTGCCAAAGTATGTTTAGTAAACATTATCATTTCATGAGTATGATGTACATGTTTATGTTATATCTTGTAATAGAATAGGTTTCCTACGATACACTATATTTTTAGTTTTAGAAATCATACAACATACATGTACTACATTGTCTCTCTAGATTAACACACCATCACTATCTACTCATCCATGAAGAGAGGGTCATTAATTAATGGGATTAGGGGGATCATGGGTCCATGGTTGGTGTGTAAAAACACTGAGATGATGATATTTATCCCCATAACATTACTAATTTTTAGATAACACTTGAGATTGCCATAGATACTAGAGTTTCAAAACTATGCTTTGGGGGAGCCATTTATCTTATATGTCTATTATATTGTATTTTACTTATTATTAAAATATTGTCATGAAGAATTGTAATTACTTATTAGTGTACATTGATAGTAGTGGTTGTAGCCTTGTATCATCCATGATTGGTTTATTGTAATACTTTCTATATTTGTATTTTGATGTGTTTTCATGATATTAGATATCAGTGATATATGATGTGGTAAGATATATAACTATTATCATGATTAGAGTATTTTTAATGATCTCTAGCTTGATTTTTGTGTTGTTATCTATTTATATTATATGTGTTTAATTTAAAAAATCATGTATTTATAGGTAGATCCCAATGGAAATGTTATATGTGATATTAGAACTATAAATCAAACTCTAGGACTTAATGAGTCCACTAACATTTTTATATAAAAGGTTTTATCAAATGCTAATTATAATAACCCTCCATTTAATCATAGTCAATTTCTCACTATGCAATCAACAAGGATGAACTAGATTCTTGTAGCCCTGAAAGAGACTAGGGATTGGATTATAGTTCTAGAGTAGGTGGTTCATGGTCATGAATAGGAAGAAAAATAGGGTGTACCTTAATAGCATCTTGCTAAGTTGGAAAATCCTTAGGATGCTAGAGCTTGGGTAATAGTGGAATTAGCTAGAGTCATGAATAAGGTAAACTTACCTAATTCTAATGGGACTATTTTAGGTGATGGAATTGAGGCATGGATGATTGAAATGGAGAAATATTTCAATACTCAAAACTACTCTGAGATCATCAAGGTAGTATGGGGAGCATACCAGTTGTCTAGTGAGGTAGCTATGTGGTGGACCAAAAAGAGGCTAGAAATGAATCTTAACATGACCACCACTATTTAGGATTATTTTTTGGCATTATTTAGGTCATTTTGGATCCCATAACTTTATTTTGATCAAAATCTCATTGATTTATAGAATCTGAAGTAGGGTGACTTGTTAGTGAATGAAAAATGGGAGTAGTTCACAAAACTCATAAAGTATGTACCTCAGTATCAAGGAGATGAGAGGTTTAGGATCAAGATGTTTATCATGGGTTTGAGGCCCCAAAATGGTGGAGAGATGGATGTTCATGGACCTTCTACCATGGACTAGGTCTTTGAGAAGGTAGTCAAATAGGAGTAAAAGTTAAAGTTTCTTTCATAGGTCAAGGACAAGTGTAAGAAAAAGTTTGGAAATTATAATTCAACCTTTAAGAAGGAGAATTGGAAATAGAGGACTGGAGACTCTAGGAATAAATTCAAAAGCTAGAATGCAAAGATTAATAATGGTTTAAGTAATAAGAAATAGGGAAATGGATCAAAGGCAATTTTAAAGGAAACCAATAGAATGGTAAGAAATGACTAGATAGAGGGTGTTTAATTTTTTAAGATAAACATTATGATCATGATTGTCCTCAAGACAGGTCAAAGGTCTTAATCCTTAGTAGGGCATTTTTCATCAGTAGATTCATGTAAAAATAGACAATTGACAAGACAAATTTTAGGCATTACCCATAGAGCTATCAAGTACTTTGTTTGACCATCCAGTTTCCATTTTGATAGATACAAGAGCCACATAATATTTTATAGCTCTTAGGATGTTTAGTAAGTTAAATATAAGAGATAAAGTAATGGAAAATGTATGATAATTATAGTATGGGAATGAATCAAAAGTCATGGTTGATAAGTGTTTAGTTGAAGCAGAGATTAGGTTGCCCAAATTCACAACAATTGTGGATTTGTATGTAGCACCACTAGGGTCATATGATGTGATCTTAGGATACAATTGGATTTAAAAATACAATACTAACATTGACTAATACCTAAATAAGGTTGAGTGTCTTGATGATTTTATAAACTAGACACAAATTCAAGATGAGAAAAGAGGGTTGAAGCTTAGATAAATTTATGCAATGTAATGTAAGAGGGTTTAGGGAAGAGGGTGCGAAGCATTTATCATCAAGATAAATTAAATGGAGGAACCTAAGGAACCATCTCTTTAATATTACCCTTTTTTTAGATATTTTCATGATGTGTTATTATAAGAGTTTTTGGGTTTGCCTCATAAACATGAGTTTGATTTTTCTTTTGACATCATAACTAGTTTAGAACCATAATCTAAGGTTCCATACAAGATGAAAAACATTTAGTTGTTTTAATTGAAGGCTCAACTTTAGGAATTTTAGGTAAAATGGTTTATCAAGCCATGTATGTCACCATGGGGTGTACTAGTTGTCTTTGTTAATAAGAAAGATGGTTCCTTTTGAATTTACATTTATTATAGATTTTTGAACAAGGCAACTATCAAAAATAAGTATCCACTACCTCATATATGTGATATTTTTAATCAAATACATGGAGAAACAATATTTTCTAATATTGATCTTAGATAACATTAATTAAGGATTCATGATGAGTATATTTTGAGGATAACATTTAGAAATTGGTATGGGCACTATGAGTTCACATTTTTACCATTTTAGACTGACTAATGCTTTGGGAACATTTATGAATCTCATGAATAGTGTGTTTAAAAATTACGTAGATCACATTGTTTTGGTTTTTATGATGACATTTTTATATACTCAAAGAATGAAGAGGAACACCTTCAACATATAGAACTAGTATTAAAATGGTTGAATAATCATAAGGGGTAAGTGCACAGAGTTGGGGGAAAAATTTATGGATATTTTAGGTAACATGATCCTGTTAATAAATAACATAGTCACATTATTTAATTAATGTGATCACATTATTTGAATTATCTCTCAGTAATTACTAGACCATAACATGATCACACTATTATATAACATGATCATGCTATTTTAAGTAATAATTTAATCACGTTATTGAAATGATCACATTATTATTATTTTCAAAAATGTGATCGTGTTAATAATGTAATCAAATTACCTATTTCTAAAAAAATAAAAGCCAAAACTTGAATACAAATTAGTCATTTTTCATTCGAGTTGACTTTGCTCTCCTCCACTTCTATGATTGAATTTTGCGTGAGAGAGACAAAATATTGATGGGAAACTACCAAATTCATCACAGGAAGATGATAATTGATGATGTTGCCATGTGGAAGAGGTAAGTGATAAAAATATAAACTTATTAACCCTAATTTTTCATTATTTACATTATTTAACCCTAATTTTTAGTTTCAATTTGTTTGTTTTGAACAACCCATCCTAATAACCCTCGTATTCCTCATCCTCCTATCCATCCACAAAAATCTCTTGTTCCTTAACTTATCCCCCACATAACCCTCCTACATTTACTCAAAATCCCCTCACAATCAAGAGATTCTAATTGGCAACATTATGAGAAATGTAATTGATATTAAAGAATTAATTGGGAGAATGAGGGATCTCAATTCCACCAACCCCCACCACACCCAACTAGCTAATTTCATATAGATATTATTAGGTCAAATTGACTCTATAACAAGTCAAATTGATATATGAACTCCATATAGGGATAGTTGGAGGGCTTATTATGATAACAAATTATTATCTCTTGGGTTCAAAAACAAATAAATATCAAAATACTCAATTTATGCCTTATTCATTGGCCCAACCACCAATGCCCCAATTTTGATAACTGCTAAACATTTTCTAATCCATCACTTCCAACATAACTTAATCACAACCAATTTTTGGGATAAATGGTGGATGGTGTTTGAATATCCAATGTGTAAAAACTATGAGGTCCCATTGTATTTTTTGATAAAAATATACTATGAGTTTGTCCTCAATTATATTCTTACCTTGTTTGATTTTAGTGAGTTTTAGGGTCAAAGGAAAGGCTCTATACATGATCGACTAGGTGCATGTCATGCACCTAATCAACCTTTACAGATCCATATCTAAAAACCACTTGAGCCTAATATCCCCTATATATTGTATAATGTCATGGAGATTGAAACTCTTCATTCTCTTAGTTCTCTCACTAATACACTTGTTCAACATATGAGTAGGATCTCATAGACTGATGCTAGAGATATGCCACCTAGTGTGCATACATGACCCCACCCTTTTATTTATTATGAAGCTATGTACACTAGAAATTTTGATGACAATGATGTTTGTGGTTTATAGGGATTGGATAGTATTATTATGAGTGATGAGATTTTGGCATGCACATTTGGTGTGTAGACATCAACCACTACATAGATGAAGCTATATTTTACATAAATGTCAAGTTAAATTTAAGTTATCTTTGTAAATTGATTTAGCTAATAACTAATTTACATATAAATTTAATAATATATGTGCCATTATATATATATATATATATATATATATATATATATATATATATATATATATATATATTAGGAGGTGATGGTGCCTTCATAATCATGGTCAACATTTGTAACAATTGATTTTTTATAGCTATTGTTTACATATTCAGGTTTAGCTATTGGCTCATCCACTATTGCATCTTTCTCTATTAAGATGACACCTTTTACTTATACATAGGTAAAATTTTGAGTTATTATTATGATATATGTACATTTAGTCTATGTATATTTTGCTTATAATATTTTGTTTTAACATCAACCTCCTCAGTTCATACTCTATTTTCATGTTCTCTCTCTTTATCCTTGCTCAATTTTTTACAATATTCTTATGTGTTTTCATAAGTCTGCATTCCACTTTTATTTTTTCCTTCCAAAATAATCAAAAGAGAATATAATTACTCAATTACATCTCATTTCATGAATCTAACCATTTCACACAATCTCCAAGCTTCAACTCTTCACATAACTCATCTTTCCTCTTTAGCATCTTCCTTCTACTGGCCCTTTTTTGAGGCAAACCTCATTATTTTGAGTAAACTACAAAGCTCCCAACCAAACAAAACCCACATTTAGATACCCCTTTACATCATATAGATCATGTAGGGACTTTCATAATTCTTAATAATTTGGCCTTGATAGGCCAAATTACTATCCCTACTACTATAAACTTTCCCATAATGGTCAATTTCCCAATACAACGGGTCAAACTATATTCTAAAACATGACCAAAGAGAAATGTGGATAGTCAAGTATCAAATACAGTCATGAAGAGGATCTATAGAAAATGTTTCATAATTTATTAAGAAGGATCTTTATCAAGATTTAGTGACAAGTACTAATGATTATGAGGAGAATACAAGCATGAAGATGAAGTATAGGGTGATAGTGAGGTTTTTTATATGTTTCATGTTTACAAATGGACTTATCAAGCAATCATAGGAATAATGTAGATCAAATCTAATTTAGAGCCTCCTTTGGGGTCATTAACGAGCTATAGTATATTCAAAAATGAGACACTTACAATAGGTTTGAAAGGCCATATCTCCTATTCAAATATCATAAACAATTATAAAGCTACATGATTATAGGTTTGCTTATGAATGAAGGTGACTATTTTATTTTGAACACCTATATAATATAGGTTTATTATTTTTTAAGTTTTTTTCCTTCATTTGTTTCTCCCAAAAAGACCTTTTCCTCAGCATTTTATTTCTCAATGTGTTGTCTTTTCATGTCTCAAATGGCTAAGTGTCAAAAAAAATTCCTCATACTTTTGTTCAAGGTAAAATAAATCCAAAAGACAAAGGTTATTTTATCTTTTCCAAAGGAATAAAGTTTAAAACAAAGAGATCCAAAGGGTTCTAACTTTTTCAAAGGAAATAAGGAGACAAAAAATCCAAAGTGTTAAACATTTTATTCGAGAGACAAAGGGGTAGTTCTTGGTTAAGAAAGGGACTCTTACAAGAATGTTTAAGGGGACCTACCCTTTGAGAAGGCCTAATTCAAAAGTATTTAAGGGTATGTACCCTTTGGGTTGGTTCACATAATGATTTTGAAGATACATTTTTTTAGGAATTCAAAGGACTTTTGAAATAGTCCAAAGGAATTAAGGGTTTATTTAATTTGGAGAGGTCTCTTTCATTTTTTCCAAAGGGTAAGAAGGTATTGATAGGTTTTCCAAAAGGTTCATTACACGAGTTCAAATGACCATTTGAAGAAATATAGAGCGTTACTTCCTTTGAAAATGGGACACTTTGAAAAAATTTGAAGGGCATGTGCCCTTAGAAAGGGTGATTAACAATAATTTTGAAGGGCACCTACCCTTTAAAAAGATTCATTTTAAGAATGAAGGGTAATTTTTAAGATTCTAGAGGATAATTTCAAAAATCTCAAAGGGAACCTACCCTTCAGGAAGGTACACTTCAAGTTTGGAAGGGACATTTTCAAGAATTCCAAAGGGCACCTACCCATTGAGAAAGTTTATCTCATGAATTTTAAGGTATTTTAAAAAAATATTCAAGGGTATCTACCCTTTAGGAAAGATGATTACAAAATTTTTGAAACATAACACTTTACAAAAAATTTGAGGACTTTAAAGGAGCCTTTGAAGGGAAAAAAGTATGAAAGAATCCTTAAGATAATTTGTTCAAATAAATTATTTCAAAAAATTCATAAGCCAAAGAATAAAGTGCATGGAAGGTTTTACATGGACAAAAATTCCAAAGGAATTCCTTCAAACAAATTATCCAAAGGATTCCTTTAGAGGATTTGGACAAGACAAAAGTCCATAGAAAAAGAATGCTGAAGGAAGTGAAAAGAGGCCAAAAGATAAAAGTCTTAAACAATTCCTGTGGACTTTTTTCTATGGAAATTAACTATGGATAGGCCAAGGGAAAGACAAAAATTTAAAAGAAATGGGACATGACAACAAACTTGAAGGAATAATCTTAAGAAAATTCTAAGGGGAATAGACAGGAAAAAGGAAATCCTTAGATAATTCCCATGGACTTTTTGTCCATGGGAAGTTGAAAGAAAGATAATACAAAACAATAGACAAAGGCTTAGGGAAAGAACTCAAAGAGAATTCACATAACCAAAGAAAATACATAGGAATATCACTAAAGGAAAGATAAAGTCCTCATAATTTAGAGCCATAAATAGATAAAATCTAAGGGAATGCATGCATAGAATAAGGTAACTGAGAGTAGACAAGTGTGAGGAAATACATGCAAATGATAGAATCAACATGGAATACTTTATAAATAAAAGGCTTTTTTTGGTTGACTAGTCAAATATTTAGTTGACTATTTGTTAAAGTCACATTTCTCTATATTCTAAATAGTTAACCACATACATCTAGACGTTCTAGCTCAACTTCTAGCTTAGCTCAAGCTTGACTTATAATATTAGTGTTCTTCTCATGTTGTAAGGCTCTCAACATTATAGCAGTCCAAGTGGATTTGACTAGACAAATTCATTGCACATCTTATTTATTTTCCATGTAAATGAGAATAGCTCAACCTCTAGCTCAATTGCAAATGTATCTACATGGATTTCTTTATTTAGAAATTTTAGCATAATCTTCCATGCAAAGGAGAAGTTGAACTTCAATTGGCCCATCATCCACATCTCTACACCAACCTTTGTCATGCATGTTTAAAGATTTTTGAGAATGTATTGTTTATTTTAAGATTAATCTTTCAAACTTATCCTTACCACTTTTTTTCTATGCCAATTTTTGAAAAGGCATGCATTTTTGTAACGAAAGGATTTTATTGAATATTCTATATTATAAAAAAGAGGTTGAGTCTTGAGTTAGTTAACCAAGACTAATGCTCCACATAGTTTTTTTTTTAGTTTTTGAAGAAAGTCTATTTATTGGCTGAATCAAGCCATTGAAAGGACCCCTAAAGTTTGAAGGAAGAAATTGTAAGCTGGACTAGTCATCAATAAAGAAGTTATTATTCTAAATATAAGTTTTGACAAAAGATAGTGTGTAATTTGATTGTTCATTAGTGTATAAGTGATATTTATCTCCTTTTACAGGTCCCTTCCTCACCTATCTCTCCCATTCTCATCCTTTTATAGGTCATTTGAAGTCATTTTCAACCCTTCATCTAAAATATTTATGTTTAAGGATATAATTATATATTTCATTTGATTATGTGTGTGCATTGGTTTTAGTAAATTTAGAGGATTTTGACAATTTAGGGGTACCAACCCCTTCTAATTATATTTCCCTTTTAATTTTCCTTCTCCTTTTTCACCCCAAAAATACAAAAATCATAGTAGTCAAGTTTATTGAAAAATCTAAAGTGAACCAACCCTCTCTCTTGAGGTTCCTCTCATTAGAGTCACCCATTCTTAGAGAACTTCAAATTGTATTAGCTGGAGTGAGGATGTGCTTTGCACATCTTCAAACAAGGTGCACTCCAGAGTGATAACATTTTTTGGCATGCTTGATGGGACCCATTTATTCACATTTTTGAATTGTTATTTGTGTATTTGAGTATTATATTCGTTTCTAGATTTTAATGTTCAGATCTATATATTTTTTATGCACCCAAAATTTGACACAAGTCATCTATAAAAGGGAAAGAAGTAGATTTTTTTGAGTTGTCCTAACAGCCAAAGAAGAAGAGACCGTCTCAGTCAAATCCAAATCCTACACCCTCTATTATCCCTATTATTTCAAAAAATACTCCTATTCAAGCCAATATTGTTCTACCAAATATTGTTATAAATCCTATTCCTCAAATGGTTGTTCCTAAAAGATAGGATTTTATTGTATTCAATGGTGGAAGTCCTCTAAATATCACTCAATGGGATGCCATTCTAGTTTCAACTCTGAAGGCTCTTCCTTATTATATAGAATAAAATTCAATAACTCCTATAGAACATATTGTAAATATTAATAATATTTGTTTAGTACATCATGTGACATAGGATAATGTAGCAATGAGGTTTTTGGAAAGTTCTTTTAAAGGGAAAGCACTTCAGTGGTACAAAAGTTTGGCTTTTACATCAATAAACAACTAGGATGAATTTGGAGATCTTATGTGCAAACATTTTGAAGATAAAAGTGATCATATTTCACTTGTGGATAATCTTACAACATTTAAGAGATTCGACCATGACTTTATGGTGGATTTCAATTACATATTCTAGAAGACTTGGAATAGAATTATAGTAGTGATCAAGCCTACACCCAATTATGCTTTTATGTACTATTTGAAGGCTCTTAATTTAGAATAGGCTGTAATGATTCAATATATGTGAGGTAATACATTACCTCAAGATTTTGAAGTATAAATTAAGGTTGAAAATTATCTTATACAAGTAGGCAAATTATCTTTAAGGCCTTTGATGCCTCTTTTTTGAGAGATTCATCCTCTTACTCCAAATGTTACTTTAATTCTAGAGTCATCAGAGTTACATAAAATAAAAGGTGATAAAATTGATAGATTGGGGGAAATAGAGCATCTTCTTTAATCTCAATCTAACAAGTTGGTTTCATTGGAGAGGCAACAAGCTCCACCATATAGGCCTTATCATAATAATAATCATAATTATCAACCCAATAGGCCATCCTATCAATCTAATCAACAAAGTCAAGGGTAGAATTATCAATCAAGGCAATATAATCCTAAAGCTCCAAGAAATTCAAGAGATAGATATACAACTCAGAGCAATTATGCTTAAGAAGGACAATGGAACAATTAATGGGATCAATAAAACAACATAGTAATGGCTCCAACTAGTGAGAGTTATCATCAATATTTCATGCAAAAAATTTCAGTTCTTCCTTCATTTGAAAAATAGACACATTCTCAAAATAAGTAATCTTCTCTACCCTATGGAGATATTATTTAATTTACTAGATTATAAGTCCCAAATAAACAAGGAGAAGGTAGTGGTAAAACACCTATTGAAACTACATTTGTCAATTTCTAGGAAGGTGAGAATTCTTTTAAACACTTGGTTATAAATTAAAGTCAAAATTTATCTATTATTGATAATCCAATTGAAACATATATTAGATCAAAGAAAAGATAAATTAGAGAATGTTTAGGTCCTGAAAGGGCAGCACCTTCTTCTTCTCAGCCACAACAAAAGACAACTACACATGAGCTGCCTCAGAAAAGTTCAAAAATCAACAAGTTTAAGATCTAAAAGATAAGAATGTGGAAGGACCCTATATTCCTCAATTTACACAAAATTTATGATATTCTACTACCCATAAATCATAGTCAAAGGTAGCCACTTCTTTACTCATTTTTATGGATTATATGAAGAAGACTACAATCTCAATTTTGATGTGGGATAATCTACTAATCCTAAGATAAAAGGAGTACTTACAAGAAGAGATTTCAAAGCTCAGTATTTTTTAGAAAAAATTGAAAAAGAAAGAGTAAGTGTTGTATTAAATAATTCTAATTCATTTTTTGAGTCTCAACCTCTTAGGGTGACTAAGACTCCTCCATTTTATCTTTCTATGATCATTGGTGATTGACTTGTCCATAATTGTATGATTGATATTGGGGCTAGTACTTTTGTTATGCCTAAATCAATAGTTGATAAGTTAGGTATGCAGTATGAACCCCATGAGAAAGGTGTCTTACAATTATATGGGTTTCCTACCAATACTGTGGGTGTATTTAAATATCTAAAACTTATACTTTTTACCTATCCATATTTCACCATTTTACAGGATGTTGTTGTTGATCTACCTCCATATTTTGCATTATGCCTATCCAGAGATTTCACTACCAAAATAGGAGGTTATCTTTCTTTATATTGGTCATATATGGTTTCTAGAACTAGGTATGAAACCAAAGTAACTATTAGATGAGACCCTATTTCTATATTTCACCTTGAGCCATATATGACAAATGTGAATTGCAACATTATAGAAGAAGATGATATCACCATTGATCAAGAGCCTTCTAAGCTTATTGAAGGCATTCTTGATATTATCCTTCATGAATTGGCTGAAAATAATCATGTACATGACCCATAAAATAATATTTAAGATGTTGGATTTGGATTTTATTGTATGCACAAAGAAGGTGACATATTGCCTAGTCTTACTAGCTCATTGCATGATCGAGAAGGAATTTGGAATATATTCTTTGATGGATCAAAAACAAAGAATGGTAGTGGGGCTGGTGTTGTGTTGGTTTTACCAAAAAACAAATGTATTATTCTTTTGTTAGATTTTAGTTTAGTTTTACCTCTAATACAATAGAATATGAAGCTCTTATTTATAGTCTTTAGTGGGCTAGAAAGAAGGATTTTAACCTTTTACAAGTGAAAGGTGATAGTGAATTGGTTGATCAACAAGTTAGAGAATTAATTGAAGCAAATAATCATATTTTTAAGGCCTAAAAACATATATTTTTAGATTTTATGGAATATTTCCTTACATTTGACATTCATTCCATTCCTAGAGGAGCAAATCAGTATGTTGATAGACTTGTTGCCATAGGTGTGTAACATGATATATCAGATCAGATTAAGGATAGTAAAAAATGGACTCAAATTAAAGTGGTATGCAATACTTCAGTACCAAATAATGATGTAAGTTGGCAATGCTTTGATTATGACAAGCAAGTAACATATTTTCTATATAATGAGGTAGAATTTTGCCAAAGAAATCATGATAAATTATAGGATCAATATGGAAATCAGATTGTGAAATTAAAATAAAATAAGATGCCTAAATTTTTGGTGAATTTAGAGACAATTTTAAATAAATATTATCAGATAATGAAAGATAAAGTGATTATTTATTTTAAGAAATAACATTGTAAACCAATTAGCATAGCTGAAGGTAAGCAACTCATGTTGGATAAAGTGAATATTAATTCTGAGAGAGTATATTTTATTTCATTATGTCAAGATTTTATGGATGTTTTTTCTTGGGAATACCATGATTTGAAAGGTTTTGATCCCTTATTAGCACAACATACTATTGAATTGGAATAAGATGCAAAACTGGTAAGATAAAAGCAAAGGCCAATGAACCCCAAGGTTGAATTTTGCATGAGAAAGGAAATTAAAAAGATCATTGAATCAAATATTATTTTCAATATTAAGCATTAAAAATGGGTTTAAAATATTTTTCTAGTAAGGAAAAAGAATGGAGAAATAAGACTTTGTGTAGATTTTAGAGATTGGAATAGAGTATCATTAAAAGATCATTATCCACTTCTTTCTATGGATCAAATCTTGTAGAGAGTTTCAAGTTCACAGAGGTTTTATTTATTGGATGGGTACTAGGATATAACTAGATACTATTGAAAGAGAAACATCAATATAAAACTACTTTTACCACCAAATGGGGTACTTTTCCTTGCAATAAAATGATATTTGGGATCTCAAATAATGGAGGTACCTTCCAAAGGGCAATGAATGTTGCTTTTCATGGTCTTTTGAGTGAAATGGTTTTAGTTTATCTTGATGATTTTATAGTATTTTTAAATGATCCTAATGATCATCTAACTCATTTGAATAATTTTTTGGATAGATGTAGAGAATTTGGTGTCTCTTTAAATCCAAAGAAATGCATTTTTTCAATACATGAGGGAAGACTTCTTGGGCATGTGGTGTCTAAAAATGGTCTTTCCATTGATCCAAAAAGAATAGAGGAAATCCTTGATATATAATTTCATAATCACAATAAAGGATTCCAAAGCTTCTTGGGTAAGATTAATTTTATTAGAATATCCATGATTGGTTTTACAAAACTAGTAAAGCCACTTACTCAAATGATTAAGAAACATCAAGAGTTCACTTAGAGTAAGGAAGGTGAGAGAATATTTGAAGATATAAAAGAAGCATCAGATAATATCCCACTTTTCTCAATCCAAATTTTATTAATGATTTCTTCTTGTATGCTTTTTCTACTTCTAGCATTATTTCAGCCATGCTTATGCAGTAAAATGGTGAAGGTTTGGAACCACCCATTTATTTATTTAGTAAATCTTTAAAAGGTTATGAGGAAAGATATTATTTTGTATAAAATAATATACATTATATTATAATGTCTAAAAAAATTCAAAATTTTGGTTTCAAATAACAATATTATACTAATGGTTGCTCATCCAAGTGTGAAGGATTTCATTCTCAACAGAGACTTGAATGAGAAGAGAGATAGATGGGTCACTAAATGCATGGAATATGAAATTTAAGTCGAAGTTAAAAATATATAATTAGGAAAAGGATTATGTGAACATATTTTATAATATTTTAAAGAGGAGAAAGAGACAATTTTGACAATTCAAGACATTCAGTAAAAGATTGAAAATACACCTCTTACAAGCTGGACACAGAACATTGCTAGTATTCTTCAAAATGGAGAATGTAAAATGGGTTTGAATTAATAAAAAATAATAAACTTTAGGATTAAATTATTACCATATATTCTTATTTATGGAGTGCTTTTCAAATAATACATTGGAGGTATGCTTATAAGGCGTGTTGAAACAAGTCAATTTGACAAGCTTTTTGAACAATTTCATGATAGTCCTTCGACGGGTCATTTTGAATCCAATATCATAGATGAAAAAATAATTAGAGATGGTTATTTCTAGACTAATTTATTTATATATGCACATGCATGGGTGTAAAAATGTTTAAAGTGTGAAATATTTGTAGGAAAACAAAGATTAACAGTCATGCCACTAAAGCCAATTCAAGTTGAGCAACCTTTCATTCAATGGTGTTTAGACTTAATTGGAATGATTCATCCTCCATAAAATGCTAGCAATAATTGGGTTCTGATAGCTAAAAATTATTTCACTAAATGGGTGGAATTAAAACCTTTAAAAGAACCAAATGATAATTTCATTCTTGAGTTTTATGAGAGTCTAGTCACTCATTTTGGAGCACCTTCTACTATCATATTAGATAATGATTTAGAATTAATTATTATAAAGGTATGTTAATGGGACCTTGAACATAATATTTATTTTAAAAATTCATTGAATTACTATCTATAGCGTAATGGACTAGTTGAATCTACTAATAGGAATCTGATTCAGATCATCAAAAGAATAATGGAGGATAATAAGAGATTTTGGCATAAAAATTTGAAGACTTATTTATGGGTTGATAGGATCACCCCTAAGAAATACATTGGTCACTCACCTTATCTCATAGTTTATGGAAGAGAATCAAGGCTACCTATCTCATTAGAGCTTCTATATTTGGAGCTTGCACATCAGCTAGAGCTTCTAGAAAGTGATGCAATGGAGGTAAGAATGAATGAATTGAGAGAGTTAGAAGAGATAAGAGATGAATATATGCATACCATGTTGTAAAATAAGTATAAATTCAATAATAATTTTGACAAGATAACTTCATCAAAAACATTTTAGTAAGGAGACATAGTTCTCAAATGTGATGAAGAACATGCGAAGCCAAGTAAGCACTCCTAATTTTATAGCATTTGGAGTGGACCTTATATTATTAATGTTTATAAGAAGAATAATTAATTTAAATTATCCAAACTGAGTGGTGAAGAACTTCCGATTCCTATGAATGGGATCTTTCTTAAATACTATTATCAGGAGAGTCACTCCTTTGTACATAGTCATAGTTTCATTCCTCTATGTGCTTCACACCACATACTTTCATAATAGTTGTTTTTTCCTTTAATTTTTGTTGTTATCCTTTCATCTAAGTGTACAAATGTCATTGTTGATTCAATTTTATTTTTATGTTTTAGTCTCCAACTTTTCCAATTCTTAGTGTGTATCCAAGGTATCATAACCAAAAAATTTTGAGTTCTTTGACTATCAGGTTAGTCAAACCTTGAGAGTCACCAAAATTATTAGTAATTTGGCCTTGATAGGCCAAATTACTATCCCTAATATTATATATTTTCCAAAAATGGTCAATTTTACCATACATTGGGTCAAACTATAGCCTAAAACTAGCCTAAAACATGAGCAAAGGGAAATGTGGATAGTCAAGTATTAAATACAGTCATGATGAGGATTTACAACAAACATTTCACGACTGAGTAAGAAGGGTATTTATCAATATTTAATGACAAGTGATTATGATTATGAGGAGATTATAGGCATAAAATGAAGTTTAGGGTGACAACGAGGTTTTTTATGTGGTTCATGTTTACAAATGGACTTATCAAGTAATTGGAGGAAGAAAGAAGATCAAATATACTTCAAATCCTCCTTTGGGGTCATTAAAAATCTATATTCCATTCAATAACAATAATCCTAAAATAGGTTTGAAAATATGATATCTCCTATTCAAATATCATAAACAATTATAAAGCTATAGGCCTGTAGGTTCACTTATGAATGAAGGTGACTTTTTTATTTTAGACACCTAAAAAATATAGGTTTATATTTTTTTAGTTATTTTTCATTAGTTTTTTCTCCCAAGAAGACCTTTTCCTATATATTTTATTTCTCAAAGTGTTGTCTTTTCATGTCTCAAATGGCTAAGTGTTAGAACAATTTCCTTAGACTTTTTTCTGAGGGAAAAGAAATCTAAAGGACAAAGGTTATTTTGTCTTTTCCAAAGGAATAAAGTTCAAAATTAAGAGATCCAAAGGGCTCCATATTTTTCAAAGGAAATAAGGAGACAAAAAATCCAAAGTGTCAAAAATATTATTTGAGAGACAAAGGGGTAGTTCTTGGTTAAGAAAGGGACTCTTACAAGAATTTTAAAGGGCACCTACCTTTCAAAAAGGTCTAATTCAAAAGTCCCAAAGGGTATGTACCCTTCAAGTTGGTTCATATCATGATTTCAAAGATACAGTTTTACAATAACTTAGAGGACTTTTGAAATATTCCAAAGGAATTAAGGGTACATTTCATTTGGAGAGGTCTCTTTCATTTTTGTCAAAGGGTAAGAGGATATTGACAAGTTTTTTGAAAGGTTCATTTCACAAGTTTGAATAACCATTTGAAGAAATATGAAGGGTTACTTCCTTCAAAAATGGGACACTTTATGAAAATATAAAGGGTATGTACCCTTTGAAAGGGTCATTTACAAGAATTTTAAAGGGCACTTTCCCTTTAGAAAGGCCCATTTTAAGGTCGAAGGGTCATTTTAAAGCTTCTAAAAGATAATTTCAAAAATATTGAAGGGAACTTTCCCTTAGAGAAGGTACAATTCAAGTTTGGAAGGGACATTTTCAAGTATCTCAAAGGGCACCTACCCTTTGGGAAAGTTTGTCTCATAAATTTTAAGGGATTTTTATAAAAGCTCGAAGGGTATCTACCCTTTGGGAAAGATGATTACAAAAGGTCTAAATATAGCACTTTGCAAAAATTTTGAGGACCTTGAAGGACCATTCAAAGGGACAAAAGTCTAAAGGAATAATTTAGAAATTTTTTTCAAAGGAATTCCTTTGGAAAAGTCATAGGCCAAAGAATAAAGTGCATGGAATATTTTACATAGACAAAACATCTGAAGGAATTCCTTTAGACAAATTGTTTGAAGGATTCCTTCAAAATATTTGGACAAGACAAAAGTCCATAGAAAAATAATGTTGAAGGAAATGAAAGGAGGCCTAAATATGAAAGTCTAAATAATTCTTGTATACTTTTTGTCCATGGAAAATTGATTGTGGATAGACCAAGGGGAAGACAAAAATCTGAAAGAAATGGGACATGACAACAAACACAAAGGAATTATCCTAAGAAAAATATAAGGGGAATAGATAGGAACAAGGAAAGACTTAAATAATTCCCATGGAATTTTTGTCCACTAGAAGTTGAAAGCAATATAATCCAAAAGAATATACAAATGAATAGGGAAAGAACCTAAAGAGAATGAACAGAACCAAAGCAAATACACCAGAATATCACCAAAGGAAAGATAAAGTCTGCATAATTTAAAGCCATAAATAGATAAAATCTAAGGGAAATTCATGCATAGAACAAGGGAACCAAGAGAAGATAATCTCGAGGAAATACATGCAAAGGATAGAATCAATGTGGAATACTTTACAAAGCAAAGGCTATTTTTGGTTGACTAGTCAAATCTTTAGTTGACTGGTTGTTAAAGTCATGCTTCTCCATGGTTTGACTAGTCAAACACATGAATCCAAATGTTCCATCTCAACTTCCATCTCAGCTCAAGCTTAACTTTTAATTTTGGCATTATTCTCATGTTGCAAGGCTCTCAATGTTTTAACAATCCAAGTGGAGTTGACTGGACAAATTCATTGCACATCTTCCTTGTTTTCCATGCAAAGGAGAACAATTCAACCTCCAACTCAGTTTTAAAATGGATCTACATGGAGTTATTTATTTAAATTTTTTTTAATAATCCTCCATGCAAAGGAAAAGTTGACTTTCAACAGGTCCACCATCCACACCTCTACACCAGCCTTCGTCATGCATGTTTGAAGATTTTGGAGAATGTATTTTTTATTTTATGATTAATCTTTCAAACTTAGCCTTACCACTTTTTTATATGACAATGTTTAAAATGCATGCATATTTGTAAGCAAAATATTTTATTAAATATTCTATATTATAAAAATGAGGTTGAGTCTTGAGTTAGTTAACCAAGACTAATGCTCCACATGTTTTCTTTTTTTTTTTTTTAGATTTTTTGAAGAAAGTCTATTTATTGGCTAAATCAAGCCATTGAAAAGACCCCTAAAGTTTGAAGGAAGAAATTGTAAGTTGGATCAATCATCAATAAATAATTTTTTATTCTGAATCTAAGTTTTGATAGAAGATAGTGTGTAATCTGATTGTGCACCAACGTATAAGTGAGATTTATCTCCTTTTTTAGGTCCATTACTCACCTATCTCTCCCTTTCTCACCTTTTTATAGGTCATTTGAAGTGGTTTTCAACCCTTCATTTTAAATATTTATGCTTAAGGATAGAATTATATATTTCATTTGATTATATGTGTGCATTTATTATAATAACTTTAGAGGATTTTGATAATTTAGGTATATCACCTCCTTTTAATTATATTTCCATTTTAAGTTTCCTTCTCCCTTTTCACCCCAAAAATTACAGCAGTCAAGTTTATTGAAAAATCTAAAGGGAACTAACCCTTTCTCTAGAGGTTCTTCTCATCAAAGAGTCACTCATGCTCATAAAAGTTCCAATTGTATCAGTTAGAGTGAGGGTGTGATTTGCATTTCTTCAAAAAGGGTATACTCCAAAGTGATAATTATAATTTAACTCTCTTTAGAGAACACCAAACTCAACACCCCTCAGGACTAATTAGGTCTCTTAGGCCTAATTAAAGGCTACTGACTATGAACCATATGATAAGGATTAAAATTAACTTTAAACCTTTAAAATCCTCTTCTTCTTATATAAATACACCTATCCATAAATCTTTGAGATGGTTTGATCATCTTGGGGGTACCATGAACCTTTGTAATTTTTTATAAGGTATCACAAACCATTGAAGAGGAACCACAATAGTTACAAGCTATGAGAATGGGCTCAACTGTATTTATATAACTAATTTTGGAAAATCCCACAAATATCCCATGAATAATCTCATTCAATATTAGATAAGGGTAGTTCACATGCCATGAGGATATTTATAAATTTTAGAATGTATAGATCTAGGGGTCCTTCTAAGTAAAAATATCTTGAAAATGAAGTTATTAAGCTCAATATAGTCATATTCTCATTTTGACTTATGTCAGCATTACCATTATACATAAATCCACATCTTACCCTTGAAAATGAGTGATAATAGAAAGGAAATTTAAGGTAAAAGATAATAAATGTGCATTAAGTTTAAAAATACAAGTAATTAGATTTAACATGATTAAGATCCATCATAATGGACAAATGTAAAAATGACTCATAAATTTTACCCCTTTCTCCATTACTTCCATACTAATTTATATAATTAAATTTTGGTTTGTTGGTTGATGTAACCACTAATTATATTGCATCGAGTCCATCCAAATCAACTAACTTTTAACCTACCTACAACCAACTCATAAATAGGTTGCAAATTCAACTAATTGATCTTTATTTTTTATGGGACTAAAGGCATACTCAACCATAATTAAAACATACTCATATCCATAATTAAAATTGTTGAATAAATAAATTATAATTACTTTCAAATAATATCAATTGAGACCCAATCAAAACCTTAATAATGTTCACTAGTTATTAAAACATCAACAATCGCACTTAGTGGATTATTAACTTAACAATACAACTCTAAGAGTCTTTTTAGACATAAATGACCATGACGTAGGTCCCAACATTAAATTGAATTATTTAATTAGATTTAATGAAATATTTATTTAAATAAATTTATATTTTATTAAGTGACTTCACTTAAGACATAGTGATAGTAGGACATAAATCCTACTTCATTTTATTACAAGATTCTATACATGTTTATAATATCTGATGACCAATTTAAGATGTGTGGTTTGTAAGAAGAGGTAGAGTTAGGGAAAGGGGGACTCAAATTTTTTGTTTCAACCTTATATCATCATGTTTGAGCCATAAAATTATAATACACATGATAATTTATTTGTAATATCTCATTACACCTTTTTCTTTTACCATGACAAAGGTCTAGATTTCAATTATAATGCCTCATTACAAATTTTTATTTGGATATGATAAAGTTATGAAGGATAGACAACCTATTTACTCAACATTATTTATGCCAAAAAACATTACATTGGGTTTGAATATCTTGTATCCCCACTAACAAGTTTTGGGGGGAGATCCACCATTTGTGTTGGTACTAAAATATGTGCTAGCCTCAACAATTACACCTCGTAGTTTCTTCTAATTCAACATCCAAACTATTTTCTAATTTTGTTCTCTTGATCCAAAATAAAACAATATGTTTAGATGTCTAAAAATTGATATATTAGATAAGGACCTCCCTTCCCTAACCTATTATTATAATGTTATTGTTATACCCAACACACCCTCATTTCTAAAAATAGGGATCCTTGTTTCAAATTGTCCAAATTTGTGCTTTAAATTGAAAATTCATCTGATCAAAGTACCATTAGAGTGTTTTACACATTATATTTATTTTAAGATCATCAACACCATGGTTGGGTTTCTATATTTACACATTATTCTCTTTTGATCTTGTCTAAATTTTCTAACCTCATATTCTTATGTTTTTAGGATACAAGAATAATGGAGTTCATTTATGTGAACACTGACTAGGCTTTTAAACCTTAATCCTAAATTGATTTTTTTTTTTAACCCTTGGTATATTATTTATTAAATTTAATCTATGATTAAAATAATTTTTAAAAAATAGGATAATTTGTTTAGATGAAAGACCTTTTTAATAGATTTAATTTTTTATCCAGGGTAAAAATTATTAGAGAGCTCTTTTATTATATTATGGAAGTAATTTAAGATTTTATCCTAGGTCGTAATCATATTTTATTAATAATAAGACCTTAGGATAAAGTAATATATTCTTGGTCCTTTTCATATCTTATGATTTACATAGGTTTGAAATTAAGGCAAGGGCTCTTTTATATATTCTAGGCCTATGCCTTAATTTTATTTGTTAATACAATTCAAACCTTAGGCTAGAATCTTTATGTATGGTCCTTTTATTAGCATGGTCCCCCTTTATTACATTTCAATTTTATTATAATACTTTAGTCTAATTCCTTTATATTTCCTAGGCTCACTTAGTTTATTTTGGTTTGCAAGAGTAGAGCCAATCACATTTGACTATCTAGAGCACAATCAATGACCTGTAATTAATTAGGTGAAGTTAATCTAATGGTGTGAGATGGAGCATAATAATTCAAAGATTTTAACAAATAGAACCAATCTCAATTAAACCCATGGATCATGATCTAATTGTGTGCATAAACTCACACACCAAAGATCAAATGAAGTGAGTGTAATGTTGAAATGTCAAAACCCTGTGGATCCCCATGAGAGTGATAAGTGTCACCATTATGGGATCCTAGTACAGTTGATCAAACAAATCAAGGTATCCCAGTAAATAGATTAAAATAATAAATTATAAAATTAAAAATCTCATAAGAGTCAATGAATCAAATAACTAATATCTACAAACCATGTTAACTTGGGTACAATTGATTCGACAGTGCAAGATCAACATGGAATTTTTGAATGTCCTAGAACTAGTGAGGAGCTACCAAGTGGCATAAATAAATTAAAGCTATGAATTTAAGGTACATATATCCCCCATAAATATACTAATTGGTAATCTCATAATCCATAATGTATAAGATTTGACACTACAAGTCCTAGGAGGAATTTTCAAAAGATTCAAACTCAACAAGGTGTTGACATGTGTCCCAAAGGAAACACTACATTTCAAAATCTAGTAATGATAATGGCATGGCATTATGGATATAATTATTCAAATGTTTATAACATAAGTAATTTGGATAATTATTTTGGGATTTTTTCCCTAGACTTATTCTTTCAATATTTTTGCCCTGAACTAATTATTTTAGACATTTTGTCTGATGGAATTGGTCTTTGGGAAAATTGTTTTAGACATTTTATCCAATAGAATTTGTCTTCAATAAAATTCTTAAAAACATTTTGTCTTATGGAAATATGGATTTGTATACAAACTATGGGATTTTTTCTAACAAAATTGCCTTTTGGACTTATTATCACAAACATTTTGTCTGATGGAAATAGATATTTTCACACTTGGGATATATTTATCAATATCCATTGGGTCTCATACTTATATTATTTTTGTATCTAATCTCATATATAATTTTTAAGAGGAATACTCTATCATGTAAAAGTCATAGGAAACATGCAATGCATAGTTCAGTAAGATTAGTCATAGCTAACACAAGTGTCACTAGTTCTCAAGTATTAGGAAAAGTGGTTGTTATCTTGAAACTTTGTCTGAGTTCCATTTGAAGGTGACTAATTTAAAATATCAATATGTTTTTCTCACAACCTATAAAAGGATATATTTTTTTTCTCAAAATCTATAAAAGAAGGCATGTATAGTTTTGGGGAAATGGCACATTAATTTGTAGAAAGAGCCTTTGTATTTATACACATGCACATGTTACATAACTTTTGTAGAGGATAAATTAAATTTATAATTATAATAAGACTCTTATATGGTTTTAGACCATAGTTAGAACTCAAGTTATAACTATCCCATGTAATGACCTTGTATGAGCTTGGAAGATGAGGTGACCCCTTCCCCATGTCTATATAAATAATTATAATCCAACTTGGATTTTGGTTAGAAAATTTTGAATATAAGAGAAACATAAATTTTGATCATCAAAAAATGTGTTTGTGTACTTTATTTCTAATTTTTATGTAATTAGTTATTAATTTATTTGGTTGTATGTTTCAATAATCTTTAGTGTGAAATAGCTATGAATGGATTCATGATTATTTTGATTGATGTGCTAATCTATAGATGTACAATAACTATTGAGTGATTGGAATATATTGTTTAAGATATTCAAGTTATTTTATTCATAATTTTTAATGTGTACTAGTGTTTTCTTTGATGTAATTTGGTGTGTTTGTCAAAGCTACCTCAGATACTTCACTAGCTTGAACCATAATATCCTGAGTAAGAGTGTGCAACAGTTGCACTAAAAGGAGAAAAATTTGTATAAGTCATATGAATTTATTATATCATTATCTCCTTAGACTTCTTAACTATTTTTTATTATGTGTGTGTAATTACTACTAGAAATAGGTATAAGTTCTGAGGGCATAGGTCTATTCAGAAAACAACCAGGGAAGTAGTTCTTAAAAATCATAGAGCCTTATATTTTTCCTTACCATTCCAAATTTTTTTGATTTTGTTTTGAGACCTACCCATTTTAAATTAGAATACAACCACCCATCTAACTCATGTAGATATTCACTACCTTTTAGGGACCATGACTCCATCCAAAAAAGTTGTCAATAACCTGCATGCCCTACTAGTTATTCTATCAATAGGTTATTAAAGACCACATACCTATAAATTATGCCCTAGAGTGTAATATACCGCCATTGAGATCCTAAAATGTTATAGGTTACCTAATTGACTGTGGTGTGCATAAAACATGCATCAATAGTTTCACTAATAGTTTCACTATCACCAAAAAGAGGGTATCACCCCTGATAATAATAGTTATCCTTTATGTATATTTATGCTTGAGTCACCTAGGAGAGTGATGAGATATAACTCCCAAGATATTATTCTAGTCTTAGCCTTGAGAAATCATAGAATACCTAAAACTATGCCAATACTCTTAGTTCAAAACAATCCACCTCCTTCAATAGGAAACCCCTTACTCGTAAGGAACCCTTTACTTATTAACCAACCAATGGGTCAACCCTAGTTAGTTATATCTATTATTTCCATCCTAGGAGATGTGAATTATTTACCTCAGAATATCAAAAAGTACCTTCTTTCCTTTGTTCCTTCAGGGGAAAACACAGTAGAGGAACACATCAAATCTTTTAAAGTTTTTATGAGGCTAATGAATGCACTTGATGAGGACATTATATGAATATTATTCCATTTTACATTAATGGATGTTTATTATAATTGGTATTTAAATCTAATGGAAAATTATATCACTTCTTGGGATGAATGTCAAGTAACTTTTCTTGCATAATTTGAATGTCACCAACCTTAGTTTGGTATACCAACACTTCACCAGTATAAAGAGAGTTCCTAATGAGCCTATCCAAATTTTGAACATGAGGTTCCAAAAGATGTACAACTAGTTGAAACCAAGATATAAATTAGATGTAACATTAGCATTGGAAACATACAATAACACCCTAGACCCAATCACGATCACATTCCTAAGAAGAGTAATTATTGCCAACAATTTGATGATAACATTCAAATAATATATCAATATAGACAAGAAACTAAACCTTTAGATGCCTAGAGTACCTAATGTCAAAAATGGATTTCCATCACTCAATATGATACCATATATGAAGTAGAATGTTCCCACATTTAATCAAAATCAATTGTATGCACTATCTCTATTGATACAAATAACACAACCCAATTTTAGCTTCTTGAATAATCATGTGACAGATAATGGTTATCATCAAAATCAACAAGTAGTTAAACTTCCCAATATTGTTTTACAAGGTACATATTATACAAAATCATAACTTGATTATATTTAGAATATCTTTCAAAAGATGAGCAATGACTTCTTGAATATGCAAAGGAAGATGGGCAATGTAAATACCCCAACTGGTAATCAAAATTTTGGATTCCAAAGATAAAATAGACCATTAAATAGGCCTAAGAAACCTAATAAACTTCCAGAGATCAACATGGTATAAATGTCTCTTCCTAGTTGGTGCAAAATTCACAACACCTCTAAATAATCCAACAAAATCACACCAGGATCTTGGCTCTTCATGTAATTCTATGTTCTTTTAAACTCATGAGTTTCCCTTCCCAATTGATGATTATAAATTACCAGAGGATAATATGGATGAAATTCATGCTCTTCATCAATTATATAGAGGTACATATAATCTAAGGAACAAGTATCCACTTACCATATCAACTCCTCCAAATAACATGGTGATTCCTCCTAATCCTAATGTAGACAATAATATACCCCCTCCAAAGGGGAATGATCAGCCATAGATCAAGGAAGAGTCAAGAAAAAGAGGATACAACATTGTAGAGGATATGAAAAATATCAAAGTGAATATAACTCTTCATAAGCTAGCACAAATCCCTAAACAAAAGGAGATTCTATGGAAGTTTATTATTGGAAAATCTCCTATGGAAAAAGCTAAAGCATCTATAAACAAAGTGAAAGTTACTAACTCCAATGTCATCTTCAAGAGTAATCCAAAAGTTACACCCTTCTTGATAACTATCAAATAGTTCAGTAAGAACACTCATAATTATTTAATTAATTATGGAGTATCTACAACTATCATGCCCACATCCATATGTCAAAAGCTAGGTCATACTTTGAGTCTTTTAAAGAAAATAGTTTTACAACTAGACAAAAAAATAGTACCAGTAGTTGGATAATTGACCAATGTGCACATTTAAATAGAATATAAACCATGAGTTTATATTACCATTGATATTTTAGTGGTAGACATACCCAAAGGCTATGGACTATTATTGAGTAGGGATTGGTCTATAACACTCAACGAATATGTCTATATAGACTTATCTCATATTTGGCTACCATTGAGAGGAATTATAAATGAAATCATTATTAACAGAGAGCCAAGAATGAAGTATCCCATTATAAAATATAATTTCAAGAATGAAGAGGTAAAGTATGAGTTACCCAGCCTTGGTATTTGGAATCCCCAAAATTTCACACTTGGAAATTTTATGTTACCGCTATTTATATTTTTGTCTTTTGTTCTATATGATTTAGTTAGCCTTATCAAGACTTAGTCCCCTAAATAAGGCTTAGAATTTAGTAGTTTTCATTGTAATTGTTTTTTTTACCAATTGCTTCAAATTACTCTAGAAGATTAGAAAATGTTTACCTAGGTCATCATGATGAAACCCATTTGTCCATGTTTCAAAAAATTCCAAAAAAATAATTGTTTGGACTGATTTCTAGGCCAACTTGGGTTCTCAAAGTTACTTTAATTATTCCCTTTGAAGTAAGTTGTCATCATAAACCTGAGTTACACCATCTGGTTTAAATCAAATTTATGTAATGACATTGCTTATCATAAAAGCTGAGTAAAGTAGATTCATAAAACTAAAAAATACTAATCATAACAACCTAGGGTTTAAAATTTGCTTCAATTGACTAAATTCATAAATAAAAGAAATAAAGATTCACAAGTATAAAGTATTCTAAATCTTAGACCAAATTTAGGTTTCAAAGGTACTTGACATTGAAGACCAAATTAAGCAAATCAGTTCATGAAACCTAACAATCATAAAAATGCTTATGTGGATTTCCTCACACATATAATTTAGTTGTCATTAATACATGAATTAATATAAATATTGAAAAATCCACCTCATTTCCCACCTAGCTTCCAATATTTCTAAGCTAGTTGCTACCTCTGTGAATCTTGAGTGACACTGTTTGAGCTTTTAGAGTGATTTTGGTGTAAAATCTTCATGACTCATTTGTAGGCAAGGTATTTAGATTGTTTATACTTTGTTTTCATGATCATATTTTGGGTGTTTATCTATTTTTTTCTTTGTTAATTTTTAATTCATCACTTTGAAAGGTTTCTCTATTTTTTGTGATTTTTGCATGCATGATGTTGTTCAAAACTTGTAAATTCTTCAAAAAATCTTGGCATGGGAAAATATCAATAAAAATCCCAAGAATTTTAATCTTTTTTATGAATACTAAGAATTTGACCTAGATTACCTACCCAGATTCCTCATGACTTGCTACTTACTAAGAGTCCTAAACTCAAGCAACTAGTCTCAAGAAACATGAACCAAGGGGCATCGCTTGCTTGGATTTTGAACAAATAATTACTTACATAAATTTTTGAATACCTTTTGCTTCTACTTTATCAGGTTTTCCAACCTGATTAACTCACCCAAAAAAACCTATTAACTTTCCCAAAGAAACCTAGAGTTATAAATGCATGTTACTTAGTAAAGGTTTTTGACCTTGAAGACTTGAGAAATACCAAGATTTTCCCAAAATTATGACACCCTATTACTTAGAATGAGTTTCCAAAAATTTTCAGTGTTTCCTACTACTAATACTTGAAGATTTACTAGGATTATTACATGAGATAATAACTTAACTTAGTTGTTTAACCATTTCTAGACCAAAAAGAATAATTACTATTTTTTCAAGAACATCTACCAAGTCTTCCTAGCATCAGTCACAACGAATGTCAGGAGTAGAAGAAGTAAATATAACTAAATAAGTTTTTGATCTTTCACTTGAATAAGTTTTAGGGTTGAGTAGGAGAGGAAATACTAAAGCAAAGAGAGTTGAGAGTCAAAAGAAGCAAATATGAGTATGAATACAAGGGGTATCCCATTGAGTCTTGAATTATATCCAAATTATCTAAAATCAATGATACTAACATGGGATATGTTTCCATAATTGATTTGTTAGAGAGATCCAAAGCCATAATCAAAATACCACTCATGTAAGCAATGATAAATAGTGGAATCTTGTAAGCTGTAACTTTCCCAAGTTTTTCTCAATTACCTAAATTTGTCCTAAAATGTGTTAAATATTATGATTCTCTCACTTAAATAGTAAAATACACTACATGAAATGTGGTGTTCATATTATATGTTCAATATTTTAACTACTATTAGAAGATCCTAGGTCTAAAGTACTCGATATATCAATGAAAAAAGCTAAAAATCAATGGGAGAATAAAACAACAAACTGCATCAAGGTAATGAATACAACTTATTTGAAGAAACCAAAGTAGTCGTTAAGTTTTCCAAAGTAAATAATGAGATTTGACTTAGTCCAAGAAGTGGATAACATCACCTAATTATTGTGTAGAATCAATGGAGAGATGAATTCCAAGAAATTTTCTACCTAGATATATGCTTACATAAGGGCTATTAATGTAAATAGGAGTTCTTCTATGATTGAATGGGCAAGAATGATAAGAGAAAACATTGATCAATAAATGAGTAATGTATTTCAAACTTTTGACTTAAAAATGACTTCATATTTAGTATATATTTCAACATCTAATGGAGCTTTTTCTAGGATGACTACAAAAGGAATGTTGGAAATAGATCCCATCGATGAATAATACTCGTAATTGACTCTTTTAAAATACTTGAACCATTATAAGAGGTAAAATAATATATTATTTTATGAAGTCATTTGTAAATTGAATGTTGCTTTGAAGGCCAAGAGAGTATCTGATGCAACTTTGGAGGTAGTTTCCCATTTTGGGTGTATTTTTATTCAATTATTGAAATTCACATATATCAGAGTTGGTGGTTTCATAGGGTCACTAGTAAAATTATCAAGGTACCCTAGTGAAAAATGGATTTTTATGGAGTTATGTAGGCAACAAGTGGAATTATATGATCTTCAATCAAAAGTACATCATTCTTTAGTTAGTCTTCCTATTTTTATTAGCCACTATCATTGTAAAATTATCTATAAGGCCAATGTAGTTGATGAATGGATAGAGAAAATGTTAAAAACTTCATATAAATAGTTTCCTAAGGTCCTAGGAACTCTAACTGATACTGAGAATAAATTGGCATAGCTTAAAATAGTGATGAAGGAGATTGAAAGTGAAAATGGAATATCTAAATTACAACAAGAAATCCTTCAATAAATAAATGCCTTAAGTAAAAGTATTTTTATTGAAGAAAAGATTATTGTACAGTGATCAATAAATAAATCAAAGCAAGAAAAACACATCATATCTTTTTGCATGTGCATTTTTGGAGCAATGCTTGAAGAAATTAAGAATCTTGAAGAAGATGATCATAACATAAAAGTAGATATATAGGATTGTATCTTCTATCTCACTAATGTTTGGTAATAAGAAATGCCAAGGACACATGAATAGCTACATCATCAAGTCAAAAAAATTATTAAAAAGGCCACGACTCCATTCACAATAAAATCAATATAGGAGTTAATAAAAATCCAACAATAGATCAAGAGGTTAGAACCTAAGATTGAGAAGGTGAAAGGTTATTGCAAATACTTGAAAGGGAACTACAAAGATTGTAACTAGAAAGGCAATAAGTAAACAAGTTAGTTGATGCAGCCATTCAGCTCATGATGTCTCAACACATCAGTATAGATAGTAGTATAAATCATTATTTCATGAATTAGAATGATTCTTATTGTTTTTATTCTCAAAAAATTACTCTATTTTCCTCACAGATGTATTTTATGTAATTTTGTTTTAAGTAGTTATGTTGTAAATAATTCCACTTAAAGGAGTTACTTGTAAAAGTAAGTTGCTTTGTAAAATGTAAGACTCAAGTAACTTGGCTAGACATCATTACTTGAAGTTATTTTGTAAAAAAAATTACATAAGAAAGCTATGTGTAACATTCAAGGATGTTGTATTTGATCAAAATAATGAAATCGAGAAGAGCTACATGTCACCAACCATTTATGGCTAGATATTTTGTAATCTAACAAAAGTACCTAGGTAGTCATCGGATTAAATCCCCTTCATTTAATGGTGAATCTCTTATATTCTTATGTTTATATTTTATAACTATTCATGATTTTAGTTATTCGTATTTTATACAAATCATGCATAATTAATATTACTTTGAGGTATTACTTTAATCAAAAAGTTCCTAAACCAATGACAGAGTTATTTTTTAGCAAGTAAGAAGATGATTTAGAAATTATGTAAAGAATTTATTAGAATGTAGAGAAGGAAAAGATTAGAATCAGTGAGAAAGAAAGAAAATGTACTTCACAACAAGTAGTTTTATAGAGCTTATTGTATCCATACAAATAAATAAACATTCAATATATGATAATTATTTCAACAAATGATTAACAAATATTTAAATTCATATTCAAATTTAAATATGACACAAAGTTTACCATTTTAATCCTCATAAAATGCACCTAATGATCTCCTTAGATACAAAGTTCCTTAGAAATCAACTTTCTTCTTAGTAAATTTGAACAAAGTTCATACGAGAACATACAAAAATCTAAACACAATGTTTTAGATTGCTTTTTTGTACAATAGTTACAATTTTTTTCTAAAATTTACCATCCTTTGGTCATCCAAGACTTTACCCATACTTATACTATTTTAGATATAAAAAATAATTAGGATATAACTCCTTCAATTCCAATGTGCTATGATAAATTCTAAAAATTGTTGAGAGACATCCTCTTAGAATTTCTCCTCTATGGCATGTAATGGCTGGTAACATGAAGCTCCTCTCAATTTCAATTTTTTGATCAAATTCAACATCTTTGCATGCTATTCATAGCTCAATTAAGTAATTTTTTTTACAAAAAGACTTCAAGTAATGACATCTATCCAAGTTACTTGAGTCTTACATTTTACAAAGAAACTTATTCTTACAAGTAAATTTTTTGAGTGACATTACTTACAAAGTAACTAATTAAGACAAAATTACTTAAAATACATTTTTGAAAAAAATAGAAGTTGTTGAGAAGATAAATAATAAAAATCTTTCTAATTCATGAACTTCTGATCTACACTTTTCCTTTTACTTAATGTGTTGAGACATCATGAACTAAAGGGCTACATCATCTAACTTGGTGACTGATTGCATTTCTATTTCCAATCTGAGTAGTTCCTTTTGCATCTTCTTGCAATAACCTTTCACCTTTTTAATCTTAGGTTCTAGCCTCTTGACCTATTTTTAACTTTTTATTAACTCCTTTTATTGATTTTGTTGTGAATGAAGTTGTGGCCTTTTCAATTAATTGCTTGACTTTTTGATGTAATTATTCATGTGTCCTTGGAATTTCTTATAGCCAAACATTAGTGAGATAGAAGATACAATCCTCTAGATCTACTTTTACGTTATGAGCATCTTATTCTAGAGTATTCATTTCTTGAAGCGTTGCTTTGAAAATGTGTATGCAAAAAGGTATGATGTGTTCTTTTTGCTTTGCTTTCTTTATTGATTCCTTTGGAAAAATATTTAATTCAATAAAAATATTTTTGCTTAAGGTATTTACTCATTGAAGGCTTTCCTATTACAATTTAGATATTCTATTTTTACTTTCAATCTCCTTCATCACTATTTTTAGTTGTGCTAATTTATTCTCAATATCAACTAAAGTGTCTAGGACCTTATGAAACCATTTCTATGAAGTTTGTAATTGTTTATCTATCCATTCATCAACTGATCTGGCCTTGTCACCAATTTAATCTACCTCAATTATTGTATGTTGATCAATAATATCTCCTTAATGTAATGGTTTTTGACGAGCAGATCTTTCCACTTTGGCAATTATTTCACACAATTGAGAAATTTGTTTCTTTAACTTGGCTTTATTAGACTTGTCTTCATCAAGCTTCTAAAAAATACTATTGATAAGGGTATGTAAGTCCTACTTCAGGCCCTTTATAGTGATTTACTCAAGGGATACCTTTGTAATTACTAAATCTTCTTCATTGATTTCACCCTTATGCTGAGCCTATGGAGGAACTAATATTTTTGCAAATTTTTGACCTAAAGGCTTAATTGTTAGCTTTGAAGTCACTCTAGCACATTTGGGATTTATACCCTTATGACTAAGACTTTTCAAAAGTTTTAAGTCTATCTCCTCTAAGTTAATTTATTATTTTGATTTAGGAGTTATTTTTAATGCCAATCATGAAGATAAATCCATACTAGTGGAACTGGCTAAATGTATTACCATTTGTTATTAATTATCTCTTACCACTATCTCTTTAGAAGGAACTTCCTCTGCATCTATAATACCTTTAACAATTTTGGAAACCATTTTTTCATATTTTTATTTCTATACATCCATTTATTTATATGCCTCTTTATCTTTCTCTACCTCCTTCTCTTTGCTAGTGGGTTTTTCCCTCACATTCAACAGTTAATTCTTGCTATGATACCTCTTGGTATGAGATTACTTCTCCAATTATTACCTTCTCTATCTCTTTTTGGGTATGATTAGGAGGAATGATGGTTTGATCATAAAAAGGAGGTGGAGGATGAATAGTAGATAGAGAATATGGGGGTGGAGGAGGGGGAACATTAGTCTCTTTTTTAATAGGTTTTTTAGGAGGCTTGAAGCTAGGAGTCTTTAGAGGTAACATGAGTGTGGATGGATCTATCTCCTTCACAACTAGCTATTTGTTGTTCATTGACAATGAAAATGAAGATGTGATAGTTTGGGTAGAAATAGGAGTGGTAAAAGTAAGAGTGGTTTTGGAAGAGACCAGAGGAGATGTAGCGGTAACTGGTTGAATTAACTCTTTTTCTTTTACTAGAGAATATATATCATCAACATTCTTCTTTAATTTCAACTTTTTATTGGGCTCTTGGCTACTTTATCCTTGTATTGCTTTCCTCTTATGACTTATTTGGCCAATTTTTGTCATTAATGGCTCCTTCATGTAATATCCCTTACTAAGAAGCCATGTTAAAGTCATAGTGAGAACCATTGAAGTTCTATCAGCAACAATCTTTACCTGATTATTCTTGAAGTTAGTTGTTGGAAGTGGAGAATTATCTCCTCCCATTACATGATAAGAATCATGAATTAATTACCCATCATATTCTATGTCTTCAGGAATTATATCCAAATCAAAAGAACACATGTTTTTTATAGTCATTCTACTATTATCTTTTCCTCTTACTTCAAATTCATCTCTACAATCAATCCAAAAGTCTTCAAGTGTGGGAATATGCATATACTCAAGAGAAACTATATTTTTTGCTATGCCTCTATAATTAAAATTTTCTCTATCCTTAAAATGTGATTTATTATAATTATGATACATAAGTGTTTGTACATTCTTGGCCTTATAGATACTTGCACAATGATAATGGCCAATAAATATAGGAAAACCAATTGAAGAATGGTGTACTTTTGACTATATATCATGTAATTCCACCAGCTACCTACACAAATCCATAAGAATCCATTTATCACTAGGGCACCTTAGCAATTTGACTAGCATCCCTATGAAACCACCAACTCTGTGTATGTGAAATTCAATAATTGAATAAAAATACACCTAAAATGAGAAACTACCTCCCAAGCTACATCAGATACTTTCTTGGCCTTTAAAGTAACATTCAATTTACAAATAATTCATAGAATAATAAATCATTTGCCATTTTATAGTGCTTGAAGTATTCAAAAAGAGTCAATTGAGGGTAATATTCAAAGATGGGCTTTGTTTCCAACATCCCTTTTATAGTCAGCCTAGAAAAAGCTCCATTAATTGTTATAGCATATATTAAATATGAAATCATTTTGAAGTCAAGAGTCTAAAATACATTACTAAACTATTGATCAATGTTGTCACTTATCATTCTTATCCATTCAATCATGCTAGAACTCCTATTGACATCAATAGCCCTTATGTAAGCATACATCCAGGTGGAGAAGTTCTTAGTATTTCTCTCCATTGATTTTATAAAATAATTGGGTGATGTCATCCACATCTTGGACCAAGTTAGATCTCACTATTTACTTTAAAAACCTTGAGGGATGCTTTTGTTTCTTCATATAAATTATATTCATTATCTTGATGTAATCTACTAATTTATTCTCCCATTAATTTTTATCTTTTTCCATTGATATGTCGAGCACTTTAGATCTTACTAGGATATTCAAATAGTAGTCAAAATATCAAACATCTAATCTGACCTCCACATTTCCTATAGTGTTTTTTACTATCTTAGATAGAGATTCATAATATTAAGCACATTCTAGGACAAATTTAGGCAATTGTGTAGAACTTGGGAAAGCTACAGCTTGCAAGATTCTATTATTTAAAATTTCTTGCATGAGCGGTGTTTTGACTATGGCTTTAGACCTTTCTAAAAAATTAGTTGTGGAAATATGTCCCATGTTAGTATCACTGATTTTAGATAATTTGGATGCAATGAAAGACTCAATGGGATACCCCTTGTATTCATACTTCATATTTGGTTTTGTTAACCTCTCAACTCTTTTTACTTTAGTATTTCCTCTCCTACTCAGCCTTAGAACTTATTCAAGTGTAAGCTCAGGAACTTCTTTAATGAGAGATAATTATTCTTCTACTCCTAACATTTTTTGTGACTAACACTGGGAAGACTTGGTCGATGTTCTTAAAAACTCAATAATTGTTCTTGTTGGTTTAGAAAAGGTTAAACAACTGAGTTAAGTTATCTCATGTAATAATCCTAATCAAGATTTAGGTATTAGCAATAATAAACCTTGAAAACTCTAGGAAACTCATTCTAAGTAATAGGGCATCATAATTCTAGGAAGATTTGGGTTTTTCTCAAGTCTTAAAGGTCAAAAACCTTAAGTATGTAACATTTATTTATAACTCTATGTTTTTCAAGCAAGTTATCATGTTTCTTTGGGAGAGTTATATGGGTTGGAAAACTTGATGAAGTAGAAGAAAAAGGTAGTCAAAACTCTAGTTAAGTAATTACTTGTTCAAAATTTGAGTAAGTGATTCCCCTTAGGAACTTTGGATTTCTTGAGACTAGTTTCTTGGGTTTGAGACTCTGAGTAAGTAACAAGTCATGAGGAATATGTGTAGGTAATCTAGGTCAAATGCTTGGTCTTTATGAAAAAGATTCAAAGTCTTAGGATTTTGATTGATATTTTCACATGTCAAGCATTTCTAAAGAATTTATAAATTTTAAATAACATCACATATGAAAAATGACAAATAATAGTAATCAAAATGAGAAACAATAGAGAAAAATTTCAAAGAGATGAATGAAAACTTAATAAAGAGAAAATGAGATAAAAACTGAAAATAGGATCATGAAAACAAAGGATAAACAATCTAAATAGCTTGACTATAAATTGGTTGTGAATATTTTACATGAAAATCACCCTAGAAGCTCAAACTATGTCACTTGGGATTCATAGGGCAGCAGCTAGGTTAGAAAACTTAAAATCTAGGTGGGAAATGAGATGGCTTTTTTAATATTTATATTAACCCATGAATTAATGAAAACTAAGTGACACATGTGAGGAAATCGATTTAAACTTTTTGATGACTATTAGGTTTCATGAACTACTTTTCTTAGTTTGGTCTTTGAAGTCAAGTATCTTCGAAACCCCAATTTGGTCTAAGCTTAAGGATAATTTGGACTTGTGAAAATTTATTGCTTTACTTATGAATTTAATCAAGTGAAATAAATTTGAAACCCTAAGTTGTTCTGATTATTACTTTTTAGGTTTATGAATTTACTTTACTCATATTTTATGAGAAGTAAAGTCATTAAATAATTCTGATTTAAACTGGATGGTGTAACTCAGGTTTACAATGATAACTTACTTTAAAGGGAATAAGATAAGTAACTTTCAGAACCTGAGTTGGCCTATAAATGAGTCCAAACACTTAGTTTTTTTAAATTCTTAGAAAGATGGACAAATGAGTTTCATTATGATGACCTAAGAAAATATTTTCTAATCTTCTCGAGTAATTTGAAGAAATTGGTAACAAAAGTAATTACAATGAAAACTAATAAATTCTATGTCTTATTCAAGGGACTGAGTTTTGACAAGGCTAATTGACTCACATAGAATAAAAGACAAAAAATTTAGTAGGGGTAACACAAAACTTCCAAGTGTGAAATTTTGGGGATACCAACTGGCTTTGACTGAGGACATCTTTATTTCTATAATAAAAAATGAAATAAGGATGAGATCCCAATATCTATAGATTTGAGTCTTGTCTATTAGGTGTGAAGTCATGTAAAACTCAACCATGAAAAAATTAAAAAAAACAAACAAACAAAACTATACAAAATAAAAAATTATGTCTTATTTATATACATATAGGTTTTACCCTACTGGTAAGTTCCTATAAAGATTCAAGTGCTGCCTATTGTAAGGTAGCATTAGTTTAATTACATACTAATAAACTAGTCATAAGTTATCTTTTCCAAGAAATTTATTTATTGTGAAAGGTCTTTTCCACAATGAATCAAATTTTATATGCATTCTTTTTGGCTCATTTGCTTGTCTCATGGCAGGACAAAGTCACCAACTTCAAACTTTCTTTCTTTGGCCCTTTTGTCAAGAATCTTCTTTATTTCCATTTGATGATTAGTTAAATGGTTAACAACATTAGTAAAATTTTCTTGTACCTTAGATAAAAACATAATTCTTTTATCAAGTGAATCTTGATAAGTTACATCTTCAATGGCCTTTGACAGTTACAAAATAAGTAACTCTATGGTGACGGGTATTTCAACATTTTTTTCGTATAAAAATTGAAATGGTGACATGCTAATGGATTTCTTTAGAGTGATCCTATCAACCCATAATGCATAAAATAGTTTCTTTTGCTAGGTACATTGATTATCATCCACTAGATTATGAATGATAATCATCAAGTACTTATTACTCAATTTAACTTGACCATTCCCTTGAGGATAGTAATTTGAAAAGTAAACTAATTCTATCCCATATAAATAACATAAATGAGTTAGTTCAGTAGAATAAAAGTTTCCTGCATTATCTATTACTATCTTATGAGAAACACCACAACTCACTATAATGTTTTCCTTGATAAAATCACATACAATTTTAGGAGTGGCTTGCTTGACAAGAATGGCTTCTACCCACTTACTAAAGTAATCATTGGTAGTTAAAACATAATATTGATTGACATTCAAAGAGGGATTCAAGATGCTAATAGAATTTATGCCCCACTAGAGGAATGGTTCAGACATTATGATTGATTTTAAAGGCAATGTTGGTAACTTTAAACATCCCACAAAATACTATCATGCTCGACATTTAGAAACCCAATCCAAAGTATCTTGAAAAAGAGTGGGCCAATAGTACCTTGTTCATAAGATTTTATGTGCTATAACTCATTTTAAAAAGTGACCTCCACATGCTCTATCATGGAACTGTTCTAGTAATCTATTTTATTTTTCTTTGTCCACTTAATGGAGGAAGACACCATCAACTCTTCTTTTATACAAACCATTATCCGAAAGGACAAAATATTTTGACTTTGGCTTGAAAGTTCATTTCTATTTATATGTAAGATGAGCTAGACATTCTCAATAAGTGAGGAATAAAACAATCTTAATGTATCATTCATCAACAAGAGCAACAAAAATAACCATGGGTAACTTTTCATCTGATTCATCTTGAATCAAAGACACCATCGTATCTATGTCATCTAGCTTACCTTATATCATTAGTTGGCACAAGCCTCTTCCTATTACTAGTTTTGTTGGTTTTATATCGAGATTAAACTTTTAAACCTTAGTTACCTAGGTGCCTATTAGCAATCTCAGCTCTTGTTGTGCTAGAATAGTTATAACTATAATGTTAGGTACATATAATTTAGTGTGTGAAGATAATATATAGTACATAACATCTTTACATGCTTTGACTACAACAAAATCATGTTTTTCCATCCAAGTATACTTAAGCTCATAAATTTTTAGTGGATGGATCATGAAAGCTATGGGAGATTAAATATCTTCATCATTCTTTTGTAGAAGTATGGTTGACATGGTATGCTTAGAAGAATAACAATAAAAATTTAATTCCTTACTAAAATCTAGGGAAACCAACACTAGATCTTGAGCTATGGCTACTTTAATATTTTCAAATGCCATCTTATCTTTATAATTCCACTTCAATTCTTGTTTCTTTTTCATCATGTCAAAACTATGGTGAGTTAACTCAGCAAAGTTATGAATGAACCTTTTGAGGAAGTTAACCTTACAAAAAAATGAATGTACTCCTTTCTTAGACGTAGGCATAGGTAGACTTTGAATAGCTTTCACCCTTTCCAAATCAATCTTTATTCCTTCCTTTGAGATGATGTGACCATGAAACTTTCCTTCAATCATGGAAAATATAGATTACTTAGGATTCAAAGAGATCCCATGTTTCCTATATTGGATGAGAACCTCTTCAAAATCATCTATATGATTACCTATTTTCTTAGAGAATACTATTAAGTCATCAATATATACAACTATACTCTTGTTATTTATATATATAAATGCTAGATCCATCACTCATTGAAAAGTTACTCTAGCATTAACAAGCCCAAAGGTCATATTTTGATAGGCAAATGTTCCCCATGGTGTTGTGAAATTCATCTTGTATTGATCTTCTTCTACCACTTTTATATGATTATATCCTAAATATCCATCTAACATGGACAAAATTATTGAGTCTATAACTACTTGTAAGGTATGATGCATGATTGACAATGGATAGTTATCCTTCAAAGAAGCTTAATTGAGATTACGAAAATAAAAACACAAAAATATTTCTCCATTCTTCTTTTTTACTGGGACAATGTTAGCTAACCATTATGAATGAGATAAATGATCTTAGCATCAAGTATATTTTGTATTTTAGAAAAGATAGTACCTAAGATGTTTGGGTTATGATGGCAATGTATCCTTTTGAAAGGCTCTAATTTTGGTTGAGGTGGAATGTAATGTTGTACCTCTTTTAGCTAAAATGTATTTAGGTCTTTGTAGGACCATTCAAACACATCAATATATTTCTTGAGAAGCTTAATTAATGCTTCTTTTTCCTCTTGGGAACAACATTTCCTAATGTTGACCCTCTTAACCTCTTCATCAATACCCAAATTAATCTGTTTTAATTTTGGAGAAGAACTCTCACCATACTCTCTTTTTCTTCAAAAATTGATTATGTATATAAAAAATTTATTCTAAATAAACTAATGATTTAGTAATTTTATTTAACTTCAAATGAATCACATATTCATTATCATCATGTTCAGGGTCAATATTATCCTTTTTTCTCTAGCATGGAAGTGAACTACTTCCTTCAAAACATAGTTCTTTAAAATTATCTTGTTGCTCAAGAAAAATAACTATCTATTTGTCATCATTAAATACCTACCACTGAATAACATTGTCTAGAGCCTTTCGGTAGAAATCCATATCTACTTTATATTCACCTTATTGAAAAAGTGTAGTCTACTGATTTAGCATGAGTAGTGTTGTAACAACCACAAGAGAATCAGCTTTAGAGTTCTGATCATAATGAACAAAATTGATTGAAAAGGATGCAAGATATGACATTTCACTCAAAACTTGATCATGGTAGTGCCTTAGGATATCCTTCTTTACTTGGTATTGGCCATGAATTTGCTTTACAATCAACTCAACATCTCCTTGTGATTTTAGAAGTCTCACTCATTTTATTTTATTTGTTCTAGTCTTAACAACAATGTTTCATAATCTACTATGTTTTTATTATTTTCAAACATTAATTTATAATATTAAGGATATACCTTACTATCAGGTGATATCAATATAACTCAAGCACCCAAACTAAGATAATAAAATCTGCTATCAAATTTTAGCAATCATGTTTTCTCTTCTTCATGTTGTATCTCTAGATCTTGTATATCCTTACCCAATTCAAGGTAATAGAATCCATACTTGATTCTTAAAAAATAATATTTGATCTTGGATCATCTGACTTGGAAACTATATACTTGGATTTCTTCTCAGGCTCAAATTTATTATTTACACCTTTGATTAGAATATGAGCACAAGCCCAACCCATCTTGACTTCTCCCCTAGTATATTTGTAGAATTTTCTACTCAACAACATTATTTAAGAAATAGGAATATATGTTACTAGAATTATCATTTTAAGCCTTTTATCTAGAAAAGATGCTAGAATAGCTTGAGCATATTTGATTTATCCAATCAAGGGAACTTATTTTTCCATTTAGTAACATCTCCCTATTGACTTAGTCATAGTAAGGCTAAGGGCATCAACTAATTTAATTATCGTGATGTTATAAGAGGCTCTATAATCTAATATATAATTATTCAACTTAAACTAGTTCATAAAGATAAATACATAGAATGGCTCTATCTTTTTGGATGTGGAAGTAGATGTGGGAGAGGTAGTTATAGCATTGTTTTAAAAAGAGACCTATTTGGGAGTACGAAAGATACCTTTTGAAGTATTGGATGTATTATTTGATCATTTGATTTGAAAATACTTAACTATTCTATTTAATTGATCTAGATAAGACCTCAAGTATTCATCTTATAACATTTAAATATTAGTTTTCTTGATCTGATCAATAATGTCAAAAGAATGGATGGACATAGACAAAGTAGGATTAGCTTCAAAAATATGAGTAACTCGATTATGACGTTGAGAAGAAGATTATGGATATTTATATTTTGGATCAAGAGAAGCAAGTAATGAACTACCTCTTTTGAGGATGCTAACATCTATTCTAGAGTCCTCTTTATCTTTCCCTTGTTCCTTAGAAGATTTTTCACCAACTTGCTAAGTTTGAGATCTTGTAAATATTGTAAAAGATTGACTATGATCCTCTTCAATAATTTCTTCATAATCACTTTTTGATTTATATTCAAGGTAGCCTATATTGTAGTCACCAATATGATCTAAAAAATCATCCTCATTAGTAAATATTTGATCAAAATTAGTAGCCATCTGATCTTCTTCATTTATTTCAACATAGTTTTTTGGAGAATACTCAATTGCCAATATTTGTGGAGGTCTAGTAATATGATTCCAATTCTGATTATTAAAATTGTATGTAGGTGAATTATTTATAGGAGTAGAATGAGAAACTTGAGAAATTTGCCTTTTAACTTTTAGCAAGTCATTAGCCAATTTCTATAATAGGGGATCAATAGTGGTTTGCAATGTAGTTGAAGCAGAACCATCAACTTTGGAAGTTAACTTCTTGTTATTTACAACCATAATAAGGTCATCTTCAAACTCTATAGTAATGTTATGAGCTATTTTTAATTAATATGACATGCTCTATGTAGATGATAGATAACCTCTAATAACTAAGCATTGATGAAAAATTAATTCTGGTTATCACTAATGGGTTGAGCATCCTAAGGTATTTTGTAGAGTAGTATATTAAATTTAGTAATGAAATATTCCATGTGTTCATGTGATTATTTTTTAATATGGGTAAATTGGGTGAGTAGTATGTGTGAGTCTTTAATAGCTTTAAACCTTTTTTTAAATTGTTCATGCATAGTGGCCTAATTGGTTATGGTGTTAGGAGCCAAATGGTAAAACCATTTTGTAGCTAAGTCATGTAAGGTTTTAATGAAGATCCTAATTGATACATCTTCATACTCAATGCCAATCACTCTATAAGCTACAAACAAAGCAACTAAGTGCTCATCTAGACTCTATTTCCTATCCCTTGTGAACCTAGGAAAGTTCTTTCTTAATCCCTTAGTCAATTTATGGAGATGAGTTAAATTCAAAGGGTTAACACTACCCCCAAGGGATACAAATTTATTGTGTCATTATTCCAAGAATAAGGAATTAAGGATTAATAACTTGGATTATTCTTAAATAATTTTGTATTCATCTGATAGGCAAAAGACTTGCTCTTCTTGTTATGGTTTGGGAAGGAATGCTAAAATTAAATTGTTCTTGCAGTTGAAATAACTCATCAATTTGGCTTAGATCTCTTCTTTCCCTAGTGAAATTTTTATTTTTAATAATTAATAACTTATGCTTCTCTAAGGATTTGTCTAAGTTACTTCAAATTTATAAATAAGGACTTGGTGAATGATTACTTGACATGCAACAACTCAATATGAACAAAGATTTTATTTATAATGCATCAACTTAGGTTAAGTAAAGTATTTATTTTCATAAATGCACCTTTATTTTTCATGTAACATATTACATGATAGAATATAAAACATGCAATTTTGGATAACTAACCACTAGTTTGTGTCTATCTTAACCTTGAGTGGATAATCTAATTTAGCTCTGATTAAGTTGGTGTTCCTCAGTGGAGTCACCATAAACTATTAGCTAGATATGTTTTAGTCTAGCAAAATTACATAGGTAGTCATTGGATTAAATCCCCTTAATTTAATAATGAGCTCCTGTATGGTTATGTTTATCTATTGTAACTATTTACACTTCAATTACTCATAGTTTATACAAATCATGCACAAGTTATCTTATTTTTAGGTATTACTTTAATCACAAAGTTCATAAACCATAATAGTGTGATTTTTCAACAATTAAGTAGATGATTCAAAAATTATGCTATGAAGTTCTTAAAAAAAAGAGAATGAAAAGGCTATAATCAATGAGAAAGAAAGAAATTATACATCACAACAAGTAGTTTTATAGAGATTATTGTATCCATACAATGCAAATAAACATATAATATATGATAATTCTCTTCAAAAAATGATTAAAAAACTATAATTCATAATTAGAGTTAAAGATAACACAAAGTTTACCATTTTAATCCTCATAGAATGCACCAAATGATCTCCTTAGACACAAAGTTCCTCAAAAATCAACTTTATTCTTATTCAATTTGAACAAAGTTCATACCCAGAACATATAAAAATCTAAATGCAAAGTTTTAGATTGATTAAAAAATTTAGCATAAGATTTATAATTATTTTCCAAAAATTACCATCCTCTTAACATGCATGACTGCACTCATACTTATAATATTTTATATATCAAAAAAAATTAGGAGATAACTCCTTAAACTCCCATGTGCTAAACTAAATTTTGAAAACCATTGAGAGGCATCTTCCTTGAATTTCTCTTATGTGGCATGAAATGGTTAATGACATGTAGCACTTCCTAGTTTTACTATTTTGATTAAATACAACTTCCTTGCATGTTGCATAGAGACTACTTAAGTAATTTGTTTTACAAAATGACTTCAAGTAATAACATCTAGCTAAGTTACTTGAGTCTTACATTTTACAAGGCAACTTACTTTTACAAGTAACTCCTTTGAGTGACATTACATAAAAATTAATTACTTAAATCAAAATTAATTTAAATACATTTATGAAGAAAGTATAATTTGTTGAGAAGAGAAACAATAACAATCATTCTAATTCATTAACTTTTGATTTGCACTTTTCCCTATACTTGATGTGTTGAGACATCATGAACTAAATGGTTAAATCATCTAGCCTAATAGTAATCTTAGTAGTTCTCTTTCTAACTTCTTGAAACAAGCTTTCACCTTCTCAATCTTATGTTTTAGCCTCTTGACCTATTATTGACTTTTTATTAACTCCTCTATTGATTTTTTTGTGAATAGAGTCATGACCTTTTCAATTAATTGCTTGAATTGTTGATGTAACTATTCATGTGTCCTTAGAATTTCTTATAACCAACATTAGTGAGATAGAAGATACAATCTTCTAGATCTACTTTTACATTTACAAGTATCTTCTTCTAGAGTCTTCATTTATTCAATCATTACTCCAAAAATGTGCATGAAAGAAGATATGATGTGTTCTTCTTACTTTTATTTCTTTATTGATCCCTTTGGAACAATATTTTCTTCAATAAAAATCTTTTCATGTAAGGAAGTTATTCATTTAATGCTTTCGTATTATAATTCAGATATTTCATTTTCACTTTCAATGTCTTTCATCACTATTTTTAGCTGTGACAATTTATTCTCAATATTAGCTAAAGTGTTTGGGACCTCAAGAAACCATTTTTATGCAGTTTGTAACATATTATTTATCCATTCATCAACTAATTTGTCCATGTCACCTATTTCCTCTACCTTATTTATTATTTTCCAATCAATAATATCTCCTAAAAGTAATGATTACTGAGGAGCAGATTTTTCCACTTTGGCAATTATTTCACTCAACTTATAAATTTGTTCCTTTAACTTGGTTTTATCAACCTTGTCTTGATCAAGCTTCTAAAAAAGAGTGTTGATAAGGGTCTGCATGTCCCAATTTAGGCCCTCTATAGTGACTTCTCCAAGGGATACATTTGTAATTTCTAAATATTATTCAATCATTTAACCCTTATGCTTACTCTATGGAGGAACATATATTTCTACAAATTTTTGACCTGAAGGCTCAATTATCAACTTTGAATTCACTCTATCACTTTTATAATTTTTACCCTTATAATCAAGACTTTTTAGAAGCTATAAGTCTATCTCTTCCAATTTAATTTATTCTTTTTATTCAATAGATATTTACAATGCCAACCATGAAGAGAAATCTATACTAGTGGAAGTGGATGAATGTATTACCATTTGATATTGATTATCTCTTACCACTATCTCTTGAGAAGGAACTTCCTCTACATTTAGAATACCTTGAATAACATTGGAAACTATTTATTCATATTTTTATTTCTTAGCATCCTTTTCTTTCTCTACCTCTTTCTCTTTCTCTACCTCCTTCTCTTTCTCTACTTCTTTCTCTTTCTTAGTTGTTTTGCCCTCATATTTATCTATTACTTCTTGTTGTGATACCTCCACATATGACATTACTTTTCCAATTTTTACCCATTTTGGATCTTTTTGGGTATGAATGGGAGGAATGGTAGGCTAACTATTATGAGGTGGAGGAGGAGTAGTAGGTGGAGAATATGGGGGTGGAGGAGGAGGAACATCAATCTCCTTATAAATAGGTTTCTCAAGAGGCTTGAAGCTATGAGTTTTTAGAGGTGGCATGAGTGTGGATGGATCTATCTCCTTCATTACTAATTTTATGTTCTTCATTGGTAATGAAGGTGAAGATGTGATGGATGTGGTATAAATAGGAGTGGTATAAGTAGGAGTGGTTGTGGAAGAGACCAGAGGAGATGCATGGATAACTGTTTGAATTGACTCCTTTTTTTCACCAAAAAATATGTATCATCTACATTCTTCTTTAATTTAAACTTCTAATTGGGATCTTGGATATTTTATTCTTGTAGTTATTTCCTATTATGACTAATTTTTCATAATTTATGAATCAACTACAAACTTATTACAAAATCACTCTTTTATGGTTCATGAACTTTGTGATTAAAGTCATACCTAGAAATAAGATAACTTGTGCATGATTTGTATAAACTATGAGTAACTGAAGTGTGAATAGTTGGAATAAATAAACATAAGCATATGAGATCTTAACCATTAAATGAAGGGGGTTTAATCCCATGACTACATAGGTACTTTTGATAGCTTATAAAAATATCTATCTAATATTATTTATACTTCTACTACTCAAAATCAAGTATAAAAGCCAGAACCTAAAGGGTCCTATCAGCTATGGACTCTACACTTTGATGATGCTAGATCTAATCAAGGATTAGGCATGTGAGTCAAGATAACTTATCCACAAGATAAAAGGTTTTTGGTATAATATAGGTTACAATTCCCATGCACTAATAATAGAGTTGAGTATGAGGCTCTAATTTTTGTATTATAGTTTGTACTTAAGAAAAATGTAAAGTAAATATCAGTATTTGGTGACTCAAATCTGGTGGTCAATCAAGTTAGAAATAAATACTAATGTAAGATATCTTATTTAAAGAGATACAATCATAGATCATGGGACCTAATTGAAACCTTTGAAGCTTTAAACATAGTAGTACTTACCAAAGAGAAAAATTAAGTGATAAACTCACTAGTTTCTACTGCTACTAATTTTGATCCATTAAAAGAATCTAAGATAAAAGGGTTCTCTATTGAATTGGTATCATATTATTTCATTATAAATAATGTAAAAAATTTCTAGGTCTTTAATGATGACTATTAGATTATTTAGGTTTTAACTAATTTAGAAGAATTTGATTCGTAAATCATTGATGAGGACATTAATCACCTTTATCAAGAGGAATCAAATAAAGAAGGCATTCTCTAGCTTAAAGAGAATCAAATTCTAGCTGGGTTGGTATCTCTGTAAAGACCATTTGACATAGACGCTCAAGCTTAGTAACTTAGGTAGCTTAAGGTCAATGAATCAAACTTCAAAAGGAACAATCTAAGAGATGAACATAGCCCACATTATGTTAATATCAGTCTTAATTGCACCATATAAGAGATAAAATGAGTGAAGGATCTAATCACTTGATATAGGGATGCCATTACTTGAACATATGAAGACTTGAAGGCGTATAACCTATAGGTCATTACTCATATGATTCCCTTGAAGCTAGATCACAAGCCATTCAAATAGAGGTAAAGACTGATCAATCCTATTTTTGAGCCTCTCACTCAGAGAGAAGTGGAGAAGTTATTAAGTGAAAAAAATATCTTTCTGGTAAAACATTCTACCTCAGTGGCCAATTTGGTCTCAGTAAGAAAGAAGAACAATGAGATCAGATTATGTGTGGATTTAGGAACCTAAATAAGACTTATAAATAAGATAATTAACCTATGACTTTTATGGATAAGGTGGTACAAATAGTAAGTGGTTCTAAAATGATGTCCTTTTAGATGGATTTTTAGGCTATAATCAGGTACTAGTGTAATCTAAAGATAAAATGAAGATGGAATTCAATATGAGGTGGATAACTTATGTAGATAAGAGGATTCCATTTGGCCTAATAAAAATAGGAACAACATTTGAATGTGCTATGGATCACACATTCAAAATATTGAAAGTAAAATATATAATAATCTACACAAATGATCTAATGATATTTTTAAAGCATAGGAAGGATCACATAATTCATTTACATTCCATATTTTATAGATGTGAAAGGTTTGGTATTTCACTAAACCCAAAGAAAAGTATATTTGGAGTCACTGAAAGCAAGTTCTTGGGGTACATCATCACCAAGGATGGGATCACCAATGATCTAGACATAATTCAAGGAATTTCAAAGATTGCACCACCAAACAGTAAGAAGTAGCTCAAATAATTCTTTAGAAATATTAAATTTGTAAGGAAGTTCATCTTAGGATTTGTAAAATTGTTATACCTTTGAATACCATGCTCAAGTAGGATGTAAAAATAAAATGGGTAGATGAAGCTCAAAAATCCTTCTAAGACATTAAAGATGCAATATTAAAACCTATAACACTAAGCAGTCTAGATTTCAAAAATATTTCTACCTATATTCATTAAATTTAGAACATATGATTGCAACTATCATCATGTAGAATGAAGAAACTAGTCATCCAATTGCATTCATGAGCACAAATCTGAAAGATGTAAAACTTAGATATTCTATGATTGATAAATTGATTTTTTCACTTGTCAAGGTAGTAGATAAATTTTAGAATTACATATTGAGGAATAAATTAATTGCAATTGTGCTTGATCTTACTATCAAGTTTACTCTATCATAGAATGATCAAGGGGAATGTCAGGGAAAGTGGATGGAAAAGTTACAAGAATTAAACATAGAGATAAAGCCTATGAAGATCATTCAAGGTTAAGGAATCATTTAGCTTATGACTAAACTAAATCCATGCATTACTATTGAAGAGGTATGTGAAGCTCAAGTATCTAAAGGAGAGTGTTATACCAATATCATATAGTATTTAATTATAAGAACTTGATCCTCATGACTTAATAGAGAATGAAGAAGAGCTTTGAGGCTTAAATAATCTCATTACATGATCAAGAAGGGGGTATTTTATAGAATGAAATATGAAGGAATTTACCTCAAGCATGTATCTACAGATGAAGATATAGAAATTTTGGAAGACATTCATCATAAAATAGGTAGTGGTCATCCTTCTAGGAATACCATATCTCACAAGATCTTAAGGATGGGATAATATTGGCCAACATTTTTAAAATATGCTCATACTCATGTTATAACATGCCATGAATGCCAAACTCTAGATAAGAGAGAAGTACACATAGTAATGCCCTTACAACTAGTTGTTGAAGGAAGGACATTTGCATAGTGGGGTTTAGACTTCACTAGTGTCATCAACCTAAATTCCTTAGTAGGCTATAAATTCATGCTTACTACTAATTAAGAAACTAGATGGACTAAAGACATAACCAAAAAGAACTAAAAAGCATAATATGTGATTTACTTCTTGAAGAAACACATAAAAACTAGATTTGGCATTCCCATTTATTCAATTTGTGACAATGGACTGACTTTCATATTAGAGAAATTTACTAAGTGCACACATGATAAATAGATTATTATCAGATCAGCTTCTAATTATTACCTTTAGGGAAATCGACTAGTGGAATTAATGAGAAAAAATATGATTTATGTAATTAATAAATCATTAGGGGACAAGCCCAAGGATTGGTATAATCTATTTAAGTAGGTTCTTTGGGCAGAATGGAAAAGATACAAACAAGCCCTTAAAGTTTTACCTTACCTGTTAGTGTATGGATGTAAAGAAATATTCCCTATCATGTTGAAGCTACCCACTTATCAGTTCATATAGGACTACATGGAACCAAGTGTTAAGCAGAATCAAGATTGTAGGACATAATAGAAATGGAAGATTTAAGAAATGAAGCCTTATAGATATTCAACAAACACCAAGATGTGGTAAAAAGGTAGTTTTATAAGAGAGTGAATGTCAAAGGATTCAAGATTTAGGATCTAGTTTTACTTTAGGATAAATCCCATGATAAGAAAGGACAACATGATAAGTTTTCCCCACTTTAAATGGGACCATACCAGATTTTGGAGATAATGGGAAATAACTTATTTCATTTGGAGGACCTATAGCGCAACAAACTTACCTATCTCGTCAATGGATAGTTTGTGAAGCACTAATTTAGGGATATACCATTTTAAGATACCCAAGACTAAAGAATAATAATTATTAATGTAGACACAACATTATATTAAATTTATTTCTTTATTAGATTAGATTTCATGCTTTCTTAGTTTAGGTTTCTACTTTCATAGATTAGTTTTTTTTGCTTTCTTTGATAATCTAAATTTTGTTTGTTCTGACCACAACCATGCCAAAATCTAAACCAAATAAGCTTATGACTTGTCTAAAGGGGGGAAATTAAAATTTGATAATTGGGGACTAGTCTATATATTGGGAATATTTCTATGTTTTTGTGTCTTCTAGATAAAGGTATGTAATCAATAATTATTATGGACTGTGTCATAATTGAATTCTTTCACTAGGTATGTGAATGTTGATCTTAGAGTACTTCATACAAATTTAATTTTTTTTCTTACTTTATTGGATCAAATGCACTTATCATGTTAAATACCTATTGAAAATGACAATTCTAGGTTTAGATGTGGCTAGCATGGATGTTCTAGTAATGATTTGTTTTATAATTATACTATCTCGCTAGGGTTTGATCTCTTCTCTTTTCATTTAAGAATAAAAGAAAAAAGAAAGAAGAAGCAGAAGAAGACCAATTCTTTCAAAAGAGTAAAAGAAAATTTAAAGAAAATCAAAAGGCTCACATGGTGAAATAAGGTCAATGTACCACACATCATGATTAAAATAAAATAATGGAAAGAGAAGAGAAGGAGCCTAATGTATCTATGTCAGGGTTATGGATGCATGGATGGTAGAAGAGCAATGCCTAAACTTCTCTTTTTTTTAATGAGATTTAAGAGACACTGGAACAAAACCTACATCTTCATCAAGGCTTTGAAAAACTCATCACAGTAGGGGTTAAATGAATTAGACATTTTGGCACACACAAATCTAAGAATTAGAAGGCAAGTATGTTGTGTGAATCAAATTAGGAGTCTATTTTATGTTTTTGATTTAAATATTCTTCTACAACACATTTCATGATTAATTTAAGGATTTATAATCAAATTTATAGGTTCTTGAATACTCAAGAGTATTCCCCCTATGAGTAACCATTTGTTGTACCCAAAACACCCCCATTTTTAAAAAAAGGGACCCTTGTTTCAAATTGTGCAAATTTGGACTTTAAATTGAAAATTCATCTGATCAGAGTACCATTAGAGTGTTTTTCACATTATATTTATTTGATTGTCATCCACACCATGGTTGGGTTTCCATATTTACACATGATTCTAGTTTGATCTTGTATAAATTTGCTAACCTTAGATTCTTATGTTTTCAGGTTACAAGATTAATGGAGTTCATTTGTGTGAACATTGCCTAGGATTTTACACCTTAATTATAAATTGAAATTTTGTTTTAACCTTTAGTCTCTTATTGATTAAATTGAGTCTATGATTAAAATCATGTTTAAACCTTAGGATAATTTATTTATCCTCAAGTCCTTTTTAATAGATTCAATTATTTATCCAGGGTCAAAATTATTAGAGAGCTCCTTTATTATATTATGGAATTAATTTAATATTTTAGAATAGGTCATAATTGTATTTTATTAATACTAGGACCTTAAGCTAAAAATCTATATGCTTGGTCCTTTTTATATCTTATGATTTACACAAGGTCAAAATTAATGTAGGGGCTCTTTTATATATTCTAAGTCTAGGTCTTAATTGAATTTATTAATACAACTCAAACCTTAGGATGGAATATTTATGAATGATAATTTTATTATAATGGTCTCCTCTATTACATTTTTAGAATAGTATAAGACTCTAGTCTAATATGTTTATATTTCCAAAGATCACTTAGTTTAGTTTGGTCTACAGGAGCAGAGCCAATCAGGTTTGACTATCTAGATCATATTCAATAATCAACATTTACTTAGGAAAAGTTAATCCAACAGTGAGAGATAGAGAATAATAAGTCAAAGATTTTAATAAACGGAACTAATCTCACTCAACCCATAGATCATGATCTAATGGTGTATGTTAACTTGTACATCAAAGATTGAATAAAGTTGGTGTAACATTTAAATGTCAAAGCCTTATGGAGCCCTATGAGAGTGACAAGTATCACCATCACATGAGCCCAGTATAGTTGATCAAAAAAAGTAAGGGAGCCCAATACATAGAGGAACATAGGATGTGAGAAGTGTAAAAATATAATAGGAGTCAATGAGTCAAATCACTAAGATATAAGAACCATGTTAACTCAGGTATAGTTGATCAGATGGTATGAGATCAATATGGACTTTTAAAAGGACCTAGAACTAGTGAGGAGATACAAAGTGGCATAAATTTATTTGAGCTAGGATTGTAAGGTACAAAGAGGCCCCAAAAAGCTACCAAGTGGCATGCTTACATTCTGTCATGAAGAAAATCTAACAGTATGAATCTTGCGAGGAATTTTCAAAATATTTAGACTCAATAAGGTGTTGATACATGTACCAAAGAAAAAATTACATTTCAAAAGCTTGTAAATAGAATGACATGGCATTATGGATAGAATTATGTTGATTTTCATAACTTAAGCAATTTAGAGAATTCTTTTGGGCTTTTTCCCCCATACTTATTCTTTGGGGATTTTTGCCTTGGATAAATTATTTTAGACATTTTGTCTGATAGAATTAGTCTTCAAGAAAATTGTTTTAGACATTTTCTTAATCAGATTGGTCTCATAAAATTTATATGAATATTTTATTAGACAAAAATAGGGATTTACATACATACTATATGATTTTTTTACAGGCATTTTGTCTAATGCAATCACCTTTTAGACTTATTATCATGGACATTTTGTCTAATGGAAATAGATATTTCAACAGTTTGGATATATTTATTGAAAACCATTACGTCTCACATTTAAGTTATATTCCTTTGGTAAATAAGTTCATATAACATTTTGAAGAGGAATATTCTATCTTGTAAAAGGCACAAGTGACATGTAATGTGTAGTTCAGTAAGATTAGTCATAGCTAACATAAGTGTCACTAATTCTCAAGCATTAAAAAAAGTGATACTTTTCTTGGACCTTTATCTAAGTTCTATTTAAATATGGCTAATATAAAATATCAATATGTTGTTATCAAAACCTATATAAGGATACATGTTTTTCTCAAAATCTATAAAAGGAGGCATGCATAGTTTTGGGAAAATGGTGCATATATTTTATAAAATAACCTTTGGCTTTATACACATGAACATGTTGCATAAATTTTGTAGAGGCTAACTTAAACTGATAACTATAAGAAAACTCTTATATGGATTTAGACCATAGTTAGAACTGAAGGTCTAACTATCACATGTAATAACCTTGCATGAGCTTGGAGGATGAGGCAACCCCTTCCCCAAATCTATATAAATTTTTTTAATATAACTTGGATTTTGGTCATATAATTTTGAATATAGGAGTAACATCAATTTTAATTTTCATTTAATGTGTTTATGTATTTTCTTTCCAATTTATATGTAATTAGTTGTTACTTTCTTTAGTTTTATGTTTCAATAATCTTTTATGTGTAATAGATATGAATGGATTATTGATTATTTTGATTGATATATGGATCTATAGATGTGAAATAATTGTTGAGAGATTGGTAAAATATATTGGTTAAGCTACTCAAGTTGTTTGATTCATAATCTTGAAATTTTATTAGTTCTTTATTTGATGTAGTTTTTGATGTGTGTGCCAAATATGACACAAATACTTCACTAACCTGAGCCATAATCTATTGAGAAAGAGTGTGTAATAGCTACCCTAAATGGAGAAACATTTATCTGAGGCCTATGAACTTCCTACATAGTTATCTCCTTAGACTTCTTAACCATGTTTGATTGTGTGTGTATAATTGTTGCAGCAATAGGCATAGGTTTTGAGAGCATAGATCTATTTAGAAACTAACTAGGGAAGTAGTTCCTAAAAACCATAGAGCCTTCTTTTTTGCCTTACCCTTCCCTCCTTTTTTGAGTTTGTTTTAGGACCTAACCATTTTATATTAGAATCCAATCATCCATGTAATTCATGTAGATATTCACAACCTTTTAAGGACCACACCTATGTCCAAAAAATCTTTTCAACAACCTACATTCCCTACTATTTATTCCATCAATAAATTGTCATAGACTGCATACCTACAATTCATGCCCTATACTAGAATTTACCTCCTTTAAGATTCTAAAATGTTATAGGCTACCTTGTTGACTGTGGTGTTCATAGAACATGCTTCAAAAATTATACACATACCTTTTTTTAAGAGGTGGATTAACTGTCACTGACTCCTTTCTATTGGTTGGGTACTTTCCCAAAAATAAAGTCATCCATCTATTAAAAATGATTGTGATATCAATCCATGTACTATATATAGCGATACAAATGATTGATATCACACATATAATATAAGGATGAACTTTCTCCAGTAAATATATAATGTTATTTTACTCTATCCAAAGAATATTTACAAGTAAGGATAGAGTTCTTGATATGTCTCCTATTCCTTTTCTCTCCCTAACTTTGCCTTGCTTAAGTTCTACTATTCTTTCCACCTCATACTCTTCCACTCACACTTCCTACATGTACTAAAACTTATATATTACCTATAACATGAAAATTACTTGCTATTCTTGGCCATTACACATAATATGATAGTTAAAATTCCATGATTCTTGGATTTCATTATCTTTTCATGATATGCACGTTGTATGGTAGTTACACTTCTTCATGATATGCATAGTTTCAATATATAATATTCAATATTTTATATAAAAGTAAGTGAGACCTTATTTACATTAACAATTGATGGCTTAAGTAGACAACCATCCCTCTCTATGAGATAAGATATACATAGACATTTTTGTTGCAATGTCATCTACATAGGCAGTGATAGAGGTATATATTAACATGTAATTTTGAATTGTAAAAATAGACTTGTTTTAATAATTTTACTACATACTTAGGGAAAATATAACTTATGTAAATGTATTATATATGCATGTTTTTCCTATGACATATGATAGCCCTTTGAGATTATTTATAGGAAAAATTCTTATGTTTCTCCCATATTTGAGATGCCAATTAAAATAGTTGAGCCTGCCATTGACTTGTTTGAGCATGAAAACTAGATTGAGCAAGATCATGAGTTTGTAGTAAGTACATGTTTAAATGATTTTTTAATGTAGTTTAAAATTAATTTATTAACAATTAGTTGAATGTATTTAATATTAATTATGTAATAATTATTGTATTTGAATAGGTTCATGTGCAAGTGAGTTATGAGCATAAGACCCACAATCAGACCTTGGAGCAATCAAAGGCGTTAGAGGGGTCTACATATACTAGAAGGGCATCCTAAGGAGATTTTTATTCAAAGAAGACAAAGAGAGGGAGCCTATTTGATGAATATGATGTCTTAAATTAGATGTAATTTTTTTATATGCCTATATGGTAATTTACACATTTTGGGTATTGTATATGCATATATGACATTGAACTAACATTAGATACTATGTTGGTAAATTTATTTTTTTGTATGCCTATCATGACAATCTATGTATTATTGACATTAGACACATATGCCTATATTGTATGCTTATCATGGTAATCTATCTATTTTATATTTAATTTTCATTTCATTGTGTGTTATTAAATAGTGTTGTTTTGATCTTCCAAATTATTATCTATTAGATTTTGTATTTAATGTTGTCCACAAATGAGTATTAAACAATTATTCTTTTAATGTTATAAATTTTGGATTTCCCATTTTTTTAATTAAAGTTTTTATTTCATTGTGTGTAGTGTAAATGACTAATGACACTCTTATCACTTAAGCTTAATAGAATTATTATATTTGTACCTAATTCTTGTACACTTTAGAGACACTTCTTGGTCTCATTATGTATACACATATTATTTTCAACTTTTATCAAATACTAAAGCTTTATATCTTGCAGGAATCCATTGAGACTCAATCTCTCTGAGTTCATGCCCTAAGGCGTACACTAAGAAAGTGGTGGGTAGACCTTTGGTGCTTCAAAAGATTGTAATCTCTTATTTCCAAATTATTACCAATCCAACTAGATATTAAAACCATGTCCTAAGATATTACTCCTCCCTTGCACACTCTAGTCTTTTTCATCTTTCCATCCCTCTTTTCCACACCTTGATCCCCTTTCTCTAGTTAACTATAGTAGGCCAACTAGGTTGAACTTGTACAATTTTCAACCTTTGATTACTATACAAGTTCAACTGGGTTGACCCTATACTATTTTTGGGTATTTTCACTTGAGATATTTGTTATCCTTTTGGCTGACCTAACTCAAGACCTAGTGATTTATCTCCCAAAAACATATAGGGTTGACTGGGTGAACCCTATACAGCTGACATGTTTGGAAAGATTTAGGGTGAGATATACCTAAAAATAAAATATAATTTTATCATTATTTTAATATATAATGAAGATTTATTATTTGTTCATGCATCTTTATAATCTACCCTTCCACCATTCTACTTGAGGAGTCTTACCTTAGGGTTTCTACTTGGAGAATCTAGTATTGTAGATAAGTCTTAGATGCTTTATCCTTTCTTAGTGATCTTTACAAAAAGAAACAACCTCTTACAAATCTCCTTTGGCCAAGGGAGATATCGAGTTTTGATTGGTTCACATTCAAGTAAGTATATTCTAACTTTATTCTCCTCTCTTTAATTGATAGAAGTAACATAAGTATTGGATTGAATAATATTACTCTTCATATTCCATGTATTAGGGTCTTAATCATACTTAGATTAATTAATAATTTCCTTTACATGTTTTTATTTCTTTACTAACCCCTCATATTGTGCCACAAGCTTTGGTGTGTACTAGATTAGATTTACTTTCTTATTTATTTTAATAGAGTGAATAGTAAACCTACGAATAGTTTAGGGTTGTTGTGTGATTATGTTAGACTTTAATATTTGGAAGCCATCCTAACATGGTTAATTATCATAAGTGATCCCGTAATCAGGTCTAGAAGATCCCCATATTGATCATGCCCCTACTTAACAAATGTATTCCCAATCATAAGTGTAGGTATGCTCTATCTTCTCTAAACCAAGATTGATTTATAGACATGATGCATTTCTGATTACATACATTATAATGAACCTGATATGAACTAAACCTTACAAGTTTTGTTTATCTTATTTCATACATACATTATAATGAACCTGATATGAACTAAACCTTGCAAGTTTTGTTTATCTTATTCCATTATTTCATCATCATTTTTATCATATATTTTCCATACTAGATTGACTCTATCAACCTAATAACTAAATTTTGTATGCAAAATTTTAGGTATAGGTTACTGGATCAAATCAGTTAACCTAGTATAGGTGTTTTAATTTTTAGAATTTTATTCTAGACTATTAGGTCAACCCAGTTGACCCTATACATTTTTAGGCACTCAATAGTTAGTTTCTATAAAGCTAGATCGACCCAGTCAACCTAGTTAGTAGAATTTACAAAAAAATATCAAGGTTATTGAAAAAAAATCTCCATTATCTACATCTCTAATCCAAAAAGGTTCCTTTCTATCTCTATATCTCTTTCTTTACAGTCTTTCCTTTCATAGTTTGTAGTCTTTAAAATTTTCTTTGTACAATTACTAGATCGACCCTATTAACCCTGTTATGTGTTCTATGTGTTGTTTGGATAATTGGGTCAACTCTACTAATCGTATTCACTTTTATACCTTGATTTTTTAGTATAAGTTCAACCCTATTATATATTTTGTGCATACACAATTGACCATATCAATATTTTACCTTCTTTTAAAGTTGGAATTAACCTCATATACTAGTAATTAGTTCACAATTTCTTTTCTTATTGATTGCATGGTTAGAATAAATCACATAGTTTAATTAGGTGGTTTTCAATTAATCATTTAGTTTCAAAATTTTATATTATATTCACACATATCTAAATCACAAAATATAAACATGCATTTTAACATTTGTCAATGCAAAACCAACCTACTTAGATTTCATCACCAAGGGGGAATCCAACTTGACTCTCTAGTCAAGTATAAATCATGGTTAATGGTATATTTTGGATAAACATCTAACACCCTTATCATTGTGGTGTATGAAGTGAGGTGGTATGACCCAATACTAATCTTGTATCATTACCACTAAAGTCCCTTTCAACCCAAACTACCTGAAACCATCCTTAGATTTTCATTCTAGTTCATTGCTTATAACAAATTTCCCATCACATTTAAAATCATATCTTAATAATCAAATAAAAATTTAGGTTGAACAATTGGTTAGTTATTTAATTTATAATTTTATTTCTCTCTCTTTGGTCAATTTTATTTTGTATTTCAAAAACTTGCATTAGCATATGTTGGTGCAAGGTTTTGTGTTGTGTGCTTCAATTAGATTGGATAATGTTAATCCAATTGAATATTTGTTTCCTTTTTGTCATTTATTTTCACATTTATTTCAAAAATTTATCTTGTTTCATTTCACAACCTATCATAGGCTTCTTAACTTTCCCTTACTACTTTACTAGGTCGATCTAGTCAACCTTGCATCTTTTTCAACCTCTATTCACTATATTGGATCAACTCAGTCGACCTTGTACTATTTTCAAGCCTTATTTTCTATACTAGGTTGACCAAGTTGACCTTGAACTAATTTATGCCTTCCCTATTTATCAATATACTTCTCTCTTTCTTCTTCTTTGTATTTTATTCATTCCTTTTCAGTCATAATGAAATCTCTTATCAAAATATTCTTGGATAGATTTAATCCCTTTAAATACTATATGGTATGTTAATATCTCCCTCTCTTTTCCTCCTAAGATAACCATAATTCTTTGGGCACCTCTTATCCTTCTTTATCTATGACCTGCAATATGGTGCAAATAATACCTCAAGATGAATTTTATAAATCCAATCCTTTCTATACTTACCAAGAAACTTATCATATTCAAAATCTTCAAACTAATGTGGGAGTAATTGATACAATTTTACTTAATAATACCACTAATAATCCTTCTACTAGTAATCCCCTCCCTAACACTAATTTGGGGAGTGCTCCTACCAATACCAATACACCTCTTGATACAACTCAACTTTTAGCCTAGGTTATCTAACAAATGAACATAATGAAAAAATTTAACACGAACTAAATGATGTAACTACAACAACATCTAATCAATGTGGCTAATCAACCTCCAACTATGCATCCTCAAGATAATCCTAATTTCATTCCTCCATCTCTTTGGGATGCCTCAAATAATGTTATTCCTCCACTCACAATGAATAACAATATTCTTAAAACCATTCAAAATGAACCTTTAACTCCTTTCATTGTATCCATTGATATTTGTAACATATCTCCAACCATCAAGTATGATGGGACTAAAAACCCTGCCTCATTTCTCAAATCCTTTAGTAACCTTTATAACGAGTGGATCCAAACTAATACCTTCATCACAACTAAAATCTTAGTGAATAATTTCACTATTGATGTATTCTAATGCTATAATCAATTTCCCAAACATTCTATTTAGCAACTTGAATATTTGGTTAATCCTTTGGTTAAAGAGTTTCAGCATAATTATCTTCCCAAAAATTGTATTAACCACTTCATCAATGCTCCCACTGAATCAACTCATGATTTTATTGAAATATGAAAATCATTAGACCATAAATCCAAACATAACATGAATAAAGATAATTTATTCGAACTCTTTATCATAAATTTGACTCCTGCTCTTTAATATAAGATTTGAACCTTTACTCCCCAGATGCTTAAAAAAGGTCCTTGATCAAGATAAACATGAAGAGTTTATTATGAATAAATTTTAACCTAATCCTAAAATTATTAAAGGATCTTTTAAAACATATAATGTTATCACTATTAATACTCCATAAACCAAACTAGGAGTTACCAAAACTAGTATTCCTTAACCTTCGCATACACCTCTTTCAGTTCAACAAATGAAACAATTTCTTTTATCCCTCAAAACCTTTCATCTATCCCAATGCTCCTCCTAGGTGGTATGACCCAAATATATTTTATTGGTTCCATGCTAACATTGGGAATTCTCATAAATATTGTAGAGGCCCCACTAAATTTATTGTATCCTATATTCTTGGTGATTCATTTAATAATGAATCTACGATCAATCTTCATCATCAATAATACACCATTGCTTTTCAAAAATAACAAAATTCTAAACCTTCTACTTCAAATAACCAAAAATATTCTTCTAATAATCAATCAAATACCAAAGATGTTTATGCCATTGACACCAATTATGACCAATATTTTAAAAATTCTCAATATGTCAATACTACTAAGGTCAATTACCATCATAAACCAATTCACAAAGATCCCATTATCAATCCTTTGAAGCCATCTTTGGAGGAAAAACTTATTAATGATACTACCACTACTAATGTTGCCATGAAAGCCTAAGAGGAACCATCTCCTCCTTTTGATCTTCCAACTTAAACCATTCCTCCAAAATCTAATTTAACTCATAAACCTCATGCTTTTTCTTCTAAATCTCATTTGAAATTTCTTGAAGAACTCAAATATATGCCTTGTAATATTCCACTTATGGAGTTGGTTCAGACTTATCCCTATCATCATAATTTACTTATGAAACAACTCTAAGAAATTGAATATCCATCTTTCATGGATGAAGAACCACCTTTTATTGATTGTCAACATACCAATGTAAATACCTTTGAAACTATGTCCTTCCAAGCCCTCTATTGAATTCCTTAAAGAGGGCATGATCAATGATGAAATTATTTTTCATGCTGATGATCCAACACTTTTTATCAAAGTATCCATTAATACCACTCTTATCAGATAATTTCTAGTTGATGAAGGTTATGGTATTAATGTGACATATTTATGGGTCATCTAATAACTCAGTTATAACAAGGATCATCTCAAGTAAACCCATCTTACTTGTCATGATTTTGATAAGACAAATAAAAAACCCCTTGGTTGTATTTGGCTTCCATTAACCATTGGACCTAAGACTATTCAAACCAAGATTATGGTCCTTGATCTTATTTTATCTTACAACATACTCCTTGGTCATCCATTAACACATCGAATGAGGACCATTACTTCCTTTGGTAGCCAATGAATTAAATTCTTACATAATGGAAAATGGTATAATCATGAATCTAACCCCAACCCATGGAACATTCAATTTCCTAATCCTAAATCACAATATTGTATTCATACAATCCTAAGATCAATAGTGCTCCTTTGCCCAAGTTTATCAACATGAATCTTGATTTACAAGTTACTCTTATGGATTATGATGATGATGAACCCAATGATTTGTAACATACTTATAATACTACCAAGTTGCTTCCTTATATTTTATAATGTCTTCCTCCTCCTCCACTACCCAGGGATTGTACTCTTCCTCTGATTGATGAAATTACCAATTTTCCCCCTCAATGGAATGCTTAGGAATAAATTTTTAAGTAATTCAAGATTAATTACAAATTTTTAATGCCTTATCATCTGCAATACAATGTCTAAGTTGAGGCCACTAACAAAATTCTCAAAAAAATTCTCCAAAATACAATTTGTGAAACCCACATAGATTTACATCTTCATATTTACCCTACACTTTGGGCCTATCAAACTAACATAAGTACTACCATTGGGATAACTCCATTCCCACTAGTATATGGTTATGAGTCAGTTCTTCCTTTACAAGTTGAGTTTCTCTCTCTTCATATATCTCTTCATGGTATTATTCATAATGAAAAATTACATGAATCTCATCTTCATGCCCTTGATCTAATTGATCAATTTTGTCTTTCTACCTTAAAACATAATATATAATACAAGGCTCATATTACTAGACAACATAATAAATGTGTTAAAATCCACACATTTAATATTGGTGATCTTATCCTTAAATTGGACCACACCCATGAAAAAGAAGGTAAATATGTCTAAAAATTATGGGGTCCTTATTTATTCAAAGATATTCTTGGTCCAAGAACTTACCACCTTCAAAACAATGAATGACATGTTTTTAAAGAGCCCACTAATGCACAATTCCTCAAAAATTAATTTGACTAAACATTTCCTTATTTTCATGCTTTGTATCTACACCTATCTAACACTTTTTTTAGGTTACATACATGGGTCTCTCCATTTACAATAATTTCCTTGATTTCACAAACATTTCTTCATCCCTTTTGCTATTTTGGTTTCTTGATTAACCATAGTGTCATTTATCTTCTTACATTTTCTCTTTTGACACCCCTTGGGTTTTTATTTTGTGATTTGCTTCATAAGACCATGGATAGGACCTGGTATTCCTCACAAAATAACCATCATTTTCACTTACCTCATTTTATCTTTCACTTGATTATTAGCACCCATTAGGCTTAGTTTTTAGGAAGTTATAGGGTAAGACCACAGATAGGACCTATCCCTCATCATATCATTATCATTTTATCTTTCCTTTTTATAAGAAAATGTTATTTGATCCTTATTTTCAAACTTTAACTATTTATTTTTTTGTTAGATAAAATCTACATAATAATTTATGTTAGTAGTTTTTACCCCATTTTATTCATTATTATGATAAGAAATCACATTTTATTGTCACTATATCCCATTTTTCCCTTTGTCACATTTTTTACAGTTTGAAGTAATTCAAAAAAATTCATGTGCCATTCCTCTTGATTTCTCATTTCCTTATTTTTGTATTGGATAAAACAAGGTCAAATTCAAGATAGAACTTTTATTTCACTTGGATTTATGAGACTCTTAGACCCCATGCTCTTTGAAGCGTCTCTCTCTTAGCAACCTTTTCCCAAATATTAAAATGAAATTCATCTTTAGCACCCATGTTTTGTTTTCTAAATTTGTATGGAGGAGGAATAGAAAAAACAATCAAGAAAATTAAAATCCAAAATCATTTGAATCAAAAGGCAATGATATATAAAAGTCAACATAAAAATATCTAAAGTCAAATATCACACCAAAAATCATGGTTACAAACACATCTCCTATCTCTAATCAAATATCAATCTTCACAGTTGGCCTCACATAGAGTTGAGGTCCTTTGGGGTATGGTAGGCCAATAGATTAGAATAAGAGAATTCAAAAAACTTTATGGCTATACCTACTTTCTCAGACAAGTACCCAATCTTTGTAGTAGATTCACAGATCTATAAGTGGTCCTAAAGAATACAGAAAACATTGTGGGGAGGTAGGTCCATTTTAATTTTATGCATATAGCATTTGTGGGATGATTTATATACTCATTTTTTGACCTAAGACTTGTGTGGATAAGAGAAGTTATTCAGAGTCCTTAAGGTTAAAAGTCCTCTTTTTTTGAAAAACCTAATTTGAGTGTCTTGACTTCAATATCCTTCATTATCCCCTCCACCCATTTAATTTACCCCTCAAGAGGCAAATTGTGATTCCAAATATATTTTCCCTTCTTATTTAATTCCTTATTCTTATCTTAAAAACATTCTTGTACTACATTGTTTTAGTTTTATCTATCCTTAGAGTGAAACAACATGCTTGAGAAACTATGGATTCTTCTTTATTTTACACCATGATTTACATTTATAAACCTACCTTACTTTCCTTTTACCATTTGTAATTTGATGTATTATCCTATTGTTATCAACACTTGAGTTTGTGCCTTATTCCATTATTGTGTGAGGTTGGCTTGTTACTTCTCACTTGACAATGTTGTTTTCCCCTTTTATGCACTTCCTTTTTACATTATTGAGTGAGATAAGGATTATTTCTGCTCATTTATTAATGTTGTTTTACCATTTTTTTTTACACTGATTTGTTTTATTACCATCCTTTTTGACATGTATCCTTGGTTTGACTTGGTGAGTTTGCCTTTCTTACTTAAGGTTTATTTGTTTGAGTTTTTAGGTCTTTAGTAGCCCTGAATTTTTGGTTACCTGATTTAATCTTGTTTTTTGACTTGGTCATTTGGTCTAAGATAACACTTGTCACCCTAGCTTTCTAAATTTCCCAAGTATGTCCCATCCACATAGTACCAACTATATTTTATTTTATTGCATTTGTTTGTTCTTTCTCTTTAGTTTTGTATTCTTGGGTATGTCAAAAGCAGTCTCTATACCCTACATAATCAAAAATAACAACACAATAGACAACCATTCAATGATAAAGGTAAGTTAAGGTACACATCACATTTGCATTTTATTTTTTTTCCTTTTAGTCATTTAATTTTTGTTATTTTATACTTTAAAATAATATAATTTTTTTAGCATCAACATTATGTCCTTTTGTTCTTTCTCGAAGCACCATCCCCTATTGCACCTTAGTGACACATGATGAGCTTTGAGTGGGGCATATGTATAAACATAATATTTTCAACCTTTATCAAATACTATAACTTTACATCTTACAATAACCGATCTAGACTTAATCTCTCTAAGTACATGCCCTAAGGGGTGCATCAAGAATGGGGTGGGTAGACCTTCGGTGATTCATAGGATTGTTATCCCTTATTACCACATTATTACCAATCCAACTAGATCTTAAAACTAGTTCCTAAGATTTTAATCCTCCCTTGCACACTCAAATATTTTTTCTCTTTTCATTCCTCTTTTCCTCACCTTGATCCCCTTTCACCAAATGATTATACTAGGTCGACTAGGTTGAATTTGTATAATTTTTAGCTCTAATTACTATATAGGGTAAATTGGGTTGACCCTATACTATTTTTGAGTATTTTCACTTGAGAGATTTGTTATCCCTTTAGCCAACCTAGCTCAAGACCTAGTGATTTATCTCCCAATAACATATGGGATTGATTAGGTCAACCCCATAAAGCTAGAATATTTGGAAGGATTTAGGGTGAGATATACCTATAAATGCAAGATCATTTCATCATTATTTATATATTCAATCAAGTGTTATTATTCACTTGTGTTTCTTTACAATCTACTCTTCTATTATTCTACTTGAAGAGTCTTATCTTAGGGTTTAAAATTAGAGAATATAGTCTTGTGGATAAGTATTGGATGATTTGTAATCTACTAGTTATCCTTACGAAACCCAAAAACCTCTTTCAAATCCTCTTTGGCTAAGGGAGAGATTTAGTCTCGATGGGTTCACATTCAGGTAAGTATATTATATCTTTGTTCTCCTCTCTTTAGTAGATAGAAGTAGCATAAGTATTAGATCAAATAATATTACTCCTCATATTCCATGTATTAGGGTATTATTAATACTTATATTAACTTATATTTTCCTATACATTTTTTTATTTCTTTACTAACCCCTCATATTGTGCCATAAGCTTTGGTGTGCACTAGATTAGATTTACTTTCTTGTTTATTAGAATAGAGTGAAAATTAAAAATAGGTCTATTTAAGGTTTGTTGCATGATTTTTTTAGACTGTGGGTTTTTAACCCTTCCTATCATGGTGTTTTATGACAAGTGATCCCCTAATCAGGTCTATCAAATCCCCATATTGGTCATGTCTTTGCTTAACAAATGTATTCCCAATCAAAAGTGTAGGTATGATCTATATTTTGTGATTCATGATTGATTTATAGACATTATCTATTTATTATTTCATACATATTATACCTCTTAAAAAACTCTTACATTCATTCTCTAACTCATTTCATTCATTCCATTCACAAACTTCCTCTCACTCTTTCACTATCTTCTCACTAGGCAATCCTCTTAGGTTTTAAGTACCAAATCTTGATATAGGTTTCATGAGTAAAATATATTATCATGGATTATATTTTATTATCATATAATAATTTATTTAACCTCATTAAAACCCTTAATCACATTTCAATACTCATTTTCATATACAAATCTACTAATGACCCCATTAGGCTTGTAGCCTTTGTTTTTACCCTTTCACATTTTTTGCTAAATATATCAACTTTCGTAAAGATATAAAATAATTTTATAGAAATATATATCCTTATACAACTCTCCCTAAATTTATATTATTCAATTCTCTCTATAGGTACCTTTTCATTTATAATCCATTGTCTAATTAGGCCTTTCTAACCCTCCATTTATGACAATCATCAAAACTATACAAATCCATACTATATAAAGTATAAACCATTTTAATCCATATCAGGGCATAAAAATATGTTATAATACCATATTTCAATAATTTTACATAGTTTAAATGGGACTTATAGGGTTTTTGGGTTTGAAACCCTAACTACCTATCTACAAAGGCTTAGAGGCTTCATAATTCACTTTCTTTAGTTTTAAGTCATTCTAGAGGAAAATAAGAGCTTACTCAAGTATATTTTATTAGTATCCACATTACATAATAGGTAATATCCTTTTATCTACCTTCACTCACTTCAAAAAACTCAAAACATAAAAATCTATGACTCTTTAGTGGACTATGTAAGACATAGGGCTCTATCTACACTTTAAAGGTTACTAAACCCCCAAATAAATATTGTCACAATGAATTTTCATCTTAAATATACTCAAAATTTTATCAATTTCAAAACAATACACATCCTTTCATTGGCACACTAATCGAATAGACATAGGGTAAATGAGTCAAATAAGGGTCTATTATATTGGGTCTATTTGTGTTGAACAATTCTAAACTCCCAAAATATTTTTAGTGATTTTTACTCTCCTCCATTAAAAAAAAATATACCAAATCCATGGACATTTACCTTATTTAGGCACACATAACACTTTATTTCCATTTTATTGCATAATAAGGCATTAACTATCTCTCAAATAGAGTGCTAATTGTGTAAATAAGGCAACCTTTCAATTAATGGGGTAATTAACTTTTGTTACTTATTTTCAATCAAACCTACACATACAAATACTCACCATGAACCCTAGATTAATTCATATGTGAATTTACTCAAAAAATAAAATTACTTTCTTGATATGAAGTTTCAAATATAATAAGATAACATAATTTGAGAACTATCATAGTCATAATAGATCTCTCATCAAAGAATGTTCTCTTTTAGTTTCTCTCCCTTTTGGAGATCACACAAACTAAACCTTACAACTTGACATGTCTAGAATATTACCTCTAGATGATTGATTATTCCTCCTTCTTGAACCATACTTCACCAATCTCATCATTTATTTTTTTCCTTGACTATAACCTAAAGTCTCTTCTTTAAACATGCCAACACACACAAAAGTGACTTGATCTTGGACTCATGTATTGATCTTGACCTCTAAGGAATTTCAAATACAATATAAAAATTGATGATAATCTAATACTATTCCATTAAATATATATACATATAATCACTCCATATTAATTCACTTTTAGTAATTTTGATTACAAAACACATCCCATGAAAAGGACTAGATCATCTTCTTTTAAGAGGCATGTTATTTTCTCTTCATTGCCCCATTTTTCTCTGGTCTTAGATATCTATCTCACCTCTCTTTCTTCTCTCTATCCTTTCTATTCCACATAACACCTAAAACTTCCAATCCACCCCAATTCATTGTTATTTTGGGTGGTTACATAACTTATTCTCTTACATATAATATGAGGATAGTGTTAACATGACCAAACATGATTATTAAGGGTCATTACCTTTATAAATTTGACATGAAATTTATTCAACCCCATTTTACATGACTTATGGGAAATTTTAATAAAACTTATCTAACCTAACCATTTCAAACTATGTTCCTACATCACCTTCTATCATCCCCTAATACCACTTAATAGGTCAATTACTCATTAAGTTTCTAGGTCTCTAGACCTATTTATTACTCTAATAAGTCAATTTATCAAAATAGAGTATTTATATATTTAAAATTATATTTATAGTATTATTTTATCAACTCTAACATTTTATAACACTTAACCAAGTTTATAAAACTCAAATAAACCAACAATTCATCTTGCCCAAGTTTTAACATGTTCTACAGGCCGAGAGTTTAGTAGAACTATAGTTTCAATGTTTCTTGACTAAAAATTGACACCACTAAAACATATAATGATGGATAACATATATTTTAGGGTTCTTATCCTCCCATAAATCCTAATCAACAAACCCACCACCCATTTTGGCCTTAAGAATGCCCTTCCCAATACAAGAAAAATGTAAATTTTTAGCCTAAGTTCAAACATGCATGAAATGAAAACTATAAATCATTTATGTGAACCTTAAAATCCATCCCATACCTATTTGAACCATAAAATCACACCTTATATAACTTATTTATAAGCTTTGGAGTAATCCATTGGATAAGTTATAGTGAGGGGTCAAAAAATGCAACTTTTTGGCAGTGAATAAGTAACTTCTTGAGCTTCAACTACCATTTCTACCTTTGAGACATCCAACTAATAATATATCACCTGGATCACATATAGATATGAAATTTCTTTTTCACACCTCCATGATGTTCAAATCCACCTAGAAGTGCATTTTCACTACCACTCCAGAATGTGGAAACATTGATAATAAATATTATCAAAGTTTAAGTTATGGTTGAAGAACTATAGTTTTGATGCTTCCTGACTAAAAAATGACACTACCAACACATTTTTTGGTGGTTTAAAATGTTTAATAATAATTTATTATCCTATAATTATGAATTATCAATAAACCCACCACCCATTCTAGTCTCAAGAATGCCCTTCCCAATACAACAAAAATACATTTTTTAGCCTAAGTTCAAACACTCATAAAATGAAAACTATAAGTCATTTATGTGAATCATAAAATTAATCCCTTGAATATTTAATCCCTATAATTTCACCCCAAATAATTCAATTGGAATATTTGAGAGAAATATGTTGGAAAAGTTGCAATGAGGAGTCCAAAAATGTAAATTTTTTGTAGTAAGCAAACAACTTCTTGAGCTCTAACTGGCATTTATACTTTTGAGACATCCACCTAAGAACATATTAATTTTATAACATCTATATAGGAAAATTAAATTTTATCACACTACCATGATTTTCAAATCCATTCATAATTGAATTTTCACTACCATTTTGAAGCATCGAAACACTGATAACAAATGTTGTCAAAATTTAAGTTGTGGTTGCATAAGTCTAGTTTATATGATTCTTAACTTAAAAATGACACTACCAATATGTTTTAGGGGGAATATAACATCTAGGAACAAGTTTTTGGCCTCCCATTAGGACTAATAAACAAACCCACCACCCATTCCAGCCTCAAGAATACCCTTCCTAATATAAGAAAAATGGAATTTTTAAGCTTAAGTTCAAAAATTCATAAAATAAAAATTGTAAGTCATTTTCATGAAATTTTAGATCCATCACCTACCTATATAAGCCCTATGATATCACTCCAAATCACTTAGGTGGAATATTAGAGATAAATCTATTGGACAAGTTATAGTGAGGGGTAAAAAAATGTAACTTTTTAGCATTGAACAAGCAACTTCTTGAGCTCTAACTAGCATTTATACCTTTAGGACCTCCACCTTGGAATCTATCAATAATTTCACATCTAGATAGGAAAATTACATGTTATCACACTACCGAAATGTTAAAATACACCTGAAAGATAACTTTTTACTACCATTCTAAAGCACAAAAACCCTAATAATAACTATTGTTAAAGTTTAAGTTGTGGTTGCATAACTCTAGTTATGATGCTTCTTGACTAAAAACTAACACTTCCAAGATATCTTTGGGGGAGGTTTTTTAATGTGTAGGTCTAGGTTCTTGGCCTCCCATTAGGCTTTATTGACAAACCCATCACCCATTTTGGCCCCAATAATGCCCTTTCCAATATAAGAAAAATTCATTTTTTTAGACTAAGTTCAAACACCCATAAAATGAAACCTGTAAGTCATTTCCTAAGCTTCAATCACATCTAACCTAATATTTGATCATGTCTAACCTAATATTTTCTTAGCTTCAATAATATAGAACTCTTTATTGACAATGTCAACCATGTGAATGTGTAAACTTATCTGGCACCACTAACCTACAAAAAAATGTTAGTAAGTAATTAAAAATGAAATTTATATGTACTACCTATAATATAAAATAAAATAAAATTAGTAAAATTTATTACATCTAAATTTTAAAAGTCAACATACCTACATATTTTAATCTAAATAAGCATTATGATCTATTCTAACCTTGATACTATCAAGAATAGCTTCATGGTGTAACTCCTAAACTTTCCATAGTTTCTTGTTTAATGGCCACCTATGATATTTTGATAATTGAATATTCATTCCAATAATCAAATTTTAATAGTATAGTATCTTCTCATGCATTTAAAAATATTTAAACAACCATTGATCAATATATTTTATAAGATATCATCAAAACTAAATGACTACCACTGACCCAGTGGGATATTAAATATTTTTTGCATTTATAACTGGGGAAGTCAATTTTTTATTTCTCTCTACACATTAACACAAGTAGTAATTAGTTCCCTCTTCATTATCCTCATATACAATAACTGTAAAAACATTCCATGTATCACCAAAATCCATTTTTAATGACAATGTCAAGATATAAAATGAGAATAATTTTTACATAATGAAAAATATTCTACTTGGCTACACTAGATCAGATACAAGGTCAAAGTCATCTAATGATGTCATATTTTTAAGTTACAATGATATTAGAACCTGATATGTGTTGTTTGGAATCTAAGGTTTATAAATCCAATCATCCACCCACTCTTGTGACTCACACTCATTCCAAAAAAAAATCCATGCATGCAAAATATAACATGTCAAGTGTCTTGTATGAACACTCCAAGAACTTTCATATGAGATACAGAATGAGTGGTCACTTGAACCCATTAGAATCATACAATTCTCATAATTTTCTAATTGTTCTTCTTCCATTAACCATAAATGTCTATGAATAATGGAATTTGGTTGAGCACCATGATCAAAGCTCTCATTACACCATCCAAACAATTTTTTTACATTTATCAAATGAACACCATCTTCACATTTCAACTCCTCCCTTGCAATATCTCTTTTTACACATGATACAACCCCATCATGATCCCATTTTCCATGGAAAACCTTGATGAAACTCCAAATGTGTTATGTACTAGTGGTAATGTGTATCTTGCTTAGCCAATAAAACATCCATGCATTTTTGAATTATGATGTGCAATTATCTGGCCAAATGTAATGTTTATTAAAATTAATGTTTCTCTGACTCGACTACTCATAGAACTTCTAAAAACAACCTTGCATATACTCTAAACAATGTGATTGGTCATTGATGATATAGAAACTATAGTCCCTTAATATTTTTTTTTGTTGTTATATACTATTAGGTGCAGCATGAAATGGCAACTTGTGATGAGTTTTAATACTGTGATTTAACTTACATTTGGGGTTTGAATGTGTATTTTTTAGAAAAATAAATTAATTAAAATAATAAAAACAAGTGGGAATGTATCCATAATTATCTAGAAATTCTAATCCAACCATCTATCCCTATGTGTTCCTTGTATACTCATAAACATTCTTCTCCCTAAATTTGATAAAAAAATAAAAGTAGGTGTCTTTAATGTAATAAGCTCACACCTTTTAGATTATTTTCCATCTTTTACTTGATAAGTCACTACTATATATTTTCTTGAACTAGATAATTCCTATCCATTTTCACTTATAATCTCCTCATGGATACATTTTATTAATTTCAAAATCCACTACAAATGATACAATTTACATTTAAACATGAATTGTTGTAAAATAATTGTCAATCTAGTCTTTTGTAAAAGATAGTTGGAATAAATTACCTAGCTGATTTTGGTGGCAATTCAATGCCACACTCCTAAAATAAAATTTTAGCATGCTAAGTACAATGAATATGGAAAAAAATATCATATATAATTTAAAATTCAACATGTTTCCTATAACAAGTGGTGCATGTGTGATTTATTTTTACATAAAAAGGTTTGACCATCTCAAAATATATTTGACAAATTAAAACTTGTGGATGTTTTTTCAAAAAAATTAGAGTATAATTATGTTTGATTCATATCTAATAAATGTTTTATATGTAGTTCATGGTTATGAAAACCAACTCTTTTTTTCACAACATCTCTTACATTGGGCAAAACTCTTGTGTTATCTTTCCAAAATTGAGCAAGTAACTCTTTGATAGTATCAACTATAATTTTATACTTTCATGGAAGTCCACTAGAGAATGCCTAGAGCTCATTGGTATTAGGTTATATAAGTATTTCAATTCTTTCAATTAATTTCATTATTGTGTTTTTGTTTATATTATGTGTTTGGCTTGTTTTTGAAACCATTCATTTTTTCCCTATTTTGTCACTTATTGCACAAGTTGTAAGTATATGTCAAACAACATTATAATCTTGGGTACATGATTTTGGGCCTACAGTATGATATAAATCATGTATATTTTCAATAATTTCATTATTTTCATCATCCATGTTAGATGTTATTAGTTCTAATGTATACATTATAGGTCTCATCTTAATCAATTTTATTAATGAAATAAATAATTGACATTTTTGACTATCATAATCCAAGTTATGAAAGAAAGTATCCCAAATTTGTTGAGCTAGTATTATCGAATGGTGGTTATGAGTTTTTTAAGGAATTGGTTCTAAAATATTTTCATTTACTTTAATTAAGTACTTCTATTTTATATGCACAATTCTTGCAGGTGTTGTTAATGGTGGAATTTATTGAGAGGGTATATCAAAATTGTTATTACTTTTATTGTGCAGAGGTGGGATACCATTTTTTTCATTTTTTATTTCTTTATAATATGTTTCCATGAAATTTTATTGATGGTTAATTTCATCATTATTTGTTTCCATCAAATTTTCTTCATTCACGGGGTGTGAATCATCATATATAGACTCATCATCAACAAAATAAAAAACATATAAATTTGAAAGTAAACTTCCAAAATAATATATTTCATTATTATTCATTTAATTATTGTCAATTTCATCATTTTTTAAATCATTACTATCAATTTTATCATTATCTATGGAATTTAGTTCATTAGGATTAGGGGTTTTACCCTATCTACTATGGATTTTTTGCATTTGTATCTTGTGTATCTATCTCAAATATTCTAATTCATATAGTGTTGTTTTTCAAAATATTCCTCTTCCTTGAACGTGATCCATTACCCATATATAATAATTGACAACTTTTTGAAGGTGGGGTCAAGCACATAAGTGTCATAGATCTTGTAACAGTACATAGAGAATGTTTTTAGGGATATAATTATCGATTTGGGTTAAAATAAATGTTCAAAACTAATCTTATTTTATAATAATAATAATAATAATAATAATAATAATAATAATAACATGATTGTGTTATTACATAACACAATCATGTTATTACATAATGTGATCATATTATTTGTTATACTAGGTGCTTCAACATACATATTGAGAAGCGTATGTTAAGAATAACATGATCACATTATTTGTTATATTAGGTTCTAATTCAACATACATATTGAGAAGCATATGTTAAGAATAATGTGATTGCATTATCTAATAATGTGATCACTTTATTATTAATACTTGGTTGGGGTTAGAAATTGATATTGAGAATCGAGTGTTGTCTATATTAATAATAACATAGTCATGTTATTAAATAATGAGATCACATTATAATTAATATAGATTAAATATTATGGATTAAGGATTAAGTCATTAGTGCATAGGGTTTAGGGATTATGGATTACAATTTATGTATTAGGGATTAGGGATTAAAATTTATGTTTTAGGGTTTATGGTTTAGGGCTTAGGGAATTGAAGGTTTAGGTTTAAGGTTTTATATAGGGTCTAATCACTCTATGCCATGTGTACAAATGATTTTAATTGGGACTAAATCAATTGGTAAATAGGGAAAGTTTTTGGTTTACAATTTAGAGTGTAGTGTTTAGGGTATAGTGTTTAGGGCTTAGGTTTAGGGTAAAAAAGGTCAATAATAAATATAATTATTAGGCTAAATGATGTTAATTTGGGATAAAATGATTTGTTTAATGTTTAAAGAGTTTATATTTATTGTTTAGAGTTTAGGGATTAGGAACTTTAAGAATTAAGGCTAAGGGTATATGTTTTAGGGTATATAAGGTAAAATAATGATGGTTATTGGGGTAAATTAGAGCTGATAAAGTCCCAAATCACATTTTATAGTCATGTAATAAAGTTGAAGGGTTTCAAAATAGCCCTAATTTACTTTAGATGCATAACTAGTTTCGTACTCCAAAGTCAAAATTTTGGCCATACGTTTTAAAAACTATTTTATGATATCTCATGATAAAATTAGTTGTATCATAAGGCATGCATGTTTTTAACATGTAGTGGGAATTAGGGCATATGGATTACAATTTATGTTTTAGGGATTAATGATTAGGGCATATGGTTTAGGTTTAAGGACCTGTATATAATTTCTAATCACTATATGCCATGTGAACCTAATTTTCACTACAAAGATTTTTATTAGGACTAAATCAAATGGTAAATATGGAAATCTTGTGGTTTATAATTTAGGGTATAATATTTAGGGTTTAGGGTTTAGGGTTTAGGGCTTAGGTTTCAATGTATATCTTGTTTAGCATACATAAGGTTAATTAAAAATATAATTGAAGATAATTTTAATCACTTGGACCCATTTATGACTATAGAATGTGTTTTTGAGTTGTCATTATACAATGGATGTAATCATGCAAATTGAGTGAATTAGTCAAATGGGGCAATTAGTCATGTGATTTAGGCTAAACTAAGCCCAGTGAACTTAATTCTTAGTCTAAATAATGTTAATCTGGGATAAAATGATTGGTTCAAGGTTTAAAGGATTTATTTTTATGGTTTAAAGTTTAGGGATTATTAATTTTAAGGATTAGGGATTAGGGTATAGGTTTTAGGGTATATAAGTACAATTATGAAGGTTATTGGTGTAAATTTGAGCTCCTTAAACCTATATATGTGAGTAAAGAATGTTATTTTGAGATAAATTATCCACCATATCATCATAGATTGAGTGAATTAAGTCAAGTATGGTTTAATGAGTGATGATATTTTGATCAAGTTCATCCTTGTGAACCTAGTTCTTATTATATATAAAGGATGTGAACCAGGGATAAAATTATTGGTTTAGGGTGTAGGGTATATAATTTAAAGGGTTTGGGATATAGGGATTATATATTAGGGTGTAATGTAAATGGTATATAGTTTAGGGTTAACTTTAAATGGTATAGGATTTAGGGTTTAAGATACGGGACATAAGGTCCAATCACTAATATAATTGAAGAACATTTGAGATGTTTCTTCACGTATTTATGATAATTACCTTCATAATTGAATTTTTGAGATAATTAGGGTCAGTTATGACATGTACATGTTTCATACATGATATAAAATCTATTGAGACATAATTTGGTATAGGGGCTCAATTTTGCCTAGATCATGCCCCTAATTACATAGAATGACTAATTAGATCAATTCATGATAGAATCAATCTTTTGATTTTGCCCCAAATCATATATTTATATTTAAGAGGTTTAAATTGGCCTCAAATTACTCTTTAATTAAGGTAATTAACTATCCTCCTCTTTGGTTAATTAGGTTAAAGGGGCTGGAAATAACCCCAATTTACTTCAGATGCCCAACTAGATTAGTACTCCAAAGGCTAAGTTTTGGCCATAAGTTTAAAAAGTGAATTTTATGACATATCATGATAAAATAAATTATATTATAAGGAATATATTTTTTCATCATGTAATGGGCATTAGGTCATAAGGCTTATAATTTATGTTTTAGGGATTAGGGATTAGGGTTTAGGTTTAAGGACCTTTATATAGTATTTAATCACTCAATATCATATTCAAACATAATTTTTACTAAAAATGATGTTAATTAGGATTAAATAAATTGGTAAATAGGGAAAGTTTATGGTTTACAATTTAGGGTATAGTGTTTAGGTTTTATAGTTTAAGTCTTAGGTTTTAATGTATATATGGTTTAGTGTACATAAGGTCAATCAAAAAGATAATTGACGAAAATTTGAATCACATGGACTGATTTGTGACCATAGAATGTGTTTTTGGGTTATCCTTATACCCCATGTCATTATCCATATTGAGTGAATTAGACAAACATGGAAATAAGTCATGTGATTTAGGCCAAACAAAGCCTTGTGAACTTAATTATTAGTGTAAATGATGTTAATTTTGGCTAAAATGATTGGTTAAGGGTTTAAAGAGTTTATATTTATGGTTTATAGTTTATGGATTAGGGCTTAGGGTATGGTTTTTAAGGTATATAAGGTATAATTATGATGGTGATTGAGGTAAATTTGAGCTCTTTGAACCTAGATCTATGAGTAAAGAAGTTTATTTTGGGATAAATTACTCGATATAATGAAATAAATTATGGTAATGACCGATGTGATTTTGACCAAGTTCATCCCAAATTCTTACTATATATAAATGATGTTAATCAGGGATAAATTTATTGGTTTAATGTTTATATTTTAAAAGGTTCTAGTTTAGGGCTTATAGCTTAAGGATTAAGGTAAATAGTAGAGGGTTAAGTTAAATGGTATAGGGATTAGGGTTTAATATTATAGATATAGGGTCTAATCACTAAGGTAATTGATGAAAATTTGAGTTACTTATTCACCTATTTGTGATAATTACCTGAACATGTTTGCATTTCTTATAAAAGTAGGTTCAGTTAATCAATACATGTTGCATACATGTTATACAATTTATTGAGCCATAAATTTGGTTTAGGGGATAAATTTTGCCTAAATAATTCCCATAATTTCACAATTTGACTAATTGGATCAATTCAAGATAGAATCAAACTTTTAATTCTACCCCAAATCATATCTTGCTCTTTAAGGGGTTCAAATTGGCCTCAAATGAATCGGTTCTTTGGTTAATTATATATGACATGAAATTAGGGTTAATTTTATTATAAATCACATTGAATATATAATTTAAAATATGTTAATGTGTCTTATCTTAACCCTGATTACCTCCATAATTAAACTAATCAACATTTTCATTCATTACCTGATGAATTCAAGTTTATTGAACTCAAAACCACATTTTATACATGTAGAACTTGCATATAATTAAATTACATTTATTTACTTCAATTTAGATAATTAAATTTGATATGATAAACACTAAAATTACATTTTATAGTCATGTAATTAGGTTTAAGGGGCTCGAAATAACCCCATTTTACTTCAAATGCATAGCTAGATCGGTACTCCAAAGGATAAGTTTTAGCCATAGGTTTAAAAAATTAATTTTATGACATCTCATGATAAAATAAATTATATCATAATCTATGTATGTTTATAACATATATGTTTATGGCACATATGTTTGTGACATCTCTGAACTTGATAAAAGATAACTTCTTATATGCAAAATAGGGCACTAACACATTCATATACCTTGAAAATAGATCCTTATATAACTTTTATTACTAAATAAAATAATATTATCATAGACTCAAATAATACTAAAAAGTTTATAAATGTTTTTTATAAGTTCCAAACATCACCAATTATCCACAAAAACTAATGAAGTGTTGTTTAACCAAATTCAACCTCTTTTAGAGCTAAATACACTCTTGACACTAAATACAATGACCCTTAATTTATTTTTTATTATTAAAAAACATCATTTAAAAATTTTTAAGACTAAAAATTAATTTTAAAATACCAATTTCAAATAACTAATCCTTAAACGTTTATAATATCACTAAACTCTCTTTCAAACCTAATACTCTAGGTCTGGTAGTATTCAATCAGAGGAGCCTTGTACTCTAATTGATTTTTGGAAAATATAGTTTATTTAATCATATAAAAAATGAAATATAATCAATTATACAAAATTATGAGTTATTTATATTAGTATATCACCAAAAACCAACTTTTGACTTCTTAACCCTATCTAGGATGAACTAGGACTGTCTACATTTTAAGGAAGATTGGACTCATGTCAAATGAAAAATAAATTATTTCATAGGTTAATAGATATCCAATTATCATTAAATGCTATAAAATATTGACAAGAACATTATTCCCAAATAATAATCTTAATCAACCAAAATTTGATCTTAAGACAACTAGGCCTAATGGCTCTTTTAGTAGGTTAAACTGTAAATTTGGGTTTTAGGGTGTCAAGAATATATAATGTGATCAGATTATTAATAAAATAATATTATTAACTAACATTATCACATTAATAAAATATTTAATAATACAATCATGTTATTAACTTTATCATGCTATTTGAATTTTAATTCAATTCTCATGCCTTTTGGCTCAAGAATGGATTGGATTCCTAAGTCAAAAGTTTGGACTATCAATGTACAACCGAGTTTTGAGAGTTATGATAAAGGAAAAAAAAAATCAAATTTTATTTCCAAATTCACTAATAATTTTAATGTGAAAATTTATAAACTTAATACCATCATGATGAGCATACGCTCCTCTTTCTAAAAATATGATTTTTATAATTTTTGGACTAATTTAAGGTTTCAAACTATGTTTATTTCTAACTATATCTTTTTTAAGCCACTAAATGTTAAAAACATACATGCCTATACATGTTCATGTAATTTTTATTTTGTTGATCCAAGTGAAAAATAAGTTATATGGTGATAAGCTAGGCCTAATTCTACTCACATTCAAAAAAAAATTATTTTCTTTTTTTTTGAGGTAGTTAGGTGCGTCGCATAGATGGATATCCATTTTTTTGTCAATTTTAAAGATCTATTTAATTTAAAAAAAATTATTCATTGAATAAATATAAAAAATTATAGGTCACAAACTAGAAGATCTTAACTAAATTTTCCCCAAAGGGTTTAAAAGAATATTAAATGTTGCTAAAAAATGGTGCACCAAACGACCATCTATCTACTTTATTTTATAAAAAAATAGTAGTTCCTCTTCAAATTTTAGATGTTTGACCTAGTTATACTTAATCATTTTTAAAAAAATATAATTTTTTGGAAACTAGGCTTTAAATTCTACATTTCATGTTTTTACTCCATATTCAAATTTGGCATGTATATATCTCAAATTACCTATAAAAGTTAATATTTTTGAAATTTTAGGAAAATCATGTCCACAAGTAGGCCACTTTTTGTCCCCCCAACTTTGTGTACTTACCCCAAAATATATGGTAATTTATCTAAGTTCACATTTTTTATGGAAAGAGTCCAATATTTGGGACATATTATTTCTATAGATGATATCTCAATAGATCTGGGAAAGATTAGAGCCATTATGGAATGGTTGGTGTTGAAAAATTGCACGAGGCAAGAAGTTTCATGGGGATAACAATCTATTACAATAAGTTCATAATGAAAATTTCCAAGATATCAAACCCAATTACTTCTTGACAATATAAGAACCATAATTTTATTTGGTTAGAGAAGTACAAAGTATATTTCTAGGAGTTGAAAAGAAGGATTACTTATGCACTAGTGTTAAGAGTTCCTGACCATAATGGTCAATTTTTAGTAATCACAGATGCATTAGGGGATAGAATAGGATGAATCCTTATGAAAGATGGTGCAATTTTAACTTATGAGTCATAAAAACTAGAGTAATATCAGGTGAATTATGCCCCTCATGATCTAGAACATGCAGTAATTTTTCACACTTTGAAAGTGTGGCAACATTACTTATTGGGAAAACCTTTTGAGCTCAAGATATATAACTTAAGACTCAAGTACATTTTCACCTAACCTAATTTAAATGTTCATCAAGGATGCTAGATTAATTTCTTGTTTGATTATTATTTTGACATTAGATATATCAAAGGCAAGAAAAATAAAGTAGCCAATGCCCTAAATCATAGAAGGTAAATAGTAGTTGTAGCTACAATCAAGAGTAATTTAAAGGATCAAGTGTTTGATTTCTCACCAAGAGATGAATTCTATGATCAATTTAGAAAAGCATTGTTTGAGAATACTCATAATCCTCAATACAAAGGATTCAATTTAGAAAGTGATGGGTTTTTTTTATTATAATGGAAGGATGTATGTGCTAGATCAAGAGAATATATGGATCATAAAGCTAAAATAATTGCATAATGCCCCATATTCAAGACATCCAATAGTAAACAATCTCATGATATATCTTAGACCACTATATTTCTAGAAGGGAATCAAAAAAGATGTAGTAGATTATGTGTCATGTTGTCTGGAATGTTAGCAAGTGAAATCTAAGCATGTGAATCTAGCTAGATTTTTATATCTACATGATTTACCAAAATGTAAGTGAAAAGTGATCAATATGGACTTTGTCTAAGATTTTCCAAGTTCACATAAAATCCATGATATTATATTTGTAGTTGTTGACAAACTAACCAAGGTGGCTCATTTTATACCAAGAAATTTGATAGATGTTACACATACCCTCACAAAGAGGTTTGTAAAGTAAGTGTATAGGTTGTATGGGTTTATTGATAATATCATTTAAAATTGTGATCTAAATATGAATTCAAGATTTTGGGTAACTCTAAATTCATATTTGGGTATGCAATTAAATTTTAGTACAACATATCTCCTAGAGACTGATGGATAGATTGAGAGAGTTAATCAGGTGCTAGAGGATCTTATTCATATATATTTCATGCATCATCAATAAAAGTGAGAATATTATCTTACATTTTTTGAGTTTGAATATAATAACTCATACCAATCAACTTCGAAGATGGAACCATTTAAGGCACTGTAAGGAAGAAGGTATAGGACAATTCAGTTGAGATAGGTTAGAGGATAGGGTAGTCTTTAGACCTAAGATGCTTTTAGAGATGGAATAGAAATTTAGATTAATCAAGTAGAGATCATCTAAGGTTATTGATAGGTATAAGAGTTATGTATATCTAAAGAGGCTAAAAATTCACTTTGTAGTAAGTGATAAAGTATATTTATGGGTTAAGTTGTAGAAGATCTTAATTAAATTTGAGAAGTTAGAAATAATGTCACCAAGATATGTCATACCGTTCGAGGTATTATAAGTGGTCAATCCGATAGTGTATAGGATTTCATTTCCAATAGCCCTAGCTCTGTTACATAATGTCTTTCATGTTTCTTATCTTAAGAAGTATATATGTAATCATATGTATGTGTTGGATGGGAATGCTTTGTAGGTTTTGGATCATATGGTGGTTATGGTAGAACCAATCAGGGTAATTGAAACTCATAATTTTTTTTGTATAATAGAGATATGTCATAGTGGAAGGTCCATTGGGACTAATACTCTGAGGATAGTACTACTTGGGTGGACTATGTTAAATTCTTCAAGATATTTCCACACTTATTTTCTTGATTAGATGTTATTATACTATGTTATTTTTTTGTTGAAAAATATTTTTAATTTAGAACTTATGTTTGAATAAGAGTCATCCAAGATGATGAGTAGTTTTAATGGGGGGGGGGGGAGAATGTTACATCCCACTTCCTCACTAAGCAAGCTATTTGATTATCCTTGGATATTTATAGTTGACACATGTTTTTGTAATTTTGACTAAGCTTTGAGATATATGTTGTTATGGGACAGTAGGATATTTTTTAGGTTACATGTTTACATTTTTGTGAGTTAGTTGTAGTTAATGTGTTTACATTATGAACATGTTGATGTGTTATTTACGTTATATTTTATGATGTATGTATATAGTTTTCATATGATATAACTACCTACTTATAATGAGGGTGATGTAGGAGAACTCATCCCTCAGAGCATGATGGAGGGAGAACATCATTACATAGGGTGACATAGATGGAGATGTTATAAGATGATAGAGAAATTCACTAAAACCCTAAACACACCATATCACTTATCACAAGTTAGAATGCATCATTAAATAGCTAACATGGTGCATTTATTACTACTTGCATTAGATAGTTGTTTGTCATGATTTACTAATTATAGGTTAAATGGTTTATGAAACCCATTTTGCATAATTAACATATTTGATCATTAAATTCTATGTATAAAAGAGATTTGCTTAGTTAAATTAAATATGTATTAGTAATTTTTGAAATTATCATTGAAATTCTATGGTAATAGAGGATGATAATTAAATTAATAAAATTATGGATTTTTATAATTAATAAATAAAATAATTATGGGTGAAATTGTACTTTGATGGGGCCTCCAAGGGCAACCCAAGCCCTATAGGGGGAGGAGGCATCATAAATAAATATAAAAGGGAGATGTTAGCTACATATGTAGGTCCCATGGGTAAGCAAACAAACCACCTTGATGAGGCCAAGGCAGCCCTTTGGGGTATATAGATAGCATCAAGCATCAACGACAATAAAATAATTATAGAGGGTGATTCAATAAACATCATTAATGCCTTGAAAGGAAAATATATACCCTCACACACTATTAATGACATCATTGATGATGCAAAGTACATTTTAAAAGGTATACCTCACTTCCAAATCATACACACTTATAGGGAAGGAAATGGGGTGGCTGACCTCCTCACCAACATTATATTGATCTCCACCATTTAACTAAATTTCATGATGTAGGTATCATACCCTCAAATGTGTATAATGTCATCCATGCTGAAGGTACTAATGAGGCTTAAAATAATCATCCTTTCACATGTGCATACCCTTAACTCAATAGGGTCGATCCTAATTTAGTTGATCAATAATCATTTTGAAGAAAGGGGGATTAATTATTTCTATGAGTCTTTGGTGGGTGTTCCCATCCATTTGAGCCCTAACCATTTATTCCATATCTAGAAACTTTGACTCTCCCACACTATCTTTGTGCTTTCAACACCCATAGGTGGTGATAGAGACCACGTAGAACCCACATCATGCAAGGAGGTCTGTGAGTAAAAGAAAATCTGAATGAAACTCAAGAAGGGGGACTCACATAATTTATGTAACATATCACTTATCATAGTGTCATGGTTACTTGAGACTTCGTGGTAACCTAGACAAAGTGGAAGGTCATCGTGTAAGGCATCACCATTAAAATCTTAGAGGAATTCATTGGTGATGTCATTGGAATGTCTTATGTAGGCACTAAGGAATTCAAGGATCATTCAAAAAATCAAGAATCCCTATAGTGGTTATTCAGAATGAACAATTTCATGTAGAGTGATAATAAAGGATCCCCTCGAGCTAACCTCCTTCATTACTCTCTCGATATCTACCTTATGATCATGTGTTACCTGAATTTGGAAGGTAAGTATAATTTAATATTTTCCCACCATTTCTTTATATAAATCACTTCATTGGGTTTAAAATTAGTCTTCCATATTTCCTACTCAAGTCCTTGTAAAGTACCATTCTACTTCACCAAGAAAACAATATAAATCCCATTGTACATCAAGGTCTAAGACTCCTAGTTTTTAAAAATGATCAGGCCCTTTCAGGATGGAAAGTCCCCCTCATGGGATCCTATTTTTAGGAAGACTCCTAGGAGGAATCCTTGATGGAGGACCCTACCAAGGGATCACACCTACCCTCTAAATGCTCCCCTATAAAATTTTATCTTAGTCCCCCATGAAAACCTCCCTCTCAAACCATTATTTATACCCAATCCTAAACCCATTGAAATTAGGACTCCTATAAATTTAGATTGTAAAGGAAAGGACATAATAATGGAAGAGATAGAAAGGAATAAATAATTTCTAGAAAATTTCAACTCAAGGGTACAACAGGTAGTGTTTATCCTAGCTAAACTTATCTAGGATTAGAATGAACTTCATAGGCTAGTTGAGGCTACTATCTAGAACTTTGTCCACTATGCTCAGCCAACTCAATCCCCTATAATGAAATCTCCCAAGGTCTTAAGATCCTCCCTAGGTTCCCCTAAGGGGTTGACCCTAAACAAACTCCTTTGCATGCAAAAAATAGGAAGCACCCCATAATGATCTTCCCTAAAGAAGTGGTAAAAGCACTTGGGAACTATAATCAAGCCAAAGTATCTAATGATAAACCCACCATCCCGACAAAGGACACTACTCTTGCTGATGATCCTCAAGAGGGACCTTCCTCCTAGTTCTTTTATAGTTTTATACTTTTTATTTTCATTCTAAGTACTAGTTTTTTGTTTTTTATCATATCATCCCTATTTGGTCTATTAAAAATTATGTAATACACTCTCATGGTTCTAGGTCCCTGTAAAACCTATATTTTACAATATCAAATAAAAATTAATTAATAAATAAAAATTAGAAATTACCAGTTGAGAGAAAAAATAAAAAAGATGAAGGAAATAAAAAATAAATAAATTGGTCCAAAAATAAGAAAAACAAAAATGAAGAAAATACATTAGATAATGAGAAAAGGAAATCAAAACAAATATAAAAATCTTTTAAAAAGAGAAGATTAC
>JARHVA010003061.1:945000-1007500 GCA_037957365.1 Torreya grandis | reverse complement strand
AACCACTATTGGTAAGGTGATATAATATTTTGGCATCATAATCACATCAATTCAGGACAACTATAACATTGCCCTTATCAACTTTAACTCATTACAACTATAACTTCATTTATTTCAATTCATATTATATTAACAATGAAAATGATAAAAATAATTTCTATAATAGTGATAATATCAATAATAAAGATAATAATTATAATTTTTATAATAATGATAATAACAATAATAATTATAATAAAGATAATAGTAATAATAAAGATAATAGTAATAACAAAAACAACAATAATAATATCAATAATAAACATGGCATTTCTAATACTTCAAATATTAATAATAAAATGCATTATTATAAAAATAATATTACACATAATAATATTTATGTCAATAATAAAAAACTTTTAAATGGGATGAACAATAACATAATTTATTGTAATAAAAACTTAGGGAAAAATCAAATAGACATCTACAACTATGGTATTTCATATTGGGAAGATAAACTAGTTGTCAATCTTTCTAATTTACACTTGGATAAATCTTCATTTAATTTTTTTAAAAATGGATTAGGTTTTGAAATTAATCCTCATAAAATACCCAAATAAGACTTCATTGTAGGTAGTGATTGTGTTCTTAAACATTTACCTTTAAACATAGAGGAAAAAGTAAGACATGACTATGTTGTGGATTTATGAAAGGAAAAACCTCTTTCTAGTACATTTCTAAAGAAGAATGGAGGGATATTAGGACAATGAGGAGTAAAATTTATAGTCAAATTTGATAACAGTAATGATACAGTTATCTTGAATCAATGTGACTATGACACCAAAATGTTGAATTTGTCATAAATTGATTTCTCACGAAGCTAATTTACCTGATTATTTATGGATTAATATGTTTTCTAATTGAATAATTACTTTTTAAAAAAGGTATAAGTCATATGTTGTTATGGTAAAGTTGTATTTTACTTTGATTACATGATTACAATACTATGATTTAGCTCTATTGTATATTACTTACATTATGATCATGCTGATTTGTTGTTACAACAGTGTTTTATAATATATATATATATATATATATATATATATATATATATATATATATATATATATATATATATATATATATTATGATGTTACGAGATAACTAAATTATTGTTTTAAGTTGGATGTAGCAAATATTCATCCCTCAGAGCATGATAGAGGGAGAGAGTCATCAGAGAGGATGGCATGTATAGAAGTGTTGGGGGATGACATAAGAATGGATAAAACCCATACACACACCACATTATATAGTACACATTATATGCATTATTTGAATTGATATCATTAGTACATTTTTATGTTATCTAAAGTTACATAATTGATTATGTGTGTTAGTTGTGTGTTATTTTAGTTTGATACTTATGTGTAATTAATCTTGTGTGATTGCATTATGGCTACTATACATAGATTTAATGTATAATTTTGTTGTATGATTATGTCATGTTATTATATTAATGATTTTTAAAGCTTACGGGAATGAAAATCTATGTGAATAGTATCTAATTACTACTATTTATAGACTAACCATAATTTCTTTGTAATGTTTAGAACATTAGTTGGTTATCATTATGATATTCAGGATTATCATTATATGGCTTAATTCCTTAATATATGAAGATAACAGAATACATACAATAGTATATACAATGTAGTGATAACAAAAATTACATTGTTATAATACTAATATGTTTGGTATAATTTTTTTTTGATATACCATTACTATTAAAATTATATCATCAACTTTATAGTAGTAACAATATTATTAAAGTCATGATGTTGTTATCTTTACCAATTTATTTAAAAAATTGAATTATATCCTTAAAATATCCTATGAACTAAACCTAATCTTTGTTAGAATGCATAGACTATGGTAAGTTCAAATTTTTAGTTATCATTATGGAAAAAAGTTAAAAATGAACTTTTGTAAGGTGATACACGAGCATGTAACATTGGTAGACCATGCAAGATTTTGTAGATTAAAATAATGATTAAAAAAATTTGGGTAAAGTTCGAGATAAATTAGGGATTTTATTGGTTAAGTCAATTAGGATTTAGTTGTGTTTATTTTCAGTTTCAATTTATAATATGGATTATTCATAGATAAATGTGAACTACGTGCTAACAGTTACATGCAAGCTCAAATTGAGAAAGAGAGGCCAAAAAATTATGATAAGAGGTAAGTTGAGGAAGAGAATGGCATGATACAATAGGGAGAAGAAGAAATAAAATATAAATAAAGAGAAGTACTTTTTGGTTCATACACTTTCAATTTGAAGCCTTGATAATTTTGGTAATGTTATTTAATTATTGTTTGAATCAGGAAAAAAGATTGTGTGTATATTTGCCTCTTAGGGTTTTAGGAATCTATCTACATTTTAAGGTTGATATAGGTTTATCTCTATGAATGGCTTGGACATCCATAGAACTAAACCTCTCTCCCCTAAATCCTTTTATAAAGTCAAATAAATTCTATATTTGTGTGTATTTGATAGGGTTAAATGGAGTTAGTCTTTGTGATGGCATAATGTCGTAGTTTATTAAAAATATAAAACCTTGGGTAGATAGTTTGATATACACAATAACAAATTTTTATTTAGAAACCCTTATTATATATATATATATATATATATATATATATATATATATATATATATATATATAACACAAAGGACTATGTATATTTTGAATTTGACTAAGAATGGATTTATATGAAAATTCTATGTATTATTTATTTCAAAATTCATTTAGAGTTTTGATATGAATAAATATGGATTGTGTATCCTATTTAACTAAACTATGAGAATATATATGATGACTATGTATATTGTCATTTAAAATAGTGAAATGATATAAGTATGAATGATGTTATTTATTATTCAAATTAGTGATTAATATATAAACTATGTATTCTATCATTTGAAAACCATGATAAAATATATATGGACTCTATATACAAAACCATGGGAATAGTTATGGGTATAAACTCTATGTTTAACTCTTATAAATCCTTTTTCAAAAGTCTAAATTTGTGAAAAATCTATCCTAGAGTAAATACAGGGAAATCTTAAATCTTATCTCAACTATAATTTTTAAATTATTGAAATTAGGGTTAGGTGAGATGACTATTATAACTTGTGTGACATTTGTTTTTATATTTCATAGGGGATATTGACATCAAATTGGATTTTAGTGTAACTTGGAGCCTATAAACATATATGTTCAGATTATATGATGGATTTTAGAAGTTCTATTATATAACATATAGTGTGTTTGAAGTCTTTAAGCATTTTAGTTTTATATATAAGGAAGTCAACAGAACTAAACTTGTGTTGATATAGGTAAATTGAGAGCGTTAACTATTGTACATTTTGAATATGATTTTAAACTATGTAAAGGTTTGTTTTACAACTAGTGTTGACTTGATTTATTTGACACTTATGAAATTTAGGAAAGTATAAAATCTTGTAGTAGGTAAACAAAGTAGAATATAAATGTGAATAGACCATTGAATATATCAATATGTTTATCAAAAATTTAGGAAGGTTATTTATATTAATACCTAAAATGGGGGAAAATAGAGTGTTGCATTTTAGCTAGATTTTAATTAAAATTACCATATATGGAAAAATGTTGAAATACGGTGATAAACCTTGATTATTATTCTGTGAATGGGTAAATTGAATGGTTTTTTTGAGTCATAAGAATTTATTAATAGAAAATGGTACATGAATATGAATATAACATATCATTAATTGTATAATTGATTGTACTTATTATGCATTTCATAATATGCATGTATGTTATAAAAGTGAATAAAGTGTTATAGGTACAATCATTGAGAGGGGGGTGATCACTGATCCTAGATAATCCCACTTTAATTTCAATCCTTTCTTACTCTTAATCAATTACTACAAGTATTCATGAAGCATACACATTATTCATATTAATGAACAAGAGAGATAATGCAATATCAAGCACATAACACAAGACTTATTTAGGAAACCCTCTTAGGTAATAAAACCCACTCTCAAGCCTATAAACACTTAGAATATTTATCCTATAAGGTATTACAAGCTAGAGATTGATCATGTCCTCTTGACCAAGATTTAGTAAAACACATATTCCACAAGGAGAACTTGCCCCTAAGATGAGCAAATCCTTTAGACCACCTACCTATAGTGAAAGACATATTTCAAAAGGATAAAATGCCCATAAGGAAGACCAAGTCATTTAGACCCTCCTTTGAACACCTTCACCTTCAAACTGATGTATTCAAAACCTAATTATGGAGATTTTATTATCACTCTTCACCTTTTCTCAACACTCCCTATTCGCCAAAGTATATTACATACTATTTGAACCAACAAACAAAGATCAATTAGGACATATTACATATCCCAACTAACCCCACTTATTTAACTTTGCACACTCAATGCATCTAAAGACACCTTTTGGATCACTCTTAACTCCTAAGAAACAAATATATCACCACATGAACAACATGACCAAATTTTCATACACATGATACACACTCTAAACTATCTCTCAAATCATCCACTAAGCTCACACTAACACCATCTATCCTTTACTCATCCTCAACCTATAAGAACACTATTAGGACATTAGAAATATGACCTAAAAGTCACAAACATAGTCCTCAATATTTTATACTCATAAACCCAACCATTAGGCACATTCATCCTCTTCTCTTATTCACTTCAATGCACACACCACTCTCACAAGCCTAGAAACCATATCCTTTGGTTTTACTAAATATAGAGCCTTCATGATAAATAACTTATTAGTTAGACATTATACTTTCCTTAACCATTAATTCCTCTCTTTATTCAAGACATAACTCAAAAAAATCTCCATCGGTCCACCATATAATGTATGGGTCATCGTTAAGCATTTATACCTTTTAATAAGGCCCTTGTAGCTCTTATAGGTCTCATGTAAACCTATTCACCCATTTAGCACTTTAATGAGAAAAATAGAAACTAAAGACCACTTCCAAAATCATAGGTACACTCCACATGACCCCTTAGTCACACCCACATGTTTCCTTGCCACTTGGAACACCAACTCCACACTTAACCTCACTCTTCAAGTCTTCATATATAGAAAACATAGTCACATACTTCTAAATCAAAAACACAAATATATCACATAACCACATGAAAAATTAATATGAATATAAACTAAAAGATATATTCAACATATTCATGTGCCTTAGACATTCCAATGTAGGCCAAAACACTTCAAACTATCTCACTCAAGATGACAGCTCAAATTGGTCATACACAGTCAAAATATAGTCAATATAATATGATTATGCATATATAATTAGGATCATACTATGAAAACCAGTTCCTTTTCATAATTTTATGAGACTTATACAACATATCCATGCTCATTTTCTTCTTTCAACTTAGCTTAAAACACTTTTAACTTGCCTTTGTAATATGGTCACTTAATCTACCGGTAACATTTAGAAAAATAGTCAACTTATTAACATTTTTTCATATAGAATATCAATTATTAAAACATAAAAATAGCACACATATCATCCTCATGTATCTTAAAACACTCCCAAATAGTTAAGTCATCATGAGACATTGAAGTGAAATCAACACAAGCTCAAACATTCTTCTCAGATCACTTGCAGAAAAAACACAAAAACATAATCAACTTTGAACCTTAATAAATTTCACTATACAAAATTTTATACCTTTAAATCCATATTTATAAATTCAGCTTGGAGTCCTCTACAAACTAAATTTTTACATCATGAGAAAATTAAATATAGATCAAAATATAAGGCCTAAAAACCAGACACTGGACATTCCTTTGTTAAATTCAAATTTTTGAATTTAAATGATCACAGTTAAGCTTTAGGCATCATGCTATCATCTGATGTCCTCACTAATTATATTTAACATGCACCATATATAAATTTTTAACTTTCACAATGTTAAATCTCTATCACTTTAACCTCATCTTGTGCATCCTAGAAACCTTGACCTCATATGCTCCATCGATCTCTTTGATATTATCCTTGCTTTAATTATGCTGAACAACTATCAAATTGACCTCTTGAATTTCATGTTCACCATTGATATTGATGAATAAGAACACCCACTCACCATTGATCTTCTAAAGAAGATCAATCTTTATCTCTGCTCAACATGAAACTTCAAACACTTGTCCTCATCTCACTACTTCCTAACATTTTGGAGCCAATGTGCTCGATCAATATCCTTGAGAGCTACTTGATCTTTACATTTTATAAATATATATCACATTGACCCATTTGAATCTATGCACACCATTTTTATTTGGATGTATAATATCCTTCAAAATAATGGATCTTCACTAGGTCCAGATCTTTAACATCATAGAAATTGACTAAGTATAGGGACTAACTGCAATATCGTTGAAAATCCATCTTTGAATAGATATATCTTTTACCTTGATCAATATCATGGCTTTGCATTTGAACCATATGAACACATTTCATAAGGTAATACAACCATGTAACACAATTCTCTTGAAACCTTTGTATATTTGAGATATAATTCCATTAATCTTCTCACTCATACTTTTCTATCATAGAGCTAACTATGTAAAAACATGCATAGAAGGACAACATTGCACATGAATATCTTTTGACGCGCCTCATCACATGATCTAAAAATTAGCAAAAATCAACTAGGCTCAAAAATAAACAAACCCATATGATTAACTTCTTATGAAATTTCCACATGTGTGAACTATATAATAATCAAAATGACTACTTGAATTTTCTTAACACATGCAAATTTTGCTAAATATGGAAAAACATAGTCAATCTTCTTGGGAGCCCAAATTCCCACATGCATATCTTTTGACGTGATTCATTGCATGATCTAAAATTTAATACATAGAAATTAGGCACAAAAATAATCAAAACCATATGATCATTTTGTCCTCACACCTCCATGTGTGTGAATGTTTACCTCATTAACATTCTTCTCTACTTGAACCCTTTTTCAAATTTGGTTAAGTATGGGAACTTAATGAATTCTATTTGAGAAGTCAAATTTGCACCCTCATATCTTTGACTTTGCTTAGATGCATGACCTATATTATAGTGCATAAAAAATAAGGACTAATGTGATCATAACCATATGAACAACTCCCCTATAATCATCCACACATGGAAATGGTGACATCAACAAACTATCTACTTAGATTTTTTGCCTCTAGACCCAAACTATTTAGATGAAACAAAGAAGTACTAGATGATATCCACTCACTTCCATACTCATTCTAAGAACTATTGACACCCCATAGGGAATTTTAAATATGTCCATACCAATAATATCATCCATAAAATGGCTCACTTATTCAAACACTAAATAACCATCAATATCATCTATCAAATAGTTCACTCAAACAAACACTAAAAAATCATGTAAGAACATTGAGGCTCATTGAAGCACACTTTATCATTATCATTATAAAAAACATGAAACCTCATCAACATCCTTGGTTACCTTGCAAACATTATTTACAAACCTAAAAAAAACTCCCCCTTTATCATTGATGTCAAACACCAATACAAAGCTTATGCTCAGACTCTATCTCTCTCTTCGGGTTCTTTTTCCCCCTTTGACACAATTACAAAGTGGGATAAGCTTATGATCTTGTGGACCTGAATAGACATCAAGGACTAATAATAAGAAGATAGCATATCTTAGAGATGATATAGGTTCCCCTTAACATTTATTAAACCTCTTCTCACCTTGAGTTTCTCTAAAATGCTCCATAACTACACTCTTCTGATCATAAATAGACTATATGAAGATAAAACATTCATGAAAAATAGAAATTGCGCATGAACTTACCTTGAAAACATTAAGATAAACTCCCCCTAAGTCACTTGAGCTTATGCACCTTTTTACTTGAACATATTTATACCATTTACAAAAAGAATCAATATAATTTCCTCCATTCCTTCTATTTCAGATTCAACTACATAATCCTCTGATCCTAAGACCCGACCAATTACGAATCTCTCCCTCACATCATGCATAGCTCTTCAATCCATTCAAACTAACTAAGTTGGACCCCCTAACTCCATGGAATAAATAACTTGTCATCAATAGAAATTAGACATCTTATTCATGATATCAAAGATATGAGAACACATTTTCCTCATCTTTCATATCAACCTTGTCTTACAATCTTTAAACATTTTTTCAATCAATTTGATTAACATAAATTGATAAGTTATTACCTTTAGAACCAATAACCTTGAACGTATATTGAGCCCATTTGAAAAATATCAACATACCTTTCTATGTAATAGAATATCTTGACACCTCATCATCCTTGATTAGACACTTGAAAACATCCATTCCCTGCTTTCAGACCTTGCACACACAAGTATGCCAATCAATAAAGTATTTTATAGTAAGCCAACACATATTCTCATGACCTTATTTGTCTTGAAAAAACAATAAATATCCAACCAACATCCATCATTCTTCCTCTATTTGTAAAGTGTCTCCTTAAAGGTTAGAGAGAGACACCCCTTTGACATGGATAGACTAAAAGTCTAAAAACTCTAGAGAATCCCATCTCTATAATCTCATCTATCTAGTAGTCCTAATTGAATTTGAATGAATTATTAATTTCAATATTTTATTTATATTTTTTGATAAATGTTTCCAACATAAAAACTTTTCTTCTTTTCATATTTATCATGGTAAACAAACCATGTTTTATCTCATTCTAATCTCTCTTGATAGGCTTAGGTTTCCATACTCATTTATAACCTCTTCCTTGCACATTAGGAGATTCATACCCCTTATTTTACTTTAAGAACACATTCACCCTATTATTTTAATACCTACAAATTTGAATAGCTTTATGACATATGAAATAAATAATATCATTTATACCTTTTTCTTGATGATGATAGTGATCTTCCTTTTATATCTAGACAAAAGACAAATTCTCTTGGAATTCTTGTATTTTCTTCATGTCTGGTTCCTTCTTTGTTGTATTACATAGTTCACCTTGATCATGATTATCCTTCATATATTTTGGTCTCAACACCATTGAGTGAATTTTAAGAGCATGTTTACTTTTTTCAATACTTTAGTGCTTCTTCAAACTATCCTTGCAAAATCTGGCAATATGTCATATCTTATTGAAATTACAGCAAACAATATAATTAAACATACCTCTTGACTGATTTGTGTTATGACTTCTCCATGACCAATTGCTCCTTCTTCCAAGGATCCATGCAAACTTATTCTTGGAGATCATCTTTCTACAATCTATTACACTATGACCATATTGAAAATAAAAATGACAATGGCCATGAGAATAACATGCAAACCTTATTACATTGGATTATCTATTTGGTCTTCTTTTATTGATCTTGACTTGATTTGACTTATTTTGATCTTCTTTAATCTTATTTATCTTGATAATAAATTGATTGTTCTCATCCTTCAATGAACCTATCTTGGTTTCAAATTTAATGCACTCATCTTCTTTAGTTGTTATACTTGAAATAGTAGCCATCGACTGACCTCTAAGATTTTGGATAGTCTCTTTAAAAATCTTAGATTTTTTAGCCATGTCATATTTTATTCTACATTCTTGCTCTAACAAACTTACCTCAAGAGAAATAACTTGTGATTTAATACCTTTGATCACATACCTCATCTTGTAATACCTCCTTATGAGCTTAGCTCCTAGATCCACTTCACCTTTCTCACTTTCAGAGAACACTTCATCATCACCACTGTTATGGTAAATTTCTTCATTATCCATGACGTCCTTTTATTTTGAACTTAAACTTGCCTTGGAATCTTCTAGTTGATCCTTGAGGTCATTGATAACCTTTTTATCCTTTTTAGCATCTTTATTCAAATTACTTATCTATTCCTCAAGTGCCTTGATCATAGTTTTCCACTATTGATTCTCTTTATTCAACTATTTAGCCATCTGTGTACCTACTCAAAATATCCTTCAAGTGGTTAATCTTCCTCAAAAAAATTGACTCTAATACCAATTATTATAGGTACAATCAGTGAGAGGGGGGTGAATCAATGATCCCAAATAGTCTAAATTTAATTTCAATCCTTTCTTACTCTTAATAAATTACCACAAGCATTCATGAAGTATACACATTATTTATAGTAATGAGCAAGAGAGACAATGCAAGATCAAACACAGAACACAAGATATATATGGGAAACCCTCTCTAGGAATAAAACCCACTCTCAATCTTGTAAACACTTGGACTAATTATCTTATAAGGTATTATAAACTAAAGACTGATCATGTCCTCCTAACCAAGATTTAGTGAAACACCTGTTCCATAAGGAGTACCTACCCTTAAGATGATCAACTCTTTTAGACCACCTACCTTTAGTGAGACACCTATTTCATAAGGAGAAACTGATCCTAAAGAAGGCCAAGTCTTTTAGACCACCCTCATTTAAACACGTCCACCTTTGAATTGATGTCTTCAATGCTTGATGATGAAACTATGATTATCACTCTTCACCTTCACTCAAAGATCCCTATTGGCCAAGCACATTACATGCTACTTGAACCAACAAAAAATTATTAATTAGGACACATTACATATCCCAACTAACCCCAGTTCTTTAAATCTACACACTTAGTACATCCAAATCCACCTTTTTTTATCACTCTTCACACCTAAGCAATAAAATTGTCTCCACATCAACAATATGACCCAATTTTCATACACACGGTCCACACTTAGAACTATCTCTTAGATCAACCATCAAGCTCACACAAACACCATATGTCCTTCACTCATCCTCAACCTATAAGATAACTATTTAGACATTATAAATATGACCTAAAATCATTACATATATTCCTTAATCTGATATCTTCATCAACCTAACCATTGTGCATACTCAACCTCTTTTCTTCTTCACTTCAATGCACACACCACTCCTACAAGCTTATAAATTGTCTCCTTTGGTTTTATTATATATAGATCCTTCATGATAAACACCTTCTTGGTTGGACATTAGAATTGAATTAACCCTTAAAGATTCTCTTACATCAAGATATGGCTAAAAAAAAATTATCAATTGGCCATAAAATATATGGGTCATCTTTAAGTAACTACACCCTTTAATAAGTCTCTTGTAGCTCTTATAGGTCTCATGGAGACCTATTCACACACTTACCACTTCAAACATAAGTAAAAAACTAGGATGAATTCAAAAATAATAGGTCCACTACACATGACCCCTTATTCACACCTAGATGGTTCCATGCCATCTATAACACCAAATTCCACACTTGAACCTACCAATTAGGTTACCTTACTCTTTAGGTCTTCACACATAGAAAACATAGTCGAAAACTTCTAAATCAAACACACAAATATCTCACATAACAACATGAACATGCCATATTAATATAACCTCCAAGATCTCTAAAACATATCCATGTGCCTTAAACACTCCAATAAAAGCCAAAACACCTCAAACTATCTTGTTCAAGATGACCCCTCAAATTGGTCATACATAGTCAAAATATAGTCAATCTAATATGATTATCCATATTTTATTAAGAGTATACTATGGAAAAAAATTACTTATCATAAGTCCTTTATACTTATACAACATATCCATTCTCATTTGCTTCTTCAACTCAGCTTAGAACACCTTTAACTTACCTTTCCAAGATGGTCACTCAATATGATAGTAACCTTTAGGAACATAGTCAACTTATTAACCTTTTTTCACATATAATATTGATTATTAAAACCTAAAAAAACCAAAAATATCATTCTCATGGAGTCTAAAACACTCCTAAATATCTAAGTCATCATGAGACATTGAAACAACATTAACACAAGCTCAAACATTCTTCTCGGGTCACTTGCAGAAAAAACATGAAAACATAGTCAACTTTGAAAATTTATAAATTTGACTATACACACTTTTAGACATTAACTATATATTTATATGGAGTCCTCTAAAAATTTAGTTTTTACACCATGAGCAAATTCTACATAGATCAAAATATATAGACTAAAAAGTAGACACTATTCATTCTTTTGTTAAATTCAAATATTTGAATTTAAATGGTCACAATTAAACTTCAATCATCATTATATCATCTCATGTCCTCATTTATCAAATAAAAATTCACTATATATGTCCAACATTTAAAATTTTTAAACCTGTGTCACTTTGATCTCATCTCATGCATCTTGGGAACCTTGACCTCATATGCTTTGTCGATCTCTTCAAGATTATCCTCGCTTTAATCATGTTGAATAACTATCACTTTGACCTTTTGAATTTAATTCACACCATTTATCTTTATCATTAAAAACACCTTCTCACCTTTGATCTTCTTAAAAATATTGATCTTTATCTCTACTCTATGTTAAACTTGGAACACTTGTCCTCATCTTACTACTTCCTTATATCTTAGAGACAATGCGCTTCATCAATCTCCTCAAGAGTTGCTCAATATATACCTTTGATAAATAGTTATCATATTAACCCATTTGATTCTATGTACACCATATTTAAGAGATCCCATGAACCATTGTATCTTCACTAGGTTTAGATCTTTAACATCACGTAAATTGACTTAGGGACCAACTACAGTATGCTTGGAAAGCCAACTTTGCATAGATAAATATTTTGTATCAATCAATATCATGACTTCATATTATCAATATATGAACACATTTCATAGGGGAATACAACCATGTAAATAATTCTATTGAAACCTTTGTACATGTTAGATATAATTATATTAATCTTCTCACTCATATTTTTTTGTCATAGAGCCAACTATGTCAAAACCTACCTGAAAGGCCAACTTTACACATGAATATATTTTGACACGCTTCATCACATTATCTAAAATTATCACAAATCATGTAGGCTTAAAAATTAAAAGCCCATATGATCAAACTCTTATGAAACTACCACACATGTAAACTATAACATCATCAAAATGCCTACTTAGCTTTTTTTGCCACATTCAACTTTGGCTATGTATGGAAAAACTTAGTCACTTTGCCTGGGAGCCCAACTTTGAACATGCATATATTTGTATGCACTTTTTCATATGATCTGAAATTTATCAAATAGAAGCTATGAATAAAAATAAACAAACCTATATTATTATTTTGTCCTAAAACCTCCATGTGTGTGAATGCTGACCTCATCAATGTGCTTACTCAGCTCTACTTGAACCCTTTTACAAATTTGGCTAAGTATGGGAAATTAGTGAATTTTGTCTGAGAAGATAACTTTGCACCCTCATATATTTAACTACATTTTAATGAATTACTTTAAATCTAAAACATAACAACTAGGGACTAATGTGATCAAAACCATATGACTAAGTCCCCTAGACTCATCCACATGTGGCAATGGTGACATCAACAAACTACCTTCCTAAGTTTTTTGCCACTAGGCCCAAACTATCTAAATAAAACAAATAACTACCACATGAGATCCACTCACTTCCATACTCATTTTAAGCACTCTTGAAACCCATAGGTACTTTTCAACATGTCTATACCAATAATATCATCCATCAAATGCCTCACCTAGGAAAACACTGAAGAACCATCAATATCATCCACCAAATGAATAACTGAAGAAAACACTAAAGAACCATACAAGAAAAATAAAGCTCATTGAAGCACACTTCATCATTGACATTATAGAACAAAATACACCTCATCAACATACTTATTTACCTTGGAGACATCATTGACAAACCTCCAATATAAATATATGACACATATCTATATGAGAATTTAAGTACTCATATAAATATATAACATAAACTTGTACATTGAGATGCATGCCTATAATTAGAGTTTTACTGACTATTATATAATTAATAGAATCCTAAGATATAGAATACTATAATTATATGCATATCCTCAAAAAATTACAAGTTATATAAATAAAAAAATTAGTTTCATGTGATATATGATTTTGTTTATGATATATTTGATCCTCTGAAATTATTATGACTATTTTTTATAATTGAGTAATATATATAATGTAATATTATATTTTTGGTTTTACTACATTTGAATTTACCTTTAAAAATAAGAATCACACAATCTAAGTGTATATTATACATGGTTGGTATAAATGTTACTTATTATGTTTATTATTTATGTGATAAATAATATAGTGAAGATCATTCATATGTTTAACAAACTAAATATATGAATTTTGATTAATCCTATGTTTATCATGTTTGATAAATGATGTTAGGAAGTAATTTATATTAATTTATTGGTTATATTTATACAACCAAATCTTGCATTGTTGGTACTAACTAAGAAGTGAGATAGAGTTCACTAGATTACTTAGCATCACTAATGCCAGATGAAAGTAATTCGATCATGTAGCATCCCCATTGGGATCTACATAAAAATACATGATTTTTTTATTTAATCAAACACATATACTATAAATAAATCACACCATAAGAATCTAGTCAGAGATCATACAAAATAGTTTAAGTGTGATAATGATAAATAAAACATACCACATCATATATCACTAATCACTAAAATCATGAGAATACATCACAATACAAATATAGAAAGTAATTATAAAAAACCAAACATGATTGATACAAGTCTATAGTGATTTTTTTCAATGTACACTAATAATTAATTACAACTCTTCATGACAATATTTTAATAATAGGTACAATACAATGTACATATAATATACATGGCTCCCTAGAGCATAGTTCCCAAACTATAGTATCTATGGAAATATCAAGTGTTATCTCAAAATTATTAATGTTTTGGGGAGGTAGATCATCATACAAGAAATTTTCCACACCAACCATAGACCAATTATCCTCCACACTAATCTCATCAAGGAATGGCCCTCCCTTCATGGATGAATAGATAGTGATGGTGTTAGAATATAAAGAGACAAGATAGTACCCATGTGTCATATGATTTATAAATCTAAAAATTTAGTGTATCATAGAAAACCCATTCTATTGCAAGATATCACACATACATGAAAATCATACTCATAAATTTATAATTTCTCAATAAACATAATTTCACCAAAGTTTTCAAGAATAATAATTAATAATGATTTATAGATCAATCAAAATTCATACACACCACTTGATCATATTACCTTTACATGGAATTGTGATGCTAGTAAACCAGTGAGGTCTATATCACTCCTTATTTAGTATTAATAGTGTGAGACTGGTCAACATAATTTAGCCAAAAAAATCATATAATTTACATCTTATTGGCAATCATATCACATAACGTGCTAAACATTAGAATAATCAAAACATACATTATTGTATCAAATGTATGAATGAATGTTACATTATTATCTATCCCATACTATAAATAATGACTATATGTAATAACATCCAAGTAAAAATACACATTTAACTATATATTCTAACTACCACAATTAGTTTCTAAACATACTACACCTTATGATAACCCATATTACCATAATCTAGTATTTTAAACATAACTACTAAGTACCACAACTAGTCATAAATCCATGGAAACATAAATTCTATTAAAAAACAATATCGAACAAAGAAAGAACCACTTCACACAAATTATAGAATACTCTAATCTAGCATTTGTTATACTCTTAGGATTTTGTATGCACACATTCATGAATCTATTATTATACGTAATTATTTAATATAGTTTATGACCACCCATGGAATTATAACCATAAGTACACACCCCTACATACATGGATATGATAATAGGCACATTTGTAGTTATATTTCACACTAAGCATACCATTATTAATTCATATATATGTAACTTATTCTAATGTTACATTTACACCACATGTTTTCATTCACAAGTTATATATTATAAGACAACTCATACATATCATAATAAAGACTACGTTGAGTTATTTATCATACACATGTCTCACTAATATAATTATAAGAATCTTGATATACTAATAATATATATACACCCATAGTTATTAATATTATTAGGTAAGGTTTTCATGAGGTTAGTCGACAATTTTAATATCAAATTAGATTGACTATGATTTATAATCTAAACAACCACCCTTAATTCTTTTTTAGGTTTATAAATATATATTTTTCTATCAAGTCATCATTTAATAATGACTACTGACTAGTTATATTCTCTTCATTTTTACTACAAGATCAATTCTATCAAAAATCTATCTAGATTTATATTTACATATATAGACCCGCATATACAATAACTCATAGCTTATTGTTATTTTAAAAATTGGCTATTTTTTGGGTTCATATAACAATGCTTGAGTAAATCAACCCATTTAATGTAAATAATCATGGCTTTAATATTTTAAAACTTTTTACTAATTAACATAATATACAATTTACTCTACTCATATAATATTTTAATATAGACAGGAGAATCATTTTATAAGCTTATTGTACTAAGGCTCTAAGGATTCAATATACATTTTCTAAAAGTAAAGAAGTCATTATTAAAATTCTCCAATTAGTATTTTCTTGAAGAGAAAGATATATCCATAAATAAGGCAATGACTCAGTCATAAGTTTGTATCTCATGAGCCTATGTAATGAACAACTAGTATATAAGCTATATATGTTTAGCTACTGCTCATTATTCAAGTAGTTTGTAGACTTTATAACTGATCAAATCAATAAATTGGTTGGTAATATAAAGTACAATGATGCTATTTAAAATCAATATCTTACCATGATGCATATGTGATATTATACAGGCTATAAATTAAACTACAGTGACTCATTATACATTGTATAAGCTAGGAATATAATATCAGTGATGCCATTAAACTCATTTTTTTAAATTAATAGTACTTCCACTATCTTCCCAAATTGTATTTTCCTTATGAGATGCCTCTCATAGTTAGACCATTATTTAATCTCAATGATGCTAAATATGGTGATGGATGAGCAAGTCAATCTGCTAGTAGAAGGATAAATATATACACATGCTTATTATCTCATTTAATATCAAAGCCATGTTTTTTTCATTATTGCGGGGTATGTGTCTTCTGATCTCTTTCCTTTTTTCAACAAAAGAATCTTTTTTATTTATTTTATTTTTATTTGTATAGTATTTCATTAATATTATAACTAACTCTTAACAAACATTAGCTCATTTTTTTTTTTATTGTTTAACTTGTAATCATTTTTAATTGGAATATATAGATAGATTTATCTAGAATTTCCATAGGTTTTTATTAAAGACTTTGTTTTGTTTCATTTAATTTACTAGGTGTAATTTATTATTTTATTATATTAATACACTAATAATTTCTCTATATGTAATATTAATAATATTTGTAATATTATAAATATTATTTTTATAAATAGTTGATATAGAAATATTTACATAAATATTTTTTTATATTAGTGCAAAATTATATTAAAATTTCACTGACTTCATTATATTATATAATATTTATAATATTAAAAATATTATTAGATATTTTAATAATATTTTTTAGTATGATTATTTCAATAATATTTGTAGTAATAATAATAATAATATTTATATTATTAAATATTATTAAAAAATTATTATAATATTATAAATTTATTTAAGATTTTTCAATATTAGATACAATAACATTTTAAAGGCATAAATCTCAAATACTAATAATATTTTATTACAAATTACACTATTTTTATTATATGTAATGTTAAAAATAATTTTAATATTATTATTTTAATAGATATTTATATTGTAATAATTATTAAATATTAAAAATCATTAAATATTATTTATAATACTTGTAATATTATTTTTAATAACTTGGTGATGATAACATAGCAATGAGTAAGCTGATTGTTAGAAGTGGGAAGTCTCAAGGTTCATTCCCTATGATGACCACTCTCTATTAATGTTCCCATACTAACCTATGACAAGTTATTCATGAAAAGTATCTAAAATGTAATGGGTACCAACTCACCATTCAATGTGGTAGGAGACAAAATTTGGGTTTAAATTTGTGTTTAATGTGATGAGGGAAGTCCACAGTCCATGGTTAGGGATACTATTCACCATTCATTTGGGCATTCTGGTTACAAAAATGTTAATACCCAACATTTGAAGGATACTCTTCACCATTGGTTTGGGTATCATAGTTACAAAAATACCTATAGTTTTGGGTCCATTTAAATAATCCTATTAACCAAAACTTAAATCCAATTAATGAGTCGATAGTATACAAGCATGAAAGTAAAAAAGTGAGGAGTGAGGCTATATAAGAGCCTCCACCTCTAAGTTGGTTTAAACTCAATTTTAATGGAGCATGTAGAGGTAATCATAGGGTTTTTAGTGTAGGGTGCATAATAAAAAATGACAATGGATTCTTGATCAAAGTTACCTTGGTCAAACTTATAGACGGCACCAATAATGAAGTGAGGCTCAAGCTTCGATTGTTAGCCTAAACTTAACAATGGCATGTGATATCGAGTCTTTAATTATTGAAGACAATTCTCTAGTGCTGATCCAAGCTCTCAAAAATCAATGAGATAAAGCTTGGAATCTCAATAATATTCTATATAAATCTTGGAAACTTCTTTAACTATTTTAGGAATGGAAAGGGGTACATTATTTCTATGTGGAAAATATGGCTACATATTTTCTTGCCAATGCTAGCATCGATCAAGTAGTATGTTTTCATATTGATAATTATAAATCAAATTGACTAGACATTAATGTAATAAATCATATTGAGCTATAATAATTTGTAATTTTGGTGGTTGGTGATTTTAATGAAGTGATGTCATGCCATGATGATGACCTTAATGAGAAGGCATGGGAACTAATTAGTGAATTTGGCAGTGTGTGTTAGCTAGATTTATATCCCATAAGCATTACTCTTGGTGGTAGTCATTTATGTTAATACATTTTTATGGATCTTCTTTTTTGAATCAAATAGGTGGTGGTGATCATATAGTGTAATGGATAAAGCTTTAGTACATTAAGACATTTGGATGATAGTTTTTGGTAGCTTCTCCAAGCATGAGATGGGTTTTATGGGGGTGGTGGCCTCATAAAAAATGTAACACATATTTTTGTATCCTTTAGAAGATATGGTAGAGGATTTAGCTTCCATTTTTAGCATGGAAGAGATTAGTTGCAGTTAACATTAGTGTGTTAACTCGAAGCTTCCTACTCTTTTTTCCACTAATCTTCCCCTACTACTTATTGACAAAGGAATGGATAAATGTTTGGTTATATTTTTCATTCATTTAGATTATATAAAAAATATCTTATCTAAAATAGATGTAGTAAATAGTGGGCCTTTCTAACAATTTCCTTTTATTGGTATGGAGGGTTTAGGGTATATTCTAGTTTTTATTTTTAGACTCTTGGAATACAGGTTTCAAAAATTATCAACTTTATGAAATATTTAGACTCTTTTTATGTAGATAAAGAGGAAGAGGTGGTGTAAAAGAAGGTGGTCCTCCCCAAGTTATTGAGTATTTGGATTCTTTTGCTGAAATTGTAACTTTGGAGTTCAGTAAGGCAATTTATTGAGTGAGTGATTATTGTCAAGTTTCTTCTCTAGGGTTTTTATCTTTGGATGTTTTTGGTTCCACCATGGCTCATAAATTAGAGGTCATGGTGGCATAATATTCATCTAGACCTGGTGTTATGCATTATGAAGGGGTAAATGAAGTAGAGAGGTTGACTAAACGGAAAGGTGTTATGTAAGGTGAAGAGATGAATTAGCCTCTTGAGTACCCGACATCTCTAGAAAAACATGTATAAAATAGTGAGATTTTATGCATTAGTTGGGATGATTCTTAGGTGGTGGTGTTATAATAATATTTTTTTGTAAATTTTTTTTAATTTTTAATTTCCTACATTTCTTTGTAAAATTTTGGTGTATACATCACTACTCTACTATAATTGTTCATAGTATTAATATCATACTTAAGGTCTTTTGGTAGTAATGGTATTATGGTCTTATGCCTTATATATATATATATATATATATATATATATATATATATATATATATATATATATATATATATATATATATATATATATATATATATATATATATATATATATATATATATATATATATATATATATATATATATATATATATATATATATATATATATAAGCCATACCTAAAATTTTAAGTTCTACTTTTTATGGGTAGGGGGCCTAATAACTTTGAGAACAATCTAAAAAAATATTATTTATATTACTGGTATTATTAAAAATAATAAAATTATTAATTATCTCATTTAATATAGATATTTTATAATCCTTAATTTAATGAAAAATTCCTTTATGGCCACTTGATTTTTTAATTTTTGGACAACTTTTTACAATGGCTATTTTTATTTTTGGGAAACTTTTCATAATTGCCATTTTTCCACAACTTTTATGGAGTGCAAGGTCATATTGTTTTTCATTTCAATTTTATCCTGATGAAGGATCATAGATATGGATCCAAAATGTTGAGAAACAATAAAATTTGACATAGTTTGTGCCAAAAAATTATTTTATTATTGTATGGACTATAAAAGCACCAAATCTTTATATTGTACCTTGTCATAGACAATTTATTTTATATTTTCACCTTCTATAAGATCTCAAATTAACATTGGTTCCTTTTTAGTAACTTCTTAGGATATATCAACCTACATAGATTGTGAAATGGAAGAATAAGGTGAATTTGTATGAGTATCACTACATTTTTCAAATGTAGTGAAACCCTTATCCACAAGTTGTTTAATTTAATTTTACAATCCATAAAAAAAAATTATCTTTATTACCATTGATATGATCATAATTATAAAATGATATTCACTCAATTATTATTACATGATGTGGAGAGTGGTAATAATTAAAAGTCAATTTTATTGACTTATTATCAAGAAACACATGTACAATAACACGAGGCCTATCCTTGAGTCTACCAAATTTTATGGTTTGGTCTAAAATTTATGGAATAAGACTCATGAGATCTGATTTATTATTAATTATATTATTTGTATCTACCTTATTATGTGAATATTCACTTTGGATTTTAAAGGTTTTTACATTTTGTTTTATTTTTTTAAAGATTAATGTAATCCCAATAACATAAACGACTTGAATAGTCATATTTATTAAGATGTATAATAACTAAATTAATCTAAGTGTACCTAGATAAATACAATAACTTCATATTGATGTAGAATACTAGAATAATTAATTACTTATCTTGTTTTGGGTTTGTCTAGGTTTTTTGTAGGATATAGTCATCAACAATGATTATAAAATGGCACATGAGTACCTAGATATGGAAACAATATCTGCACAAGCTTGGGTAAGTATGTGATTACTATACGTTTGAATAGTGTAATAATATCTAATAGGTTGTGTAATTCTCATTTATATTTTATCCATCTTATGCCATTGTCATCCATTATTCCTTTTTTTATAAGGATTCCTATAAATTTTGATGTTTTCAATCCCACAAACATTTCTAGTTTTTGTATATTATTTCAAAACCCTAGATGTGCATTATAGGGACATTATTAAATAGGGTAATGGCTGAAACAGAAGGGTTGAAATACCTTATCCATACATTTTTATTATGTATCTAATACTCTTAAGAGATAATTCAAACATGACATAGTTCTCCAACCTAGTTGAGTGTGTGTAATCATGCGTAATGTTAGTATGTTGTTCAATCTTGTGTATAGATTTAAACACTTGAAAAATTATGATTTGAATTTTGAATGATATTATGAATTGTCTTAGGTCTTTCTCCTTGAATGGGTTACAAATTTTAAATCATTAGGAAAGTTCTTCTCAGTGTGTAGTGTATTTTCCAGTGATAGGTAGATGAGTTATAGATGAATTTAGACTTAGAATTGACATGTTTATATATATATATATATATATATATATATATATATATATATATATATATATATATATATATATAGGTATTTTAATCTTAAATTGACTTAAAAACATATGGGCTAACCCAAATAAATAATTTAAAATTTGGAAACTAACTGTTATAGAGCAATGGATAGGTCTAACCTAAGTGGCCAAGTTCACAATGAAGAAACTATTTGGAAAACATGGAGCTGTAAATATATTAGGAATATTTATATGGGATTAATAAAAATTATGAGAATAATATTTAGTTTTTAAGGTATAGACTAATAATGTCCTATGTAGTCATAATGTCAATTTGGAAGGGTTAGGCCCACATATGAGTAAATGGCTAAGGAAGGATGTGAACAAGAATAATGCATGAAATCATAAGTCAACTATGTTAGAGATATTACTAATGTAATTTATAAAGTAAAATTATATAATTTCATACCTAAGGATAACCATGACTGATGTGCTCAAGTATGTAGTATGTGATTTCATTTGATACATGAAAACCTATAATGAAACATGCAGAATTAATTTCTTATGTATGGTATAAGAAAACATTAAACATATGCATAGTGAAGAATTAAGGAATTAACAGACTTATATTCATGAAAACCAATATTCCTTATTGAAACATTTACTCTAGAGATAATGGATAATGTGGTGATCATTACCCATGGAAATACCAATGTAAAACCTTGGGTTTAGAAAACACCCCAACCCTCATTTTGAAATGAAAAATTGCCTAAAGTTATGTCACACATAATTTTAGTCCCACACAACTCACTATATCTAGGTAATGGAATTCATTAATGCTTTTAATGAAGTTTATAAATTCTTGAGTAATACCTAAGTAATGCTTTAGAATATGTGTAATATTTTTGAATCATCTATTATAGACAAATTATTTAATTTAATATGAAAAACACATAGGGTATATATCCCATAGGTCCCTCTTGCTTACTCTCATCACCCTCCTAGGCACCTTTTCACTGATTCTCAATCATCTATAGCCTTCTAGATAGTGATTCCACCTCCTCCAAGAAACATTTATAGTGATGATTCCATCCCCATAAGTCATGTTCCTTTAGGACAATAGTGCAAAATTTGGACAATAGCACTGAACCCTAGGGTGCCCATTTTTAGTGATCCTATCTAAAGCACATTTTTACCTCCAATGGTAAATTCCTTCCAGTTATTATTTTTCTTGTCAACCTAACATAAATACATTTGACCAATGACCAATATATCCCTATAAAACCCCATTCAAATTTCATTTATAATGGGTTGGAAATTATCACTAAGCAAGTAAAAATAAAAGTAAAACTACTCAGACAATCTTCTCTATTCTCTGTATATAGCCAACTAATACACTTACAAGCTTATTTAAATCCTTACACAAGTCCCTATCCACCTCAAGAACACCAATTTTTAGCATTTTCATATTCATGCACACTATTTCACAAAACAAATCAATTAGGAGAAGTACATATGGCTTGATCCCTCTTTCGAGTATTCGTATGTAGGTAGCATGCGCACACAAGGGGTGTGGATACATGTTTAGTACATCTTATACACACTAAACCCCCTGCTCCCCTTATTTCTCAAATTTTATCAAAGCATTATGGATTATAGGGTTTGAAGACAAAATATGATCTATAAATATTTTTGTAAACATATGATAGTAAAAACTTCATAAACAAGGTCACAAAGACATAGCAAATAAAACCCAAAAATCTCAAGTCTCCTAGACAATAGCAATAGAGTTAGATTACAACATTAGTGCCACTAGTGTCCTATTTCAGCACTCTTATCCAATCATAAAATCAAGACCAAATCTTGAATTGTGATAGTGTCCCAATCCTACACAATGAATTCTAGACTTTGTCCGAATCATCTCAGTCAATTTATAGATATGTCTTGTTTTTCTAACCCTTATTACTATTTTTAGAAAGGTTTAACTAACAATAAAAATTATTAGCTTAATTATTTCATATTTATTTACTAATTTTACTACTCAGAGCCTTTAACTAAATTAGGAATAATACATCAATATTCTCAAAACTATTAGATCATTTGGTGAGCCCAACTTACCTTTTTTGCACATAAAAACCCTAACCACCATAGGGTAAATTTCCTACTAAATTTTCCTATATTTTTCTAATTTTCTACCTGAATAATAAAATAAAAAGTTAACATTAAATTTTAAAATTTCATAGTAGTTTTAAAATAATTTTCATTCAAACCCTAGTTGCCCATACTAGGTCTTATTATTTTCCCAATAATTTTCCAATAATTTTCAGATTCTTTACTAGCATATTAAAATAAAAAACTCATCTCAAATTTCAAAATTCAATAGTAATTTTCAAAAATATTTATTTTTCAAAACCCTAATGGCAGATCTTAGGTCTGGTTAAATCACAAATTTTCTAATAAAATTTTGATTTTTTTACATGCATAACTAACTCAAAAATTCACTTTAAATTTGAAATTTTCATAGTAATTTTAAAAATAATCATCTTTCAAACCCTAGCTACATATACTAGGTCACACTACTTCTTTGAACTATCACCTTACATCTATAATCAGATTGCAAAAATGGATCTCATTTATTTACAAATATTTCTTGCATTTTTAGAAAATAATGAGACCATACTTAGTCCTATCATGTACATAAATTATGAAGTCTACCATATGTTAATACAAAGCTTCATTCTTTCCCTTTCATGCTTAATTTTCATAATAAGAGATGATATTACAAAATTTATCAATAAAATTACACAAGATTCTAGTATTTCTTTTACATATATATATATATATATATATATATATATATATATATATATATATATATATATATATATATATATATATTTCTCTCTCTCTCTCTCTCTCTCTCTCTCTCTCTCTCTCTCTCTCTCTCTCTCTCTCTCTCTCTCTCTCTCTCTCTCTCTCTCTCTCTCTCTAGATAACTTATAACTCTATTTTACTAAACACATTAGGCATATCATAGCACATGTAAAATATTTTTACACATTAGTGCACCATTCCATGTTCTCTACCCTTTGCTTTCTATATCTTATATGGAAAAATTTTTAATTTCATCTTGCTAAACATATTAGACATATCATTACCACACCATTTCATCACTACTAAGCAAACAATAATGGGTATATCTATCCCTTCTCCCTTAAAACTTGGTATATCTAGCTCTTATCTCACACCTACTACCAAGTCTATGGCTATAGTAGATCATGTAGTACATGCTACCACCAAAGTTTATGAAGATAGTTAGGTTGATTACACCCATGGCTATAGATTTATAACTCAGATTAGTACCCCTTCTAATACTATCTTAGTTCTCAAGCTCCTTCAATGATTAGATGTTTACAAAGATGTATTATATGTATCCCTTCACAATACTAGGATTCTTATTTCCACTGAACCAACATATGTTGATTCTATCCTCAACATAATGCAATAGACTAAAGAGAATATTTCCTTTAAGAAAGAGGATTTAGCCCCATGACACATTATTGAACAACATCTACCTCTGTATATTCAGTTAAGAATTAATGATGTTAGGGTAAAAAGAGTGTTAGTTGATAACGGGTCAGGACTCAACATTTGCAACATTTCTTTTCTTAAATGTTGTAATATACAACCTCAAGATCTAAACCATTATAACATGAACATCAGAGGCTTTGATATCATCCCACAGAAAGTCATGGGCCAAATAACATTCAATCTTACCTTAGGGCCTAATACATTACCAACTACTTAAGAAGTCATGCCAAATGACCTCAATTATAATTTATTACTTAATCGGCCTTGGATTCATGATATGCATGCAATCCCTTCTACACTTCATGCTTGTCTAAAATTTAGTCACAAAGGCTAAATATACACATGCCCAGTATATAATGAACCTTTTAAATACTACTAAGATGTTGAATCTCCATATAATTATATTTTTCACTTTAATATTGGTAATATACCTACACAACCCAATACTTATAGTGCACCCTTGGACGATGCAACACATAAGACATTTCCAAGTTCTATAATATCATCGACACCAAATCACCAATTTACTTCCCCCTTTTCACTTAAATGTCTTTATAATATGGGATATCATGGTAAATGTCTTGGAAAGCGTGGAAAAGGAAAATATAATCCTATTGTGGCATCGATATAACAAGAAATTTAAGGACTAGGATATCAACTTGCCCTTCTTCCTGATAAACCTTCTTCCATTACTTCAAATGATATAAAGTTTTGTCGTCCCATTACATCAGTAGACCAAACCATTAATTATACTTCAACATTATAATTTATCTATCTTGATCTCATTAATGATATGGTTTCACTAGATATGCACACATTAGATGAATTATTTAATAATGAATCCCTCTTATAATTTCTTGGAGCGTATCAGGACCTCCCATCTTGCTATCATAAAAATAGATTTCCTCATCACAAAAATTACTTCAATAAGGGTACTACTAGCCCACCATGTAATATGAATGTTTAAAATATACAAAACAGTGTGATAAATGTCAATGACATAGTAATTTATAGCATACACCATCATAATAATTGTAGCCTATTATCTCTCCATGGCCATTCATGTTATGGGGATTTGATTTTATTGAAAAAATTAACCCTAAATATACCAATAGACATAAGTTCATAAACCTAGACACAAAATACTTTACCAAATAGGTAGAATCCATTCAACTTAAATATACTACAGGTGAGGACATTTGCAACTTTCTCACGACTGACATTATTTCACATTTTAGCTTGCATGTAGCCATCATTTTTAATAATGGAACACAATTCAAGAAAAAAAAACCAATAAATTTTACAAAAAATATAAGATTAAACACACATTCTCCAATCTATATTACCCATAAGGAAACAATCAAGTAGAGGCTACAAATAAAACCATCAATAATATTTTGATTAAAATAGTGACCAAATTTGGAGATGATTGGCACAATCAACTACTCTTTGAATTATGGGCATATCGCACAAGTATCCACATGCCCACAATAACCACTCCTTATTCACTTATTTATGTCATAGAAGTAGTTTTACCATTGGAATTAGAAATCTCATCTCTTCATGTCTCCCTAAAAGATATTCTCACTGTTGACTAGTATTGTGAAAAATGTATATACCAGCTGGCATAATTAAACCATACACACATTCAATTAGTATAACATATTAGAATATACCAATAAGATATATAACTATCCTACAATAGATTAGTTCATTCCATAGAATTTGAAGTTAATGATCTTGTTCTCAAAGAAAATCTTCATAATGTCAATGCCAAAGAAGAAATCAAAGAAAAATTCAAACCAAATTGGCTAGGTCTATAAATTATTACTAAAAATCTTAGCCCTAAAGTGTAACATCTAGCCTCACTTGAATGAAAAAAACTCAAAAATCTAATGAAGATTATGTATCTATGTATATTCCATGTCTATCATTTCATTTCACATATTTTTGTTACATATTTTTTCAAAATTATGAATACATAGTCTTTTTGTGATTGATTTTACATAGATAAAAATATCAAAACTCCAAAAAAATTCAAATATTTCAAGATACAAAAACATCCAAATAATTAAAAATTCTAAAAACATTCTGATTGTATGAATCATCCACGCTTTACATTTATAATATCATGCTAGACTTACATTTGTTATTATATGTTATTGCTTATCAATTTATCTACATTACCATGCTTCACTTGATCTTATTTGATTGTGTGTAGTGACATCTAGATCCTTTATTTCTTCAATCCACCCATTGAGGGGTCATCCTAATTCTACAATCAAGACACACGATGATATATATACCCACTGGGGGCATTTTCTACATAACTACACCATCTAGATTATGTCATTCCTATACAACACACTTTAGTTATCATGTTGATGTACATTACTTACTAGTTTACATAGATTACTCTATTGAGACTCACTAATATATAACACTTGTGTATTTCTTAGAAGATACCTAGCCTTGTACTATATGTCTTGCATACTTTCACTTCTTTCTTTGATTAGTTAAATGTGATTGTATTTCCAATATTTACATGCTTTCCTTTCTTGATTTGCATAGCTAGATGTGATTTCATTTCTTAGTTCCTATTTTTTCTCATGTATGTGCATTAAGATATTTGTTAGTGTATTTTTCTTCTATTCTTGTGTATGCATTAGGATATTTTCCAATGTCCTTTGTTTGTACTCTTCTATGTGATTATGACCCTCATTCCAACCTTAGTTATTTTAATTATATGTGTATGTGGCATTTAAACATGCCTTGTATGCTTATTTGATTGGCCCCTTGGACACCGTTGTATGCTTCTTTCTTATTTCCTTGTGTGCTTATTTACTTATTTGCTTATCAATTTTCACAATTCCATGATCCACATCATGCATTATCTTGATTTTTAGATGCCATGATGGACATCATGCTCCATCACTCTTTGAAAACTAACAAATAATAATTAACAATTAACCAGACTTATAGTTCTTGTTCATTAAAATGAAAATGATATTAAATTATTATATCTATCTAGGCATACCCCTATTGATCTAAAAATCTCTCACTAAAAACTATGTTATATCTTGAGATATCTTATCGAGTATCATTATTATGCCATGTATCTATGTGATATAACACACTTGTAGGGTTCTTTCTTCTGAGGCTAGTCACTGAAGTATCTTCATTCCTACCCTTAAAAGAGGGGGAAAAATAGGAGTTTTGTCATAGAGATCAGAGCTCCTAATGATCAAAAAAGTATTTTTTTAGAACACAAAATAACCAAACAACAAACTAGGTAGAACAGACTGGGCAAATAGTGAAAATATTAGAACTGTCATCAAATTTATCTTAAAAAAATATCTCTAAGATTGGACTATAGCATCAATTCCAATACTATCCATTTTTTGTGCTCCTATATAAACAATAATAAAACTAAACTTTCTAGAAGAAATCATAAAAGTAAGTCTAGTTATGGATTTACATAGTCAGACTAATTTAGAATTAGTAGTTTTTTATGCACTTTTGCTTAGAGAATCTAGATATAGGGGCATCATGCATAGAATGATGACTCTCACTTCTAATTTTAGATATGGTAATTGGTATAACTTCTAAATCAAAATCCATATTTTAGTCACCAATGATTAGGGGCAATGTGTGTGGCACATTTATGTTCTTATCTTTCTAAGTTTAGCATTACCTAGGCATTCTTAGTAGTTGCATGCCTTATTCCATCTATAGGTAGTTGTCATCATTTTAGAGTGGCTTTCATACAATATTAACCTCCACATTTTTAATGGCTTTCATATAATCCTAGTGCCCAGTTTTGGAGTAGCTTTCATACAAGCCTAATCTCCACCTTTTGAAGTGTCCAAGAGTGGCCTAGTTTCTAGCACACATTTAACTATCCATGCCACATTTTCAAATCATACTACAATCATGGGATTTAGGATCCATCTCATACAACACACATTTCATATTGGTATCATTTCATAGCTTCACTTCATAAGGAAATGATGGAGCCAAATGACTAGCTAGCCTTTGTATTCTTGAGACACCTACTCAAATGTATTAGACACACAATATAAACATTGATCAACACACTCATAATCACATAACTTCACTTAGTGGGTGATGATGGAGCTAAAGGTCCAACCTTTGCATTCTTAAGCCACTCTTAGGGAATTGAGCACTTAGTTCCATTCATGATATTACTCTTAGTACAACATCATCAAGCATTACTCATCATCACAACAAGTTTTTTATTAGTTTACATACTCATTGAGGTATATTCATTACTATTTCTTCCTCTCTATCTTACCTAGCTTTGTACATTATTATTTTAGATATAGTGTATTTAGTAAGAACTAATATACTCTTTGTTATTTTTTTTAGATTTACATTTCACAACATGCTCTCTCTAAGCACACACAACATCACATAGCTTCATGATCTTCACCCTTGAAGGTAAGTTCAGGTTCATTTTTTATTTTTCCTTTATCCTGGTATTTTACTTTGCTACATTAATAGAATAAATAAGTCAGGGGGGGAATGTAGTCACATAAAATGTGAAAACTGGTAAATTTAGTGTGGATTGTGACACCTAACCCATAAGTCCCTCTTGCTTACTCTCATGACCCTTCTAGTCACCTTTTCACTAATTCTTAGTAATCTATATCCTTCTAAATAGTGATTCCACATGTTATAAGTAATATTTATAGTGATGATTCCATCTCCCTAGGTCATGTTCCTTTAGGATAATAGCACCCAATTTGGACTATAGCACCAAACCCTAGGGTGTGCATTTTTGGTGCTCCTATCCAAGTGTATTTTTACCTCCAATGGTAAGTTCCTTCCAGCTCTTATTCCTCTTCTTTTCCTCTTAACATGAATATATTCAACCCATGACCAATAGATCCCTATCAAATCCTATTCAAAGTTCATTTAGAAGGGGATGGAAATTATCCTTAAGAATAAAAGTAAGAATACTTAGGCAATCTTCCTTATTATCTATATATAGCTAGCCAATAAAATTAAAAGCTTATTCAAATCCCGTCACCAGTCCCTATCCACCTCATGAACACCCAATTTTAGCATTTTCATCTTCATGCACACTATTGCACAAAGCACATCAAGTGGGAGAAGTAGATATGGCTTGATCCTCTTTGGAGTATTGGTATGTAGGTAGCATGCCCACATAAGGGGTATGGATACATGTTCAATGCATCTTATACACACTAACCCCCCTTATTTCTTAATTTTTGTCAAAGAATCATGGATTCTAGGGTTTGAAGACAAAATATGATATATAGATATTTTTTCAAACATATGATAATTAAAAATTCATAGGTAGGGTCACATAGATATAGCAAGAAAAACCCCAAAAGATCAAGTATCATATACAATAGTGATATAGGTGAACTACAACATCAGTGCCACTAGTGTCCTATTTCAGCACTCCTATCCAATCATAAAATGAAGGATAGATCTTGAATTGTGATAGTGTCCCAATCCTACATAATGAATTCTAGACTTTGTCTCAATCATCGCAGTCATTTTCTAGCTAAGTCTTATTTTAATAACCCTTATTACTATTTTTACAAAGGTTAAAATCACAATCAAATTTATACAAATCATTAGATTAATTATTTCATATTTATTTATTAATTTTACTACTTAGACCCTTTAACTAAATTAGGAATAATATACCAATATTCCTAAAACTATTGAATCAATCATATATGATATACATATGTTTCTAACAAATAAAATTTGTAATATGAGTTATAATTACCATAATATCTATGAAAATGTTAACATATGTCTTAAATATTCCCTCAAATGTAATCTTAATCATGTAATCCATGTAATAATATCATTTAATATACAAAATAAAAATTATTATATTGTAAAATCATGACACATGCATTGCATATTACCCCACTTTGTTTTAAAAAATTTCATATCTTGAGTAGAGAATATAAGATTTTTTGTAAAATTATACCATTCTGAATTAACTTATGCCAAAATCTAAATTTACAAGGACTATGAAGGCCCAATCTCTAATAAAAACCATTGTGTATATCCCCATTTTGAGGTGAGGAATATCTATGCTAAAGGTGCATCATCACACACACACACACACACACACACACACACACACACACACACACACACACACACACACACACACACACACACACACACACACACACACACACACACACACACACACACACACACACACACACACACACACACACACACACACACACACACACACACACACACACACACACACACACACACACACACGCACGCGCGCGCGCGCACGCGTGCACACGCACACACACGCACACACACACATGCACACACACGCACACGCACACGTGCACGCGCACACGCACACACACACACACACACACACACACACACACACACACACACACACACACACACACACACACACACACATTCATGGAACCATAGGCAATAAAAAGATTGTTTGATATGGATCATATCATAACAAGCCTAGAAGACTAAATATACACATAGTGTCATAACCATGACACACATAATGAATCACACACAATAAAACTCAATTTCAAAAAATTAAGTAAGTTAAACTCAATGTACAATTAAATGTCACATAGACAATGGAAAATAAAATGTCACATAAATAATTGAAAATAAAATATCACACACATAATGGATAATTAAATGTCACACACATAACGTTATGGTGTTATAACGTATAATTAAAAAAGGAGGGATGAGGTAATGAAAATTGTATTAAATATGATAAACTAATCATTTCATCTCAAAAAGGAATCCCTAGAGTTGAATTCCCTAGGAAGTGTCATGAGGTTTGTATTAAAATAATGAAGTAAATTACCCTTGAGGGAAAACATACCATCTTGTTCTCACACCATTTCCTATTTATGAAGCATTTCAAGGGTCATAGGATTAGTCTCCCTTTTTTGTACTGAATTCCCTCAAAACCTATATAACTTCCTTTAAGGTCAATCCATCCACCATCCCCATACAATAGGGGATTATACTCATCATCATGTTTAGAGGGTAACCCTATGGTAAAATATGTTACTAAATAAATTTATATCCATAATGGGGGGGGAGGATTCTAGTGATGAAAATGAGAAGAGTCAAGAAGAAGAAGTCAGAAAGGAGGCCCTCATATTTAGGGGAGAAGGATAATACTATAAAAATCCCCATTGAGAATAGTTCATAAGGAAACTTTGAAGAGGTGAATCCCATGCATAACATTCATATAATTAACCCTTTAGTAGCAAGTAGACCAATATGGAAAGGATCTTGGAAAAGATCTAGACAAAAGCATGCATGTATAATTTGTTTTGCATGGAATTGGTAGAAGAAATTAACAACTTAAAAGGGATGTTTGATTGAGAGAAAGTCAAAAATGATACTTGCAATATTGGTGGTTGGGACTGAAGAATTCAATGAGATTGGTATCACACCCCCAATCAAGAAGAAGTAGAAAAAATAGAACAAGGAAAAGAAGGAGCTGGCAAAGAGATCATTGGACAAGGAGGAGGGGTGGACCCCATTATTAAAAATAAAGAGTTAGATAAAATAAACATACCAAGGTCTGATTAAAATAATTAGAGGTAAGGAAAAATAAAAAAAATTAATCTAAAAGTAACAAAATTGTTATATACTCTAACTCCATGGAGTCTAACTAGTTGCTTTAGCATTTCCCCTCTAAGTTTCCTTTTTAGCTTATTTTTGTATGGTTTTGGCTAACCTTTGGCTAGTGACTACATTCTGATCATGGAATGTGTTGCCATAGTCTTTTTTTTATTCCTCTTATTTTAATTTGAATTATTTTTTATTTTTTATATAAGGGTATGGGACCCTCTTCCTAGTTTTTAAACATATCTAATAAAAACAAATGTCATAGACATTAAAGAAAATCAAATGCCACAAAAAATAAAAGTTAATCACAACAAATAAAAATTCACACAATGTAATAAACAAGAAATCATTACTTCATGTAACATGTAACAAAATTAATCATGTATAGAACATATAAGGCTAATTTATAGAATCAATATATGTCACCATTATTTTATGAGAAATAAATATCTGGTGAAATAGAAATCAAAGTATTATCATTTATAACAAATCATGTATAATAAATGGAAATTGTCTCAATACTATCGAGGTAAATAGTCATAAAATGATAAAACCTATGTAAAGTATAAAAATTCCACCATTAAAAGCATATCCACATTGTATGAAGTGATCTATTAGGTGTAGGAATGCTCAACATCTATGTGTCCATGTCATATGAAATGTGTATTTCTTTAATCTCATTCATATATACTATGAAATGTATGTTCATATAAAAAATTATATGTAATGTACCATATATGATAAACCATAAAGAAATCATGTAAACAAGAAATAAATGTCATGCATAGGTCTTATTTTTTATGTTGTTTATCTCTTTACAATATTATGTAATGATAACCAATGATACCATCAATGAGATGTGTTGAGGTCAACATACCCCCATTTTTGAAAAATGAGGACCCTTGTCTTAAATTGTGCAAATTTTTACCCAAAATTTGAAAATTAATCTTATTAGAGTACCATTAGAGTGATTTTCAATTTATCTTCATTTAAATATCATCCACACCATGGTTTGGTTGGAATATTTTTTCATAATTTTTAATTAATCTTGCCTAAAATTGGTAACACTGGATATTTTTATTTCAAGTTGATGGTTTAATAGAGTCTATTTGGAATGAACATTGTTTGGGTTTTATGATTTAATAATTGTTTGATATTTTAATAGCCTTTGGTCTATTGAATTCAAGTTGAATTTATATTTGATTAGCTTAAAACCCTAACTCCAATAGCCCTAGCTCATGCCCATTGAATTGAATTCAAATTTGGTGGGAAAATTTTTCACAAGAACACTTTAATGTGACTTAGTTATATTTTATCCCAAGGTCCTATTCATGTTTATTAACATGACCAAGACCTTAATATAAAATCTTTGTCATGTATTCTTCATGTCCCGAACACCCTTTGTTCCATTTTATCTTAGCATGGTCTAACTAAATATGGGGTTCATTTTATTATGCCATGGACTTAATTTAATTTTTATCCTAAGGTTTAGTCATGTTTATTAACATGACTAAACCTTAGTCTAAAAATTTTATGTTTTGTCTCTTTATTTTCCTGAGGCCCATTGGTCCCTTTTGTTTTTACATGGTCTAACTAGCTACCAAGACCTTTTGTTATGTCTATAGACCTAGCCTAAAATGCATTGTCCTAAGACTATATTCTATGTCTTTGATTATATATGGGATCCCTTTTATTATGTCTCAAAAATTAGGTTAAAATGTTTTTATAAGGTATTTCCCATGTTTATTAACATGAAAGAAAACCATAGTCCAAAACATTAGGCTAAGTGTTTTATTTTCCTCGAGCATTGACTTAAATGTCATTTTCATCTTTAAGATCAATGGTCTTAATTTTATTTGAATATCATGATCTAATAGTGTGAGATTGAAGATAAAGATCATAACCCTAAGCTAAAGTTTGAGCATTTGCACAAGAATCAACGGTGTGCATTTACTCAGGCTAGATTGATCCCAAAATGCATATCAAGTCAAAACTTAAATAGAACCCTAGAACAAGAAAGAAATTGACAAGTGTCACAAACATCAAAAAAAGAACACTCAACACCTAATGGTATTTGACCTCAAAGATCAAGATCTAATGGAGTGTGTTTGCCTAAAAAATGATGATCCAACAATACAAGATGAAGATTGAAACATCAATATGAATGTAAAGATGACATGTGACATATTTTTAGACCACTAAATTAAAGCTCAAGCATCTTATCAAGATTGATAGTCTGTGGATGATCATACATATTTAGATTAATGGTCCATGGAGTGGGAAATAAAATTAAGTAGATCAAGATGAATAAAGTGTAATTTATCTATGTAATCAAGATCAATGATACACAAAAAAATTAAAAATTCAATGCGAATGTGGAAGTGATAAGTGTTATAACCATAGTAAATTTAGCAAGTAGAAAATGACATTCAATTTCTTCAATTCATATTGATGGTCTGCATTAATCCGTGCAAGGATGATCCAATGGTGTTAAATCAAGTGGGAATTTTTTAAAATGAATTGGTCATTTTTAAAATATGAATGAGAAAAATGCCACTAAAATTCCACATAGATTCCATGGAGATGTTATGGTGGATCCACATAAATTAGACTAGTTAGTTCAAAAGATCTTGTAAACCTAGGAAATACAAGGGCATAAACACATAGTTTAATTGGGATCTAAGTAATGAAACTCATGCAAGTTTAGATAAATACCACCATTAGAGCACTATAAAAACCTTAAAAAATCCATAAGTAAATACATGATACCTAGTTTGACATTGTATTCACCATAATCAATCTAGAGAAGATGAATTGTCATCTATGTAAAGGTAATTTGATCCAAAATTAAATTACAGACCACTAATGAGAAATTTGAACAAATACATGACCAATGGTAGAATTAAAAGGATAAAACAAAGGATTTGGTAAATATCTTCATTGCAGATAAAATTCATAGTGTCAAAATAATTAGTTTGGATCATATAAACATAGTCATGAGATTGCTTGTAGACAAGATCAAGGGTTTGAGCACATGGTCCGTGAACTTGGAAGGTCTCCTTGAGGATGAAAAGTAACTAAAAAACACGATGAAACACTTATTTGGGACCATGATCACCAAGCCAACTACACTCAGATCCATAGGCCTCATAATTGTTGATGATTTTAATCATAGAGTTGCCCTAGTCACATAGTAAGTGAGGAGAAAGAACCAAGGGAAATCTAGGATGGAAAAGCATAGGATCATGGATATGAATCTAACTATAAAATAAAATTTTATTGAAGAAAAAAAAATCAAAAAGGCTTTAATAAAAAATGATAGAGATCTTAGAAGCTTGGTAGACCAGTAAGATGAACTCTTCTTGGAACATGTTAATTTGAAGCTAATGGATGAGCAACATCAAAGAGCAATAAATATATTATAGTAGCAATTATGGGCTTCAATAGCAAAATGGGCCTCAAGTTTAGTTGGATAAAAGATATTTTTTTTGTAACTAAGAATTTCAACATTTTTAGAAGGAATATTCTCTTATAAAGTCATGTGTAGATTGTAAAACACATTACCTATAGATCAGTCCATTAGGGAAAGTCTAGTGTATTGTAGAACATTTGTTGAAAGGATAGTTATCCTAACACTTATACTTTTTTAATTGGATATGACTGACTGACATAATTCCTTACATTCTCTAAAAGGATTATTATCAATTATATAAAAGTGGGGGCATTCTTAGATCCAAAACCTATTGTAACTTTTGATCAATTAATATAAGCAAAGAATTCTACAAAGTTTGTCCAAATTTTCTTGTGTCTTTTGTTATTTGGCTTCTCTCTCACTTTTTTTTTTGGACTTCCATATTTAAATGTTTCTTATGAATTATTAGTATATAGATTTAAATTCATAGCTATTAACTTGTGCCAATGCTAGGTTAATTGAAATTTCTTAGGTTCATTTCATTTTATTACTCTTCTTGCATTTTGGCAAATATTTTTTGTTGTAGGGGTAAATCTTTAAAGTGAACTTATTTCTTATTTGCATTATTTCCTACATTCCTTAGATGTTTGTCTGATGTGTGATAGGATTTGATATTACACTACTTCATGTTATACATTGGTTAAGTGTATGCATGGAGGGTATTTGAACTTTGTCATGATGTTTAGAATGAAGATCAACAACATCTCTTATCTACTCTACCCTTGCTTTTCCTCCTTTTTTAACTAGATCATTCTATCTTAATTATTATTGTAAATATCCATATTATATTATATCTTGATCATAATTCATTGTTCTTAGCACATAATACTTCATATTTTATATAGATTAAATATTTGGCCATGATGGCTCCCAACCACCAAAATTTATAAATATTATGAAATAGTCCACTTGCTTTGCCTCTATCCCATGAATAGATAATAGGATTATCACAACCTATAAATCATACACTAAACTCTTATAATTCTAAAATGATAAGTGTTCTTAAACACTCTAGGTACCTATGATACATATTCAGGCATCAACAAGAGGGGCTTCATTGGTTCTAAAAGGAGGAACAATTATATCTTTGTAGATTTGAAATATCTTTTCTCATTTTTAAGAATTATGTTCAAATATTGGGTTAATATTCACACAATTATTTCATTATTTGCTCAATTATGTAAAAGTCATTGATATTTATGGTCTTATACTCATTTTTGTGATTCTTTTAGGCAAAGATTGATGTTCTTTGAAGATATATGTTTAATTATGGTAAATATGTCTTAAGATTCATAAATCCAAAAGGTTTGATGTTAGTAATAGTTATTTTGATAAAATATTGATAGATCCTTTTAAAATTTTATTTTATTTGAGCTTAAACGTGTAAATATCAATCATACTTGCTTGTCTTGATACATCTTTGAGATAAATTAGTTGAAGATTGTTATCCTTTTTCATCATTTATATAAATATTTGAAAAAATTTCTCAATGTGTAAGTATAATCATTGTTCCCTAAAAATATAAGATTGAAACATCATATTTAAAATAGGATTCAAATCCCACCAGATAGAATTACCAAAAATCAAGACAAGGTCATGTTTAGAGACTAAATAACCTCTGATTTCATTATGAGTTCATAAGAAAGCTAGGAAAGACTAAGGTACACACAAAATTTCAAAGTCATTATCAACTTCACCAATTTGGAGTGCTCTTGTGTTCGATCCCTATCAAGGTATGGCTTGGCTAGGCGGTTCTTCAATTAATGTGCCAGGTGTGGTACATGACCTTCTTCATAATCTTGAAAAAGTATTTGCCAACATTTAGTTTAGTGGCATTATAAATATTGAAGAACACATTAAGATTTTCAAAGCTACTTTAAGATTGTTGAATGTGACTCATGAAGATGTAGCATGTAGGCTATTCCCTTTTACATTCAAACATGATACATATGAATTGTTTCTAAACATTCCTAAAGACTAAATTACCATTTGCATTAATTTTAACAATGTTTTCATTGATCAATTTAGTAAAATTATTAGTCCCTTTGTCCTATAACAACAATTCACCATGGTGAAAAGAGATGCAAATGAGCCCATAAGAGCCTTCAATGATATATTATAGAATATGTTTAATAGGATGACATCCAATTATAGAACTAATGAGGCTTTAGCCTTAGAAATATATAAGGATGCCTTAGACCCCATGACTTTTATGTTTATAAAGAGATCTATTGGCCCGTGAATACATTATCTTTAGCTTATGTCAGGGCTGTGTTCATTAATGACTAGATACAACCCCAAGAACAATTGGAATACTCCATTCCTTATCTCAATTTTCATTTACCTATTTTTAATGTCATTCCCACTACCAACCAAAATGTGCTTGCCATGAACCAACTTCTAATCTTGAACCTAATACCTTTGAGTCATGCACATCCTACTCAAAACTTGGGATTCTTGAATAATGTTACCAATGTATCTCATCCATGGGATCGGAAATATTTAATGCCTACAAATAAAGTTCATAATTCTAAGGCACTAAAGAATGAGAGTTATTATACCCTCAAAATGGTCCAAAATCTTAGCACTAACTTCCTTCAATTGAAAAATCAAGTAGGCAATACTATAGAAATCTCTAGTAAGAATTTCTCTTTTCAAAGGTTCAATAGGCCCATTAACAAATTTTAGAATGATAGATACCACAACAATAATAATAATGAGCCATCTCATAGCAATAATGTGCCTGATATAAATCTTGTTGATGTTTCTTTACCTAACTATTATAGATTTTATTGCACTTCTAATCATGGGGAAATGAACTATGTTGAATTTTGTAATGCTTTTGAAGCCTTTCAAGAAAAGTTAGATACTTTGGAAATTTTACCTAATAAGTATTTTGATGCAAGTACATCTAGTTTTTCAAGGTCATTTAGATCATCTAATTCAACTCTCATGGTGGAGAGATTTGTGTTCCCCTTCCAAGAGGACAATGAGCCTAAGGATATTCCTAAAGAGATTCACGCTTGTTAGTAAGTTATAAAGAAGACTTATCCTCTAGGAAACAGGGAGTAGAAGAAACCATTGACCACTTTAACTCCTTCAAATAACTTTGACACTCCTCTTGATACTACACTAGGTAACAATCTAGAGTCTCCTAAGGGAAGTACATTTGAACCCAATGTTGATGCATATAACACTTTGAATAGGATTGGATATAATATAGTAGAGGACATGAAAAGGATCAAAGCTAACATTACCTTGCATGAGTTGATTCTTATTACATATCAGAGGGATATTTTGTTGGTATCTGTATTTAAGAAGCCTAGTAAGTCTTAAAAGTCTACACATGTTAATGTTGTAATACACAAAAGTAAATTAGATGTTCCCCCTTTCCTATTTATAGTCAGTATATTCAGTAAGAATTTCCATAATTTTTTGTTAGATTTTGGGGCATTTATAAATATTATGACTAAAGCTATTTATGAGCAATTAGGTTTGACTCCCATTAAATCTGATAGATTTGTAATTCAATTAAATAAATCAAGAGTCAAAGTGATTGGTGAATTGTTAAATGTTCACCTGTAAATTATCTCAAAGCCAAGGATCCAATAGTTCATTGAAATCCAAGTGGTGGACATCCATGATGTTTATTAGATGTTTTTGAGCAAAGACTAGACTAGGAACTTGAAAGGCTATATGTCAACATATTGTTCACATATGTGGTTTATTTTGAAGGGAGTAACTAAAAAAATTAGGATAGAAAGAGAACCTAAAATGAAACATATGATCACTAAGTATAATTCAATTAATGAGAAGGTCAACATGGTTAACCCAGATATTGGTTCTTACACTCTTGACACCACAAAGGTATGTAACTCTAAAACTTCTCATGATATGCCTAGATTATGTAAGAATTATTTTGATGGTGATAGATGCAAAACAAGTTTTGGATTATGAGTGGTATTAACCAATCCCATTATGAAAGAATACCATTCATCTTATAAACCTTAGTTCTCATTTACTAATAATTTGGTTAAATATGAATCACTTAATCATGGATTACAATTTGAAATAAAACACAATGTCAAGGAACTATAAGTTTTTAGTGACTCTAAACTAGTAATTAACTAGGTCAAGAGTAAAAATCAATACAAGTTGTCCTATCATAATAAGTATATGTTTAGAGTCTAGGATTTGATTGAATATTTTGATGCTTTTAAAATCATTTCCATCCCTAGGGAAGATAACAATGTTATTGATGATCTTGCCTCAATGAATGCTAATATTATGGAAAGTTAAGACACCAAAAACATTAATATTGAGTTGGTTGCATGCCCTTCAGTCTCTAATAATGTAAACCATCTATAGGTATTTAGTGATGACCAATAGATCCCAGACTTCATGACTAGCTCAAGAACATTTTAATCTCATGTCATAGATGAATTCAATGAGAAAAATCATGAAAAGGTTAGTAAAATTGATGATAAGGTCAGTCAATTGATTTAAAATAAGATTCCCAAAGGGATGATAGCCTTAGAGAGACTATTAGATTTTGATAAAATAGTTGAGATTGTTAATATTCCTAATGTAAGTGGGAAGGATTATAATGTAATTAATCTTAGACATCAAGGTCAACCTCAACTAGTTAATATTCTTACAAATTGTACAAATATTGAATCCAAAAGAGCCAAATAATTGATGACCAAATATAAAGATGTCATAGCATGGTCCTATGATGACCTAAAGATCTCTGATCCAAAGGTCATAACACATACCATACCTTTGAAGGAAAACTACAAACCTTTCAAAAAAAAACATAGGTCAGTCAAACCTATCTTAGAACCACTGATATATAAAGTGTTCAATAAGTTATTAGATTTCAATATTGTGTTTCTCATTAGATACTCTACTTGGGTAGATAACCTAGTACCAGTCAAGAAGAAAAATAGAAAAATCATATTATCCATTAATTTTATAAATGTGAATAGAGCATCTAAGAAAGATAATTAACCATACCTTATCTTTACCAAGTAATGTAATTTTTCTCTAGTTCTACCATGATGTATTTCCTTGATGGATTTTCAAGGTATAACTAGGTGCTAGTGAACCAAGAAGATAGTATGAAAATTGCATTTAATACTAAGTGGGGGGTACCTTTACCTATAAAATAATGTAATTTGGAATTATAAATGAAGGATCCACTTTTAAAATGGATATGGATCATACATTCAAAGGTATTTTAGGTAATTTCATTATAATATACATGTATTATTTGAATATCTTTTCTAAAAATAGGGAAGATCATATTATGCACCTACAACTGGTATTTGAATGATGCAGAAGGTATGGGATTTATCTTTACCCAAATAAAATTATTTTATGTGTTACTAATGGAAAAATATTAGGACATGTTATCACTAAGGAGATAATCTCTATAAACCCTTATAGAATAGATTAAATATCTAATATAGAGCCCCTTAATAGTAGGAAAGAATTGAAGTCATTATTTGGTAAGATAAACATTGTAAGAAAGTTTAGTTTTATTTTTGTAAATATAGTGAGACCTTTGAATGACATGATGAAGAAATATTCTAAGATCACTTGGAATGAAGAGACAAAGAAGGATTTCAAAGACATCAAGGAGGAAACTAGATAAGCCCTAGTCTTGACAAGTCTAGACTTTACTATAGATTTTTATCTTTACTCCATTGTTTTAGATCATATAATAATTGAAATTCTAACTTATAAGATATATGGATGTGACAATATAATAGATTTTATTAGAACTAACCTTTAAAATGTTGAGTTGAACTATTATTTGATTGACAAATAAACATGTTCTTTGGTCAAGGAAGTGAAAATGTTTAGGCATTATATCCTTAGAAATAAGGTACATGTAATACTACCAGACCTTGCCATTAAGATCATGCTTAATCAATGTGAACTTGGAGAAAGGAGAGGTAAGTGGATGTTTGTTTTCCAAGAAAATGATCTAGAGATGAAGACTATAGAATTCATAAGGTGCTAAGGTTTAATACAATTGATTTCCAATACTAATCCCAAGCTAAGTGTTATATAGGTAGAGAAACAAAGTTTCAAACCCAATTATTGGTATGATCCCATTGTCCAGTTACTAATCAATGGTTATTGTCCTACATGGTTAAGAAAAGAATAAAGGAGAGATATAAAGCTTAAGGTAACTCATTTTTTATCAAGGTTGGAGTGTTTTACAAGAATAAATTTTAAGGCATTTACTTGGGATGTGTCTCCAAGAGTGAAGTAGCTGAGATCATGAGCACCTTCCATGAAAATATAGGAAGTAGACATCTATTTAGAAGGACAAAAACACAAAAAATATTAAGGACTGGTTATTACTAACCCATTATATTCAAATATGCTCACAAGCATGTGAGATAATTCCACTCATGTCAAGTCTTCAACACTAAAGATCCCAAGGTGGCCATGCCACTAAAGCCAATAATGATTGATAAACCCTTTTCCCAATGGGGACTAGATTTTGTGGGGGACATTAAACCCAATTCCTCTAATGATCATAAGTAAGTATTCGCTACTAATAACTACTACAATAAATTTATTGAAGCAGTGGAAACTACATAATACAAGGCTGAAGAGGTGATCAAATTTTTAGAAAAAAACATATGCACAATGTTTGAGACACCTATATCACTTGTTTGTGATAATGGATATGCCTTTATATCCATTGATATGACATAATGGGCATATAATAATAACATACTTATCAATTTCTCATCAAACCATTATCCTCAAGGTAATGGAGTATCTAAATCAATGAATAATAACTTGATGAAAACCATAAATAAGTTTGCAGCTAACAAACCTAGAACATGGCACAAGCTACTTAAGTAATCCCTTTGGGTAGATATAACTAGAGTCAAACAATCTCTCAAAGTATCACCATTATTTCTATTTTATGGTCAACAAACCATATTACCCATCACCCTCAATCTACCAACATATATATTCATGTAAGAGTACATGGAAGAGGACTAATAATTTATATTGGACATCATACAGATGGAATATGTGAGAGAGGAGGATTTTGTTAATTTTAGTAGGCTCCAAACCATAGTGAAAATGTGGTTTGATAAGCATTCAAATATAGAGATGTTCAAGCAAGGAGACATAGTTATTCTTTGGGACAAGGCATCTGAGCCTAAGGGTAAAGATGGAAAATTCACACCTTTATGGATAGGTCCCTATTAGATTGATGAGATAATTGGAGACAACACCTTCAAGCTAAAAGACTTATAAGGAGTAGAGTTCAAACTACCCACCAATGGGTAGTAATTTAAGTACTACTTCTCTATTATCTCACTTGAGGTCTTCATAGAGTAAACTATAAGATTAGGTAGAGTTAGTGTAGGTAGGTTAGGTTAGTTTCCTTATGTTCTTTCCTTCATATCCCTTGTTTGTACATATATTTGTATATATTTATTTTCCTTATTTATTTCATTTTTTATTTGTCTATTTTATATTTGGTGTGTTTGCTTTCTATTATTTGTTCCCTTCTTATAATAAGTCATTTTGGACAGCCCTCAACTTAAAATTCATCCAATTTCTCAATAAACCTCACAATTCAAGAATGTTAATGTGTTTTCTCAACATTGGTTGATCATGGATTGTTGAAATATGAGATTAATGTTATAGTTTAGATAAATTAGTAAAGAATAATAAAATGTTTAATTATGTCTTCATATTATAAACCTTGTTTTTATCTAATCTTGGTTTTAAGAAGGAATGTACATGTAAGGTGAAAGACTAGATTATTGTGATACAATCATGCTTACACATCAAAAATAATAATTTCCCAGGATAAAGTTTCTAGCCAAGGATGGTTTTTTGAAGATCAAAAACTTGAATAAATCCCAAAACCTAGCTAACCTGGTTCTCAACCTTTGATAGACAGTCAAAATGACTTGAAAAATACAAAAGTAAGAACCTTATTACAAAATTCAAGATATTTAAAAAAAAGGTGATTCTGGTAATCTCCATTATGGCTATGGATGCCGAAATAGTAGTGGATAAAATCCTTGAGTGGATCCAAAGGCATCTTTATTGGGTCTATGGATGCTTGGCTAATAGTAGAGTAATGCCCAAGCCTTCGCTGATCTAAAGGATAGTTCTTAATGAATATCCAAACATGATAAAATTTAATGTGAATGGTTAAAGTCATGAACCTATAAGTTTTTATCTATATCTTGTGGCAATTAGTAACTGGAAATAAAGCACATACATGGCATGGCTATGTATTAATGTTTGATATTAATTCTACATGTGCAATATTTATTGTAATCATGAACTAATCTTAATAATGGTGATTGATCAAATGGAATAAGTAGCTTAATTATTAGTCTAAACCAAAGTATCTAAATTATAACATATTACTATGTTTCCCCTAGAAGTTTCCATTTTTTAAGGTCAACATACCCCCATTTTTGAAAAATGGGGGCCCTTGTCTTAAATTATGCAAAATTGTACCCTAAATTTGAAAATTCATCTTATTAGAGTACCATTAGAGCACTTTTCACTTTATATTCATTTGAAGATCATCCACACCATGGTTTGGTTGGCATGTTTATTCTTAATTTTGATTTAATCTTGCCTAAAATTGCGAACATTAGATATTTATGTTTTAGGTTGCTAGTTTAATGAAGTCCATTTGTAATGAGTAATGTTTGGGTTTTATGATTTAATAATGATTTGATATTTCACTTGATTTAGTATATTTAAATCAAGTTTAATTCATATCTAATTAGCTTAAAACCCTAACTCCAATTACCCTAGGTCATGCCCATTGAATTGAACTAAAATTTGGCAGGAACATTTTTCATGAGTACACTTTAATGTGACTTAGTTCTATTTTATTTGAAGGTCCTATTTGTGTTTATTAACATGACCAAGACCTTAGTCTAAAATCTTTATCTGATGTTCTTCACATCCTGATCCCCCTTTATTCTTTTTTATCTTATCATGGTCTAACTAAATGTGGGGTCCCTTTTATTATGCCATGAACTTAGTTCTATTTTTGTTGTAAGGTTTATTCATGTTTATTAACATGACCAAACATTAGTCTAAATTTTTTATGTTTGGTCTCTTTATTTTCCTAAGACATATTGGTCCCTTTTGTTTCTACATAGCCTAACTAAAGATCAGGACATTATGTTATGTTTATAGACTTAGCCTAAAAGGCCTTGTCTGAAGACTATATGTTATGTCTTTGATTATCCATGAGGTCCCCTTTATTATGTATTAAAACTTAGATTAAATTGTTTTTTTAAGTTCTTCCACATGTTTATAAACATGAAATAAAACCATAGTCCAAAACATTAGGCTAAGTATTTTATTTTTCACGAACATTGAATTAAATGTTGTTTTCATCTATAGGATCAATGGTCTGTATTTGCTTAGATTGATCATGATCCAATGGTACAAGATTTAAGACAAAGATCTTGACCCTAAGCCAAAGCTCAAGCATTTTCATGAGATAAATGATATGTATTTTATTAGGTTAGATTGATATAATGACATGTATCAAGTCAAAACTTCAATAGAGCCTCAAGACAAGTGAGAAAATGACAAGTGTCATAATATTAGCCAAAGAAGGCTTAGTAGCTAATGGTGTTAGACCTCAAAGATCAAGATCCAATAAAGCACATTTGCCTAGATAAAGATTATCCAATGATGTGAGATGAATGTTGAAAATTCAATACAAATATATAAATGACATATGGCATGGCTACAGGATACTAAATTAAAGCTTGAGCATCTTATCAAGATTGATAGTTTGTGGATAAGTGTAAATATTTAGATCAATTTTCTGAAAAGTAGGAGGTATAATTAAGTAGATCAAGATCAATATATCATGATTTATTATGAAATTGAGATCAATGGTTTATTAAAAAAAAATGTCAAAGTTAATGTAGAAGTGACAAGTGTCATAACCATGGGAAATGTAGTGAGCAACTAATGGCATTCAAAGTTTTAGATCCAGATCGATGGTCCATATTGATCCATGCAAGGATGATCCAATGATGTAAAATAAGGCAAGAATTTTTTAAAAGGTAATGGTCATTTTTTTAATATGAATGAGAAAAATGTCATGAAAATTCCACATGGATGCCATGGAGATGCCATAATGGAGCCACATAAGCTAGATTAATCAATTAAAAATATCTTTTAGACCCAAGAAATATAATGATATAAACACATTGTCTAATTAGTATCTAAGTAATGAATCTCATGAAATTTTATATAGTTGCTTCCATTAGAGAATTGTAATAACTTTAAAAAATCCCTAATCACATATAGGAGCCCTAGTTTGGCTATGTATTCACCATAATCAAGTGAAATAAGTTAAATTGTCATTTGTGTAAAAGTAATTCAATCTAGAATTAAAATATGAACCACTAGTAAGTAATTTCAATAAATCCATGGCCAATGGTAGAACTCAAGGGATAGATCAAATGATTTGATCAATATCTTGATTGAAGATCAAATTCATAGTTTAAAAAAAAATAGCTTGGCTCATCTAAAAATAGTCATGGGATTACTTGTAGAGAAGATCAAAGGTTTGAGCACATGGTTCAGGATCTTGAGAGGTCTCTTTAAGGATGAAAATAAACTTTAAAATAGGATGGAACACTTATTTAAGACCATGATCACTAAGCCAACTGTACTTAGCTCCATACGCCTCATCACTGATGAGGATTTTAAGCATAGAACTACCTTGATCACATAGGAAGTGAGGAATAAGAACCAAGAAAAATCTAGGATGGACAAGCATAGGATCATGAATATGATTCTAACTAAAAAATGAAATATTACTGAATTTAGGAAAATTAAAGATAATTTAAGAAGAAATGATAGGGATCTTATAATCTTAGTAGACCAAGAAGATAAACTCTTCATAGAACCTATTGTTAATTTGAAGCTAATGGATGAATAACATTAGAGAGTAATGAATATCTTAAAATAATAATAGGGGACTTTAGTAGGACAATGGGCCTCAAGGTTAGTTTTATAAAGGATATTATTTTTATAACTAAGTATTTCAACATTTTAAGAAGCATTATTCTCTTGTAAAGGCATGTACAGATTGTAAAACACATTGCCTATAGATCAGTCCATTAGGGAAAGTCTAATGTATTCTAAAACATTTACAAAAAGGATAGTTGTCCTAAGACTTGTACTTTTGTAACTGGATATGACTAACTAACATACTTCCTTGAATTATATAAAAGGAGTATTGTCAATTTTAAAAAATAAGGTGAGATTTCTTAGAGCCAAAACCAATTCTAACTTTTGAGCAATTAATATAAGTAAGCAATTCTGGAAAGTTTATCAAAACTTGCTTGTGTCATTTTTTATCTTGGCTTTTCTCTCACTTGTTTGTTTGTAATTTCATATTTTAATGGTTCTTATAAATTCTTGGTGTGTACATTTTAATGTAGAGATATTAACTTGTGCTAATGTTACATTAATTGAAATTTCTTAGGTTTATTTTGTTTTCTTACTCTTCTTGCATTTAGTATAATGTTGTTTACTTGTAGGGGTAAATATTTAAAGTAAACTTGGATCTTATTTTCATTGTTTCCTACATTCTTTAGATGTTTGTTTGATGTGTGATAGGATTTGAGTTTATGCTACTTCATGTCAGACATTGGTTAAGTGCATGCCTGGAGGATATTTGAACTTTATCATGATGTTTGAAATGAAGATTAGTAACATCTAGTCTTTGCCCTACCATTCCTTTTTATCCTTTTTTAACAAGATCATTTTAGCTTGATTTTAATTTTAAATATCCATCTTATATTAGTTCTTATATTAGATATTGATCATAATTCACTATTTTAAGAATAAATACTTCATAGTTTTTATAGATTAACTATTTGATTGTGGTGGCTCCCAACCATCAAAATTTTTAAATATTGTGAAATATTCCACTCGATTTTCCTCTATTCCATCAATATATAATAGGATTACAAAAACCTATAACTCATGCACTTAACTCTTAGAATTCTAAAATGAGAAGTGTTCTTGAACACTCTGGGCACTTGTGATACATGTTTAGGCATCAACCAGATGATCAAATGAAATCCTGTATGAAACATGGATAAATTTACAAGTTTATTTACTTCAAATTTTGATAAATAATCTCATTTTGTGATAAATAAATTATGGTCATCATTAACCATATGATCTTGTGTATGCTACGTAACTTAATGTATCATAATACTATGTGGATTTTGATTGATAATAGTAGAATGTACATATCTTCACTATGAAACAAGAGGAATTTGTAACACTAATCAAGGACATAATGAAATGGATAATGTATTTCATAAGTCTTAAACAAATCTATAATGTAATGGACATTTTAGTACTAGTATTCAATGAAAATACACTATTTTCATCAATTTTTTGAGTAAAATGAACCTTAGTAGGTTGTTCCATTAACTACAAAAGTTGTGGGGTTGGAGGATGAATAATATATTTCTAAAGAGTATATTCATATAAATCACCTATAATTATGACCACCATACTATCATGTATATATTTCAAACATCTATGTACTATAGATGGGACTACACAAATTTTTCTTATCCAAGGTCATCCTAAAAACATGTCAAATTCCAATGTACTTAGTATGATTTAAAATAAAGAAACAACCATAATAGGGCCAAATTTGAGTGGTAGTATAATTATCCTAAAAATATTTTGTTTCCATCCATCAAATACCCTAACTATTTTTACTGTATCCATAAAATTTACTAGTGTATATATACAACTAGCGAGAAATGTTATGGTACAAATATCTTTACTTGAACCATTATCTAATGTAACACTACGTATAGGTTGAGTATATAGATTAAAATATAAAAAATGCCTCATCATATTGATAATATTTAATAATATCATCCTCATCAAATGTAATAATGTGTATAGTTTGAATTTTCCCAATAATACCATCTAAAGGATTCCGTTATTTATATTATATGAAGTTGGAGGAGGATGTGCATTGTAAGTCATATGCACTTGAGGCTAAGAAGTAGTCTCTTGTACTACATGATTTAGAAAGAGATCAATAAATATATTTAACTTAACATTCCAACTAGTATGTGTCTATTACTTATCTATAGGTGTATTAAGATAAATGACATTTTCATTTATCAAATCTTGTATATTATGTTATAAAATGATGCATCTATTATTTGATATTCCTACACATCTACGATGGTTCTCATATACATTATGAAGAAATACCTTAAATTCAGGGTTACTCACATTGACCTATTTTTCTGAGGGAGAGATATAATATTATAATCAATTATAATTTATAATATTTTTTGAGGAGTTTTGAGTAAGTGTGAAAATATCCTCATTGATGGAGTTGAGACAACAAGCCAATTAGTTCATTATGAACTAAAATCAATTTTACATAATTATTATTATCAATTTATTTTATTTGAAAAGTTTTTACTTTGAAAATTTTCACCAAAAGTTTTTGGAGTTTTGGAACTATACTTTAACTTATTTATTGTGATAAATTTAACTTCTTTGTCCTTAATTGTGTGAATAGGTCATTAAATGATTGAAATGTATTAAACATAATAGATTCATGTAAATGACCCAACAATATTTTATTTAATATATATTTTAATTCATTATTTTCCATTTGAATTTTCATCTTAGAGAGAATGGTCTTGTAACATTGTACATAATCAGTTATAAGCTCACTAAAACCTTGATTTCTTTTGGAATATGAGCATAAGACATATTATCATTAATGTTGATTGAAAAGTGTTCTATAAATTGATCAACAAAAGGATTTAAGGCATGGATAAAATTTAAATTAATATCATAAAACTAATACAAGGATTAGTCCTATAGAATATATGAAAACAACTTAGTCAATGTCCTATCATTGGATGCATAGTCAAAACATTAAATTCTTAAAGAAACTATTCTAGATCACCTTCACCATCATACAATGTAATCTTAGGTGACATAAAACCATTTGATAAATTATAGTAACATATGTCAAGAGCTAAATTATTATACAATAACACATAAAAATCAATGGTATGGATAACTCTATAATAACTTTATGGTAAATTTAAGACCTTATTATATAAATTAATAACTATTTGCACAAGTGTTTGAGAATATATCATATAAAACTATGTATCAATAGACGATGTGACATAAGTAGTAATATTATAAGATATCAAAGTATGTTGTTGAAAGTTAGTAATGGTAATATGATAAAAAACTTGTGTTTACATAATACCTTGGGTGTGCTTCACATGTGTAATAAAAGGTGTATACATGTGGATAGTAGAAATAATAGTAGTCTTAACACTTGTTTTAGATTTAATATTTATAAAATGTGTATGATTTTCAATAAATAGATATTTTTTTATTCCTTATATGTGATAATCTCAACATAATTTTAATTTTTAACTTATTAAACTATTTTTAATATCTTATGTAGGTCACGAGGTTGAAAATAAATTATTTATTGAAATTAAAAAGAGTTGTAGTGTGTGCATAATATACACTATCAAGATCATTTGGAGGTATTATATAATTGTATTCATGATCTTGTTCATTATATTTTTGATTTATAGTTTCAAGATATGGTATAATTTATTCTTATAGATTTTCATTATTAATAATTATATCAAAATAATAAGGATGAATTTGAATTTCATCAAATTTGACTATTTTAGACACTTTTTTATTTGATAGGTAAAAGATAGGTTGGAGGGGCCCATACCTAGTACAAAAGAGAACCAAAAGATAAGCAAGAAAAGGAAAAATAACCAAACAAGATAAGAGGGATAACTTAATATATTATCCAAACTACCACTAAACATTAGCCAACAGTCAGTTAGAAGTCCACAAAAAATCCTAAAGTAGCAGGGAAAAATAGAGTTAGTCTAATTCTGAATAAGTGACCAATTGCTTGGTCTCTATATTAGCTTTTTTGTGGCATTTTCTTATTTTTCATCTTCCAATGAACTGCTCCTCATCCTTATCCAGTTTTTTACTTTTGGATTCTAAGTGGAGGGATCCTCTATTATGTTTCTCAAAAACCTAGAGGTCCTCCTCTTTATCCCTCTTTGTAGACTCATCTCTAGCAATGTAGATCTCAAGGATATTACCATCACTAAAAACAAAGTTGTTAACATAGAGAAAATTATTAAGCCTATCAAATTCCTCTAAGATTTCTCTATATAGAAGATTCTAGATTGTAATTTTAGTGTGGAGTTTCTAGAGGAAATTCTCTAAACCCTTGTTAATATCAGCTGCCAAGATGAATTTTCCTCTATACCCAAATCAATTTTGTGTTTTTTATATACATGGGTGTTAAAATCCCCCAAAAATTTTCCTTGATTTTCCTCTTTAGTTTCTTATTGAGAGGCATTCAATCCCTCCTCCTTTGACTCCTCCTTCTCACTATTGATGTCAATAGACTTAGAGATGATCTTAGACCATACTGGTTCCCCCTATTTGATCTGAAGAAAGATGAGGCCCTAATGAATTAAATCCACAACCATATTATTCTTGAAGTTCAATAGATACACCTCCAATGATTGTAGTATAAAAAAAAGGATATTAATAAAATGACCATTGAAATGATTCAAGAGCAAGAAAAGATGCAAATAGAGAATAGTATGTTTTCATTTGAATTTGTTATAATGCATGATTTGGAGACATACTTCCATCTATTTACTTGGAAGGTTATCATGCATGGAGCCTTTGTTGGATGAGGGTTTTGGATTGTACTTTTCCTTTTATTTATTTTTTAAAAATATGCATGAGTTCCTCCTTACGGTGCTTGTATTTAAATGCCTTTACTTCATGGTATTTCATCCTAATGGTCTTTCCTATCAGATCCTCTATTATTTAAATCTTTAATCCATGTATTCTCACTTCATGGCTATTCTAGCCTTAGGAAAAATCCTTAGAGAGTGAAGTATCATTCCCCACTAGGTGATCCATAAAAGGGATGATCCCTCATTTGACCATTTTTTTCCAGACATGATCATTCTTTTTGATATTAGAATAGGAAATTGGCTCAAAGTGGTCTCTATCCCCTCCTACTTTTTTGGTTAAGTACTACCTTTATAAGTGTCCTGAATAGTGCCTTACAAGGAAGGAAGATAATACTATATGGAGTAAGAACTAGACATGAATGTGGTTTGAGAGCATGATTGTTGCATCTCATACAAAGCCCTAGAAATTAGAGATTTGCATGTGTGATAATCCTTTCACTTAACCTATGATCTTAGCATCATAATTTTAAACATCAATCCTTTATGTGATGTGTCTTTTTTTTGTTTTTGACTATTTGGATGACATCATCCAAAAGTTCTCCAATGTGTTAGGTGATGTAATCACTTCTGAGGACCTCAATATTTGCTAAGCATTTGGCTCGCCTATTTCCTTCTTTGTAGACATGATTAATGATAACTCCTTTGAAATGGTTTAGTAATATTTTTTCATCATTGATGATTCTAAAAATGTTTTAGGAAGGTAAGGAGAGTCCTTTAAGTCAATTGATGATGTTTATTAAATCCTCTTCTATGTGTATAAATTGAAACCCCATATTAACCACCTCCTCAAAACCCCATAGTGACATAGAAGCTTTAGAGATGTTATTAGTTTGAATCCCTATATGCCCTACATAAGCTATTTTTATGTTCCCTAAAGAATCCCTAATCAAACCACCAGCTCTATCTGGGCCAGGATTCCCCTTTGTTACCTTGTCAAAGTTTAATTTGACCCAATGGGGGATAGGGGGAGACCACTTGACAAGGGATTTGTCCACCCTTTTAAATAATACATTATTAGGAATGACTAAATTAATTTAATTAATGATACTAGAAATGAGTGGAGAGCTTGGTTGGTCAAATAAAGATGCTAAGATTGAGAAATTTTCTTGTAATAAAGCATTGACCCTTTTGAAGGTAGAATTAGGATAAGGCTGATGAATATCAAAGATAGATGAATTATTGGCTTTCCAAATACCCCATAAAATGTGAGATAGGGCCAAGTTCCATTAGCAAGTTAGCATAGGTTCCTCCCAAGGGGGTTTCCATTGGGTAATTAAGTCCAAGATAGATCCTAGAAAAACCCATGAAATGTTAAAATCATTGAAGAAACACTAAAATATAGCTAATCCAAAAGGACAAAAAAGGAATAAATGTTCTACAAAATCTACTTTCTATTTGTAGAGTGAGCATTTGTTAGGTATGGTTAGTCCTATTTTAATCAAATTGTCTACTATTAAGATCTTATTCTATGCTTCCATTAAAAAGAAAACATTAATTTTGGGTATGAGGTTCTTAATACAAAGAGCCTTCTAGTTGAAATCCTCCTCCTCCAAGTTCCAAAGAGATAAGAATCCTCATTTCACTAAGCAAATCCCACTAGGATCATGTTTCCAAACGAGTTTGTCATCCCTAGGAAAGTGATTGATATAAATAGATTGAATGGATTCATTTAGATCTTAGATCAAGTGGAATTATTTCTTGTACAAACCAATTTTAGCTAATATTTTCTATCACTTTTTCCCATTTCTAGTTTCCCAATAGTCCATAACCTTGATGCCATAATTATTCTTGAAAAAAGATATCAAATATGGGTCTTGAAAAGTGGATTCTAGAGGGGTTGAGATCTATGGGTCAGTAAAAAATTCAACCAAATTACCTCTATCAACATTCCATTTGAGACATTTTTAAAGAAGATCCTTACCCACCTGTAGTGATTTCCAAAAAGTAGAACCATTGTTAGGACCAAGTTCTGATAGAAATTAGTAGCCTTCCCTTGAGATAAGATATTTGACCCTGATGAATTTCATCCACTAGTTTTACTCCATAACAAATATCCAACCTTGATCCACTAGGAGTGCTTGGTTCATGGTTTTGGCACTTCTCAATCCTTGGCCTCCTTTAGATATTAGGTAAGAAGCTTGGTTGTAGGAGATAAGTGAAAATCTAAATTTGTCTTCAATACCTCTCCAAAGGAAGTTTTTATGAATGCACTCCAATTTATCAATGATATGATTTAGAATGAAAAAGAGGGACAAGAAATAAATAGGTATACTTTGAAGGAAATCCTTTAGGAGTTGAAATTTACTAGCTTTTGTTAAAAGATTCCCTTTCCATCCTGCCAACTTTTTTTGGATCCTGTCGATGAGGGGATTAAAATATTTAGATTCCATCAAGACATCAAAAATAAGAATGCCAAGGTAAGCTAATGGGATATTTATTATGCTACAACCTAGGATCTTGGTAATTTTAATTTGAAGATCCAAGTGTTGATGAAAAAGAGGGAGCTCATACTAAGATTCACATTTTGTTTGAATACCCCTTCGAACACCTCAAGAATCTTATTGAAGTATCTAAATTTCAAAATTAAATCCTCCCCCATCATAATCATGTCATCAACAAATTGATGATCAGTGATACGACTAGTGTTATGGCATAAATGATTCCCTTGATGATATTAGATGTCCAAGATAAAGAAATAAGGTGACTTAAATCTTATACCAGAATAATGAAGAGGTAAGGGGATAGTGGGTCCCCAAATATTAAGCCTCTTTTGACTATAAATAAACCTCTATGAACCCCATTGATTAAGACTAAAAATAGTGGGTTACAGATACAAGTGGAAATTAATTTTTTGACCCATAGATTGAAGCTAGTTTTATCCATGATTTTGTTGAGGAAAAGCCAATAAAACTAATCATAGTCTTTGTTCATATCTAGCTTTAGGAACATGCCTTACCAATTTGAATGGTATACTAAGTGAATATTTTCATGTATAGTAATGATCTCATCATAAATCTATCTGCCAAACACAAAGGTGCCTTGTTGCTCGACTATTATTTTGTTGAGCAAGATTTGAATTTTAAGTGAAAGGCCTTTGGTATAGATTTTGTAAAAAGTGGAGCACAAGCTAATAGATATAAATTTTGATGCATTGGATGTACCCTATGTCTTAGGAAAGAGGAACAAAAAGTTGTTATTAAAATCTTATAGCAAGTTTCTTGTATTGAATAATTTAGCTACCACCAAACAAGCTTCATGGCTGATAATTTCCCATAAGACCTAGGAAAAGAAAGGAGGGAAGCCATCAGGCCTAGGGGATTTATCCCCTTCTAAAGAGATAAAAATTACCCTGGTCTCTTCCTCTGAAGGGGTTTTAAGGATGGAACCATTATCTTCCTACATAATAACTCTGCTAAAGAGGTTGACAATTTGATCCTCAAGGCTAGTGTCTAGAGAGGGGGAGTGGGTAAACAAGGATTTAAAGTAATTTATAATGTGGTGAACAATGTCTTCCTCCTTTAGAAGGCAAGTTCCATCCTCTCTTTATATCTCTATAATAATATTCCTTTGCCAATTTTTAGAAGTGAAGGTTTGAAAGAATTTTATGTTTCTATCCCCTTCTTTAAGCTAAAGATTTTTAGACTTTTGCCTCCAATAAGTTTCTTCTTTAGCCTCTAGATTATGGAATTTGTTGAGGAGTTCCTTCTCCTTTAGGTGAAGGTCAACAAAGTAGCATATGTCTAATATTTCTAATTCAACTTTATGAATTTCTTCTTCAATAATGTTTTTTGGATAAAGATATTTCCAAAGTCTTCCTTATTCTAGAGTTCAATCATTTTTTTAACATGTCTCAATTTCATAGCAAGGACTAACATGGATGAACCTTAAAATAGAGATACTCCACCATTCCTTGATGTAATCCTCAAGAGTATGGTTAGAAAGCCACATTTTTTCAAATCTAAATGGAATGGCCTTGGCTTTAGAGACCCTGCCACTTTGGAACATTAGAGGATTATGGTCAGATCCAATCTTAGGAAGAGACAAGAGGAGAGAGAAGAAATAATGGATATAATTTAAATTAATTATGAATATGTCACATCTTACTTGGATATAATTATCACCTATCCTTCTATTTGACTAAGTGGTATTGACTAACTTTGAGTTCCACATTATGCAGATCAACATTGGTAATGAAATCATGTAAATCATCCATACTATCATAGGAGTGATTGACCCACCTTTTTTTACCTTGAGAATAGAGGAGAGTTAAAATCTATAGCAACCACCTAATCAAAATTATTAAATTGGTTCTTAATCTCAATCAGATTATCCCATAGCTTCTTCCTTTTAGTTTTAGAATTTGGGGCATATACATTTATAATCATCCAATATTTCTTATCCCTAACATTAGATAAATAAATAGAGATATGATTTTCCTTGGTAAGGGGGTGATCTATCTTCATAAAAATAGGATCCTATAAAATTTCTAAGCCACCCGATGCTCCTATAACACTATTACATCTAGAAAATAAGTTACCCCAAATCTTTGACTTGATCTTCAAATTTTTTTGGTAGACATTTTGGTTTCTTACAACAAGATAATAATCATTTTGTGTTTCAAAACAAGCTTTTTATCTAGTTTCTATTTAGTGGGGTTATTTAGACCACTTATGTTCCACGAGAGGACTTTCATCTCTTACTATTGAGGTAGTGATGGAGGGTTATCTTTGTTCCCTTTGTCACCTACCTATCTATTTTCTCATGTTGAGAGCTCTGGGAAGAGGGTCTACCTTTTGATTTATATTCACACCCAACTTCCACTTTCTTCCTTCCCTTTTTAATATGGACTTTTTCCCCACTTTTTGTCATCCTAAACTAAACCATCACTTTCTCTAATGGAAAATGAGGAGATGTGACCCTTTGATAAGTTGAAACATATAGGTTTGCATCCAAAAAATGATGGTGAAGATTAGATAGGGATCTCCTATAGGTCTGGGTCAACACCTAACAAAGGCAAAACTATAGGTAAGTGGTAGGAAGAGATAAGAGGGGAGAGGATAGGAAGGGATAACAAGGGAGAGGGGATCCCACTAGGGAATCAAAATTGGCCTTAACTAAAAGGTCTTATATTAATGGAAAAGGAGTGGGATTGGGTAAGGTAAGTGAAAGTAGGGGGAGATGGAGATTGAGAAACATGGGGAAGACTAAGGATATTAAGAGGGGGCTCACTAAGATACCAAAGGATTTTTCCCAAAGCTCAAGGTGGATAAGGATGGATTGGGGGAAGGAGAAGAATGGGAGGGACCAAAGGAGGGAAGGTCAGGAGAAGGGGGAAGAGGGGGAGGGTGGAGAAGAGCATTGAGGGGACATGGGAGGAACAAAAGAGGAAGGGGAGGATGTAAGAGGGGAAAGGGGGTGGGGAGATGGTTTAGGGGAGGGGAGAGAGGGGAGAGAGAGGAGAGGGGAGGGGAAGAGTCCTAAAGAGGAGGGGGAAAGGGGGATTTAGTGGGTGAAGGGGGAGACATGGATTAAGGGGAGGAGAGGAGGGAGTCTAGGAAGAGGATATCCTAACTTATGATGGAGAGGGAGGAACATGAGGATTTTTAATTTGGGGGTAGGATTTTCATAGGTGGATCAAGATATTATAGGTTTGACATATTTTTGAGGCTCTATCAAAATTGATCTTTTAGATCTATTTGACATACTTGGATTTGATTTTGATGGAGTGGATCAAAGTTTTATCTATTATAATGAAGACACAGACCCTAGCCACCATAAGATGCCTTCTATAAGATTCCATTTAAATACCAAAAATATCTTTGAAATCCCAAAATTCTAGTAAAATTCTTGGAAGACTGATCCAAATTGAAATGTCTTCTGAAACAAAATAGTTGAGATTAAGGCCTACCTTTCATATGGAAAGGTAGACTACTAATTTTCCCATTAACCACCCATGAGAGTCTTAAGAGTGTCTTTAGGAAGAGATAAGTTGATCAATAAAAAGTTCCTTGTCATGGTAATAATTTCAATCTAATCTCTAGATTTCCATTTAAGATTAGCCCATTTTCAAAATGAGTTGATATCAGGGTAGAACTCATTAAATTTTACCAAAATGTAGTTCAAAAGAGAGGAATCAACATTTTAGATAATAACATTAGAAACCTCTAGACTTACCTCATTACACTTACCTATGGGCACAATAAGAGAATCAAAAGGAATAAAATGATTATGTTTTACCATGACCAAATTGGCCAAAGAGGCATATTTCTTACCTTCAATGGGAGAGGGAGTGGGACTCTATGGACCCTGACTGTGCTTGTTGTCTATTAAATCCAAATTATTCAAAGCTTATTATGAGATAGGTTCCTCCCCCAATTAATCCTTTTACAAGTCTTTTTCTACAAGGACTAGATGATCAGGGTGCAGATCCCCCATCTCTTGCCTATTTCTCCTATTCAAAATTTCCATCACTGCACTTCTCCTACCCATTGCAGATGATTCTGATGAATTCACTCACTATTGTAGACACATGATTGATCTAAATAAATTTTATTTTCTCTAATTTCAATGCCATTCAATATATTACTTTTTCTAGATGAATACAGTAACTAAACTTACTAGATGGCATAGAATATGAGTAATACAAAATTAAAAAGGGATTAAATCAAGAATAAATTATTATAAAAATATGGGTAAATTAGAAATTGGGTCTAAAAATTAGAAATAAATATTAAGAACTAAAAACCCATGAAAAAAAATAAACCCTAAGTATTATAGGGTTTGTTTTGCTTAAAACAAGGAATGACTTCACTAATATGTTTTATCTATTTAAAAAATAATGTGACCATAATAGCATAATATTGATTGAATAGTCATATTTATTAAGATGTGAAATAAATAAATGATTATGATTGTAACTAAAAAATTTCAAGAACTTAAATTATATGGAAAACACTATAAGAGTGAATTATTAACTTGTTTTGGGTTTGTGTAGGTGTGTGGAAATTTACAGTCATCAAGAGTGATCTAAAAAGGGCATGTGACTGATGAACTATGGAAACAAAATGTCTACAAAATCTTAGACAAGTTGGAACTTCCTATAAACCTTAAAAATGTAGAATTATCTATTAGGGTGACAATATATCTTGTCTATTTATTGATATGGGATAGTGTCATCCATTGTTCCTATGTTTGTTAAGAATTTTTTTATATTATAATGTTTGTGATCTGATGTGAAAATTTCTCTTTTCCATCTATTATTTCAAAACCCTAGTTTTTCATTTCAATACCACTATAAAAAAAATACAATAGGTGAAAGAGAATGGTTTAGAGAATATTATCCACCCCATATTACTAAAAGTTACCTACATATCCAATGTTTGAAAGAGGGAAGTTAAATTGGGCATAGGTCTCCCACCTAGTTGAGTGTGTGCAATCTTATTTAATAACATTATGTTTTTCAATCATATGTATGTATTTAAAAACTTTAAGGTTTTTAATTAACCTTATAGATAATATTAATACTTACTTTAATGATTTATAATTTAATGGTTTTTAGATTTGGGATCTTTAAAGAAGTTCCTCTAAGTGTGTAGTATATTTTCCAGTGATAGGTAGATGATTGTTAGATGATAATAATCTTAGGATTGATATGTTACTATATATAAATCCTGGTTATTTAATTTTAACTAACATTTTAAATGCATGGGATAACCCATATGAACATTTTTAATTTTATAAACTAGTCATTAAAAGACATGAAAATAGGTCCAACCTAAGTGGATAGGTCCATGGTGTAGAACTATCTTAAAAGTGTGGACCTATCTAGAGAATAGGAATAGTTATATGAGATAATGATATAAAATTATAATGATATTAGTATATTTAGGTATATAATAATAAATACCTATCTATAAATGACATAATTTAGAAGGGTCAAGCCCAGATATGAGTAAATGGATAAAGAAGAATGTGAACAAGAGTCATGTATGTTAGCATAAGTCAAGTAAGTTGTATATTTGTCAAATTACAAATTTTAAAATGTCTAATACAAAATGTGATTGTCTCCACCTTTTAAAAACTATTATAATAAAAAAACATAATAATGTTCATAAATAAGATCACACTCATTATCATAGAAATCAAAGTAAAGTCACTTAAAAAATAATAAGTATTATAATCTGATTTTTCCCTTAGTGAAAGTAAAATACCCTTACGAAAGATGAATTCATTTTCCAAATTATTTGGTTGATAAATTTATAAATGTAATTTATTTTCTAACCTTAAAATATCATCTTCTATAGAGTCATCATGACCTTGTTGAGGGCTTTGGATATATTCCAGCATTAATCTAAGACCCATATTGTTATTGAAATGAGATATAATAGCCTCTTATAGTTTGATTAATAAATATATAGACCCAATCTGTAGATTGTAGAATCAATCAAAGGATTTACATTTTATATTTGGATGAATAATTTTAATAAAAATCTTCCATCACATTAATTTCTCTAATATAGGACACAAAGTGTGCATAGTGGGCATGAGGATCCCCAAGTCCATCAAATAATCTAAATGTAGGAATAATGAACCCTTATGGACAAGGATGATTAAATATACTTAAAATTATAAATTTCCCCAATATGATATTATTATCAAATTTATTACTATATGAATCTATTTGTAAAGATAAATTAGAAACTTTATTTTGAAGTTCACCTATTACATGCATCATGGAAACTAAATGGCTAGTAGAAAGGGTTATGGATTCAAAAGGTTCATTCATATGTTTCATATCACCATCTTTATTAAAAGTGGGTATAAAATATTTATAAACCTTATTATTATCTTTAAATTATTTTAAAACATTATCATATTCCATATAAATAGAGGATCATTGCATGGTTTAAAAATAAAATCATGTTTCAAGTCAGTAGAATCAATATCATCAAGTCTCATGTCACTAGAAGAATCACTACATTTAGAAACATAATTATAAGGGATAACATCATTAGAATCATAAGGTATATCATATATCCATTTTTAATTATATAATATTTCCTAATTTAAAGCTTTGTATTATAAAAAAAATGTGAGTTTATTCATTTTTACTTCAGAACTAATGTAAATATCTATGTAAGGGAAAATATAACTAATATATTAGATTATAACATTAATGTGACCTATTTTTACTTCACTAAAATTATAAAAAGATACATCAATAAAATATCAATATCCCACATCATCATGTATATAATCATAGTCAACATAATCATTACCTTTATTCACATAAGCATGATCATAATTCACACAAACATTATCATTAATCACACAAGCATGATTATCCACATCCACATTTGTCCTCTCATTGGTAAAATAAAAGGAAAAAAATTGGTATAAAATAAGTAATTATTAGGATGAGAGATATTATTATTCAAAGGATGCACATACATCAATTTTTTTTCAAACCCTAAGATGACAAGGAGCAAAATCACAAGACCTACTCCTAGGATAAGGGAAAACATAGAAATATAATTTTTTTAAACCATAATATAAATAATTTCCTACTGATGTGAGATCATAAATGAAATTTTAAATTTAAATTGTAATGGAAGATAAATATGAAACCATATAATAATATTAAACCTTAAGGTAAAAATTTAGAGCTTTTCATGTTCAAAACTATAAGCAAGTTCACCAATTCCTTTTTTTTATTTTTTTATATTAATGTGATCTAAATAAGATAGACACTATGAATATTAATATTTTTTAAAATATATAAATAATTAAAAAAATGATATTGAAAATACTAGATTGATATTGCACTTATTAAATTTGTAATTGAAAATTCTATGGAAAAGAAATGCACTTAGCTAATTTCTAATTTCTATTTCTCACT
>JARHVA010003061.1:840000-940000 GCA_037957365.1 Torreya grandis | reverse complement strand
TGACTATATCAAACAACTTGATACATTTCACTACCAATCTAATTTTTAGATTTTATTACCAATTTATATTGAATATAATGATGTAATCATTTTAACCTAAACATAATTTATGACAACTTTCTTATCACTATGTATCAATCTAACTGATATAATTTCATCCTGGTTCAACTAAGACCAATTATATCAGCTTGGCTGATATTATTCATTTTCTATAGGCTAACCTTTCTATATAAATATAATAAACATATTGAGTTCAATTATTATGATTTGTATTAATAACCTTAACCCACTTAGATATCACATAGATTTCTCTTTTCTACCTATCTTCTCCACAACTAAAGAAAACACTTCATGGTGAAAATTTTACCAATATCCATCTTGATATATCAGATTTAACATGATTCAAATCAATTAAAAATATGATCTAGATAACTATATCATATTTATAAATATTGATGATAACACAATTTATAATAATAATGGTAATTTATATAAACTTCCTTATTTCATGGTTAGAATAATCAATATCAATCTTAGGAGTCCTCTTCCCCATACCAATACTGGTAATCCCCCTCCAAAATCTTTAATAAAATCTAACCTATTGATATAAATGAATTCATTGGACAAATGGTTTAATAAATGAATCTCATGTAAAACAAATAACAATTCCCAAATACTGCAAATGCAAAAGCACATCTTAAAAATGGCTAGCTAACCTCCAGTCATTATGTCTCAGTAAAATAATAATCTTGTTCTCCCTCATCTTAGAGATGTTAATTGGAATATCATACCTCAATATCCCATGCATAATAAAATTCCACATCTTAAAAATGAACCTTTATCACCCTTTATTATGGCCATAGATAATGGAAACATTTATTGAGATATCATATATGACGGGACTAAAGATCCTACTATATTACTTCAATATTTTAGTAATCTTTATGAGGAAAAAATACAAACTTATACATTTGATAATACAAAATATATTATGAAAAAATTCATAAGAGATGCATAATAATGGTATAAAAAACTCACTAGAAATTCCATTCCATAACTCAAGAATCTATTCAATTCTCTAATTAAGGAATTTCAACATAATGATATTCCTAAAAATAGACTTAGCCATTTCATCAATGATAATCAACTTCTTAATGAATTTGCTCACACATTTATCAAATGATGGAAGTATTTAGCTCAGAAATAAGATCATAACATGAGTGATGATAATATTTTCAAACTCTTATTTACTAATATTAAATCCTCTATTCAATATAAGGTTACGATATTTTATCCCTAAACCTTAGAAGAGTCAATTGATTAAGAAAAATAAAATATTTCTTTATGACTCAATTTTAACCTTCTCATACTCTCATAAAAGAATATTTATAAACTTAAAATAATACTGAAACCATTACCAATTCTCAACTCAAGCCTCCTCAAACCATAATTGGAACAACTAACTAAATACTCAAACTCCATCCTATCCAAAATTTAATGTGTTAAAACTAAGTAATTTTTTTTATCTAAATATAAACCTTTCATCCACATTATTAATTCTTCTCCCTCATAGTATAATACTATTTTTTTTGGCTTCATGCCAATAATGGCCATTGTCATGAGAAATGTTGAGCCCTTTCACAATTTGAGGTTTCCCTCATATTGGGAAAATATTTTGATCGTGATATTATGATAAAGGTTTTCCATAATATCTTAAAGATTCTCAAAATTGAACATTTTCCAAATCTACAAATAAGAAATATCAAAAACCTTCTTTGGGTCCCAATACACAACATTACAATGAAAATGTTTGTTTCATTGATTCCAACTATGACAAATATTACACTAACTCCCAATATGTGAATGTGGAAAATAATAATTAATATCATAATCCCATTAACAAAGATAATGTTATTAAAGATAATAATCTCTCTATCTTCTTATAGATACTACAACTAAGCCTACTTCTTCTTTAGAATAACCCACTAAAGATGAGCCTACTACACAATTGAAGCCTTAACCTAGTTATTTCATCCCTTTTAATAACATCATATATAATCAAAATAAGAATAATACTATTTCATCTTGCAAGCCACATTTGAATTGTCTAGATGAAATTAATTCTATGCCTTGTAACATTTCACTCATGGAATAAGTATAAATTCTCTTTATCATCATAAGTTTATTATGAAATAATTAAAATACATTGAATAACCCCCATATAGTTCATTGTGTAGGAGTGGAAGAACCCCAGTAGTTCCATATATTAATGTCCCACATCTATATAATTTCATGCTATTGAAACCATTTCTCCACTTTCTTGTTCTACAAAACCCTCCATAGTTTTTTTTGAAGATATGATTAATGATGAAATGATTTTTTAAACAAATGACCAATCTCTCTTCATGAATATTGGAATATATAATAACTTAATAAGGAAATAATTGGTGGATTTAGGTTAATGCATTAAGTTTACACATCTTCAGTTACTTTAACAAATAAAATAATCTATAAAAAACCTTAAGTAAAATTGGCTTAATTATCATGGACTTGATAAAACCAATAAAAATCCTCTTGGTTACATTTGGATCCCTCTCACCATTGTAACCAAAACTATATTCACCAGTATTATGGTTATAAACCTTCCAATCTATTATAACATGATCATAGATTATCCATGGACTCATCTCATGATATTTATCACATATTCTAGAAGCCAGTGCATCAAATCTATCCATAATGACAAATGTTTTAAGATTTAGACATATATCAACCCTTAGAGCATCCAAAATATAAATATCACATTCCCACTACTACTTATTTTGGTATTCCACATTTTCCTAAGTTCATCAACATGCATCCAAATCTCCATGTCACTCTTACAAATTTTGATGATGTCGAACCTAATGAATTTAAAAAATAATGTAATACCACTTTATTACCTCCCAATATATCATAATGTATCCCTTGTTATATTATTACACAAGATAGGGCCATTCCTATAATTGACGATTCTATTTAAATTCATCCCACATATAATGATCATAAAGCCTCTTACACATAAGATGATTTCATTTACAATGAATATGGAGAAAACATAATATTTTAAGATATTTTAAACATGTCTCCTATAACTTTATATAACATGGGTATTCCAAATATTTACATCACTACTAACACTAATCAACCTACGTTTCATAAATGTATCAATTCTACATCTTATGATCATGCATACATTATGGCCCAAGCCCAATCATGACACATGAATATAATGCACTATCAAAATACCTTAGTAAAAATTCATGCCTTTAACCATGATGTTCATGTCATTAATTTATCAACTTAATACACTAATATAACAAGAATTTTATGTACCTCCTGCTAACACACCCTTGGTATAAAATCCATTGGTCATCCAAGAAATTAATAATATACCCATATATAGCTACATAGACCATATTCATATAGTTCATCCTAATCTATTTAAAAATAACTCTATCAATTAGGATGATATTATTCCTTATATTTATTATCTTTTATATTATCTCAGATAACTTGGTATAGTTCAATCCCCTACAATAGACTACATCAGTCAACTATCATATATGATTGTTATAGTTCTCTTGGATTTAGTACAAAAGACTATATTGGCCAATGTGATATTTTTAATCCCATCCTTATCACTAATAAATGTATCAGGCAACTTGATATCATCTCATCAAACCCTTCTAAACTAGACTATTAACTAGGATGATATCATCCAAAATAAATGCTTACCTTCTACTCAACCTTCTAACATTATTTTATATGATAACGCTACTATTATCAGATAAATACATTTTGAGTTTGATAATAAATGTAATAAGATTATAGACCTTTAATTTGATGTTAAATATTATGTAGCTTTATCCAAACTTCCAATAATGAAGCAATATTAAAACTACTCCATGCTATGAAGCCTCATATTTATTGCCAACATCACAAGCTTGGCCATTTTTAGAAAAAAACTCCTTGATTCAATAATTTTGTTGCTTCCTAAAACACATCCTACATATAATCTTCCTCCAAATACACATAATTTTAAATATGGAAATGTCATGCTTATTGAGGAAACTAATTTAATTAATTATGACACCACTACCTCTCATAGAACCATTCTTGTATCTAAGGAAATTCTTACTATGAAACATGATAATTGTTTTCTCTTATTCAAAAACTTTCATGATTCTTTTACATGATCATAAGAGGACATGCCTTACATTTACCCTTGTATCATTATCCATAATATTATCACCTATCCTGATGCAAAGTTGGTGCATCAAAATCAATAAAAAAAATTCCTACTTAGATTTATAATTTGTCATAAATAAATCATAAGTTTATTTATGATAATTTCATCAAACCAATGAAATAATTATAATGGGTATCCATCATTATTCCATTTTGTAATAAAGTCACCATGGTCATTCTCATATGTATCAACTTTCGTAATCTCAACTTAGCATGTCCTAAATATAAATTTACTTTACCATAAATTATTGTCATTGTTTATTCTAAAATTGGCTTTGAGATGTTATCTCTCATGGATAAATTTTGGGATGTAATCAGAGTCACATCACTCTCAAAGATAAGCATAAAACTACAAAAATAATAACACCACTTACTAACATGTAATGACCCATATTTTTATTGATCTCATCCATAAAATCATTGAAACTTGAGTATATGATCTTATTGATAAATATAAACATCATGAAAACCACCTTCATGGCCCTGATATAATATTTGATCGGATAATCCAACATAAAATTTTGACTCTATCCTCACAAATGTGATTTGGGTGTCACTTATAGTAAAATATTAGGATTTATCATTCCCCTACATGGTATTAACATCGATCCAACAAAAATAAATGATACTTTCATCATGTCTATGCCTTAATCTATTGTAGACATTATACCTATATTGACATACTTAAGGCAATCCACTGACTTATCCTTCAAATGGATTAACATATATATTTAATAAATTATCTCCTCAATAAGGGTATTGATCTTGAATGGACCAATGCATGTCAATTTGTTTTTTGAAATATAAACAAATCATTACTTCATCCTCCTACTCTTTTACCATCTTTCCATGACCACCTACTCATATTATATATTTCATCTACACCCATATCATATTTTTGATTTTATACACTATTATACCCATTACACACCAATATAGTATGATTGTATCTCCATTTATTTCATTCTTGAAAATCATCAACACTATATTATTTATCAAATAACATATGTTATTATCCACTCTAATCCTCATGAATAATTTTTATACAAAGATTTTTTACATAGATATGGAATTGTAAAGTGGATGATACTCTTAATGGAATTTTATTTAAAATTTATTATAATAAAATTATTCAAAGTCCAAGTGATCACTAATAAACTTGTTGTTGCACCTACACAAGCTAATAATCACCTTCAAGACATTCTTCCTAATGAATAAATCATTTATATCAAAGGTCTTAATACATATATTTATTTTAAATATAATTATCATAATTTCACCACTGACCTCAAGGTAAAAACCCTTGAAGAGCCTAAAATATCCACCTCTAAACCCAAACCTAAACTCATCATAGAATAAATACCCAAGGTTACAATTGACTTGCACCAAGACACTGGGACACTTCACTTTGAAAGAGTTGGGGTAGGTTTTCTTATATTACCCCTATGGTAACATTATTACTCTCAATTTTTTTATTAAAATTTAAAGTCACTACTAACATATCTAAATATAAATCTCTCATCTTAGGCATGTATGTAGCCATTGACTTAGATATACCATACTTATATGCCTTAGGAGATTCAAAAATAATATTCCATCATGTAATTGGTGATTATATATGAAAAATTTAAAATATCACTGCATATCATTAAATTTATTCCACTCTTTCTAAAAAATTCACATCTTTCACCATTTAAGCAATCTCATGAGAGAAAAATTTTATAGTTGATTCTCTAGATTCATCAACATCTATTTTTCTCCCTAATCAAGAACTTCATGATTCATAATTTCTCATCGAAATGAAATCACCTTATAACTTAAAATCCAATGATTATTCTCTTATTTTCCACATTGAGGTTTTCACTACTCTATAAATACCATGGTATAAAAAATTATCCAATTCATTTAACATCATGCCTATCCTCCAAAGCCTGACTCTCATGAAAAGACTCAACTTCACAAGCAATATTGAAAACATGTCCTTAGATATGACATAATTTATCATAATAATGTTGAAGATAATTATTTATATTATGTTAATAAATATTGATTTCATTATCTCCTAAAGCAAGCATATGGGGGAATTTATGGTGGTCATTGTAGTGGACATGTTATATCCCACAAATTCCTATGCATAGTATATTTATGTCCTGCTCTTTAAAAAATATCATATAAAAATTGATAAATAATGTAATCCTTTATAAATTAATGATTCTATCATTTAATCTACTACAGTTGAGATTCAAAACTTGTAGTCTCCTTCACCATTTTCTATGTGGGGATTAGATCTCATCGATAAATTACCTAGATCACAAGATGTCTATGTTTTTATAATTACTAGCACTAAATATTTTGTAAAATATATGCCCCTTGTAAATTTCACTAGCATTATCTATAATTTACTTTTTAATAAAATCATATGTTGTTATATTATTCCTCACACCATCATCTCTAAAAATTGTGGGAATTCTAAAAAATGACATGGAACAATTATGTGCCAAATTCAAAATCATTCACAAATTTTCCACACCTTATCATACATAATGCAATGGTAAATATCAATCCACTAAAAAAATATTTTATAAGATAATAATAAAAATTATTATAAATATTCATTATAATTATCATCTCAAGTTTTATCTTTCACTTTCATTTTATCGTACTAGAATTCATACTGCCATTAGGGAAACTACTTTTTCTTTAGTTTATTTCTCTAAATTTATTTTTTCATTAAAAGTTAAGTTACCTTCCATGTGAATTTATCTTCATGTCATCATTCCTAATGAATAAATTTGTGAAGTGAAACTTCATGCGTTAAATTTTATATTTAAGAAACATATGGGTGGTTTACAACATAATTTCTAATATTAATATTGTATTGTTAATTAAAACAATTAAAAACTCAAAGTTTGTACTTTAACTACTGGATTCTTAGTTACTATGATATATTACACTTATTAAAAAGAATTAAAGTACACACAAAAGTGGTGGGATATTTAAATATTTAAATACATCCTTAGACATAGCACTTATAGACTTAAAACCACTGAAAGACATATCTGTAAAGAACCAACCAACACTAAGTATTTAAAGAAGTACCTTGCTTAGTTATATGTTCCTTCTTATTTTTACTTTTTGGACTAATCTCTTCCATTTATATTAAACTCTTACTCACATTATTTCAATTATTTTTATACATATAATGTGTAGATAACATTTATTTAAAATTACTTAAGACTTTATTCTATGCAACATAAATTAGCTTCACTTATTTACGCACCTTTAGGCTTTCCTGCACATTAGCCTTAGTTCTTATTGTTGGTATTTTGTATTTTTGTCTTTTTTTCACTGATTAGTCTTAATTATGTAAGGTTAAATGGTAATATCATGGATCAAAATCAACCATTCCTTAGAAATACTCACCTTATTATTCATTCAACCATAAAATCTTTACTAGTCTTTCATTCATTTTTATCATCTTTATGCACCCTTTGATTGATTCATTTACTTAGGACTCTTAGATTTTTAGTTTGTGATTTTCATGGTAAGTCCTTATTTAAGTACCTCCTCACAAAAACCCATCATTTTTTTATTGTTTAAAATTACACTTACTTCCAACCTTAACAAGATGTCTTCCCTAAAAGATACCACAATGGTCGAGAATAGTGTTTCCCTATACTTAGAATCACTCACATTATTTTATGGTAAAACTTTAGTAGGATATATTTATATCTTAATTCAAAAATATGATTTATTATGATGATGATTCATACCTACCTATAATTATACCATATCCATTTACACATTTTGTGTGATCTAGGGAAACCCAATCATTCTACGCTCATCTCCATCATTCCCCCTTTACCAAATAATTTTGGCAACACTAAGGCAAATTTCAACATCTCACTCTTTTATTTCATGAATTTTTAGGAGTCTTAGACACCATGGTCTTTAGGTTATCATCTCTAGCCACCAAGTTGTAAGCTCTATTATGAGAGTCATTTTTATCACCCATGTTTGGTTTTTGAAATTCATATGGAGGATGGATAAAAAAATCTAAAATAGTTCAAAATCATAAAATAAAAAGGAAAACAAAAACACTTAAAAGTGATATCATACTAAAATATATTATATTTATTCGACACATATCCTATCCTACTAGAAGTGAAAACTCCATATTTGACCTTATAATACATCTCATTATCATATACTCATAGTATGACATAATTTTTCATGTAAGTACTCGATATTTTTACTAGATTGATGGATCTATAATGGGTCTTGAGTATTAGGGAACATATTTTGGGAAGGTAGATCCATTCTAATTTTCATACCTACTAACCTTCATGGGATGATACTTATATATAACTAATTAGCCAAAACTTGCTTTCTTAGATTGAGTTCTCTATGGTCATTTATGTCAAAAGTCTCATAGTATTGTGAATTCAATTAGAGTGTCTTGTTTCTAGTAAATACTATGTTTTCACCTTGGTACCTCCATTTCTACCCTACCACCCATTCCATTTCCACCCTTAATATGTAGGTTTTTTTCTAAATATTTTCCCAAGTTATATATTTCTTACTTTCCATCTCTTTTTGACATGTTCTAGAATATGAAAATTTAAGTTTATGTATCATTATAATATAAGCTACATGTTTGAGTTGATTCAAGATGATCTCTTGGTTATTATCTTATCTTTATCATATCTCCCTTATTTATGTTTTAGACATTGAGTTTTTTATTCACATTTTTGTGTGCCATCTCATTGAGTTTCTCACATCATTTTTTTCATCTTTGATTGAATATGCATTATTACTTATCTTTCATCCATGTTCTTTGTATTACTAATTTTATGTTTTTACATATTTTATTGAGTATGGATTGTTACTTATCTTCAATTTATGTTTATTAAATTATTCTATTTCATAAATCCTGAATTTTGATCTGGATTGTTACTTTTATTACTTTGGATACATTTTGGTTTTTTGGTCTTTAGTAACGTTGGTTTTTCAATTACATAATTTTATATCCCTTTTATTATTCAAATTCATTTGTATTTTAGTCCTAACATATCCTTTGTCATATTGTCTTACCAATTTACTAATTTCTTCAATACATTTTGAAATTTTTCCATTTACTTTAGCCCTCTTGTGATTGCTTGCTTTGCTCTCTATCCTTGTATCCCTATAGTTTTTCCATTGTGGTTACCATGCCCTCCACTATAAATAACATAAATACATCATGAAACCACTAAGAGATAAATTTAATTCAAGGTATGTATATGAATATTTAAATTATTTAATTTATTGACATCTATTTTAGTATTTTATTTTTGAGTTAACTTAGTTATTGTGTTCTTATGTTATTTTGAGAAGCACCACCACATGCGAGAATATAGTGATATGTGATGAGATTAGGGTGGGGCATATGTAGACACATAATATATTTAAACTTTATCATTTACTGATGTTTTATTTCTTTTAAAAATATATTGGGTGTTAATCTCCCTAAGTCCAAGCCTTAAAGGGTGCACTAGGAAAGGGGTGGGAACGCCATTGGTGTTTGTGAGAGATATTATTTCCTATGTATCATTACTAAATCCATTCTAAGCTTCATAATATTTGATCCCTTAATTTATATTTTTCCTTCTTTAATTTTATATTTATATTTGTCAATTCAATTTAGTTTTAACCATCATCCATCCCTTCCCAACTACATCAATCAAATCACTATAATTTCAACTATTATGATGAATTATTCATAAGTAAGTTGGTATTTCCAACCTAGTTCAATTTTATTAGGCCAATTTAGATCTAAATCGATCTATTTAATAGTGTAAAGTTATTATTTTGGAGGTATTAGGATCATTAACTACTATAAATATAAGTTTCCATTTAAATCCAAAAACAAGGAACATTAATTTTCAATTACTACTATTCACACCTTTTCCCCAAGTCTAAAGTTTGGATGAGTTATTGCTTAGATATTAATTTAAAGAAAATATTTTCTTGTGGATTCTTGGATGAAATATGAGTCATTTTATCCTAAATATTGATTTAACCTTTGATATCCTTACAACCATAACAATATCTTTCAAATCTCCATTAGCCAAGGGGATATTACGGATCAATGTGTCTTGTTCAAGGTAAGTATATTCTAACCCTAGCTATTTAATTTTATAGTTATAAGTTGAATAAATTATTGGTTAATGATTTCATATCTTCTTTAAAAACTTTATCTACACTTATACTTATTGTGGTTATAGGATTTTTCAAAGTTGCCATTTATCCACCTTAGGTAACCTAGGCCAAAGGAAGAACATGAGGTGTGTACTAAAATTCTACCCATTTAAAAATCTAAGACAAAGATAGTAGTACAAATAAATATAAGTATTTTATAAAATAAAAGAGTAGCATAGGTCTCTCAAGATCTTTTACAATAACTAAGTGTAATGCCACTAAAGTGAAACTATTAGAAATAGGTGCAATGAAGAGTGACTCACCTTGGAGTAATAGAAGTGTCTACCAAGTGCCTAATGGATCTCCAAACAAGGTTTAGTCCATATATAAGTAATTATTCTCTACATGAATAGTAAAAGTTCCAAATACTCTATGAAATGAGAGTCTAATGAAAGCAATGGCTATGAAGGACTATATATTTCTCTATAGTTATAAAATGAGCCAATAAATTTTTTATGAGTCTTGGATCAATATACTTGCACCATAAAATATCTAGAGTGGATAAGAGGTAGGTGGATTATGAAATGGATCTTTAATATATATAAAATTAGGAGATGGTGGAGTTGTGTCCATATCAATACTATAGTCGTATGTGCCATAAAAAGAGTCCTTTGTGTCAAAAATGTCCTCAATCTCAAAAGTGTCATCAAGTATAAGTGAGTCTAATAAATAAGAATGACATGGAATATTAATTTAAGGAATGACCATAGGAAGTGGAAAACACATCTCAACAAATCTTGAGAAGAGATTATAAATGAATCACATGAATTTTTAGTTTGAATATCGATAAGAAAAGAAGAGTATTTAGTGCTCTCATAAGGTGAGCTCTCTTTCGAAATAGTAGAGTAATCCATAGTACTAATATTTGATGGCTCTAGATGAGCAATATCATGCATAAGAGTGGAAGTAGAATCTATAATGGTATAGTTAAGGTCTAGTAGAATCTTATCCTATAGTGGTGGCTCTAAAAAATAAAGAGAAATATCCACCATAGATATGTCATCATAGGAAATAAGAGTAGGAGGAGAGATTAAAGTAGTTTAAAAAGAGATGATAATAATTAGAGGAAGAGGTGTGATGTAAATCTTAGTGGGATGTTTGAAACAAGACTATATGATGCTCCAAATAGTGTTGGGACACTTTGTATGCTACACATAAAAATGAAGTTCCATAAAAACATATAACAATAGGGTACCAAGAACCTTATCATTTGTGTTAGCCAACTTATCAAACTAAACAAGATCAGTGAAAAAATAATCTATCCATATTGAAATGGAATATGATTCTTGAGTGTGAGTAAGTGTTTCATAAACACATGCTAAGAATAATATTTTGTCTTCCCAAGAAGAATCACTAGTGTAAGATCAACTCTTCTCATCTATAATATCTCAAATGTAGTTGTAATGACTAATATAAGACACCAAAATAGTGCAATACTACATAAAAAAATATGTAAGGATGCTAGAATTTTACACACTCAAGAGTATGATGGCAAACATAGCTAAGAATGCATACATATGAGAAACCAATTTAGGAATAAATATAAATAATGCATGATCATAATATTGATGTCTTACATATCTAAAAATAAATCCACATATGAACAATAAGTTCATGAGATACAATGTACAAAGTAATAGGGCCCATAACATGGGTAATCCCCCCCCGCCAAAAAAAAATGGCACTTTATAAATTTAATACATTTTAAAATTAAAATAGGACCACTGCATGGGAAATTAAAAAAAAACATGAACTTTTTCAAAAGATGGTGCTCAATTTCAAGCTACTCATCAAAAGTTATAATAAAATCAATTTCTTGTAAATAAGGCCTATTTAATAAAAAATACACTAAAAGTTTAAATGCTCAAAGTTTTTAAACACCAAGCATGTCATGTAGCCACTCATTAGATCCAGAATGGAACCATGGTCCTCCAAAAATCAACCAAAGTAAAAAAAATACCCTTCCCATACACCCCTAGATGAAATTTATTGAAAAAACTCTTTGAGGGGGTTTTTATTATAAATTTAAAGATATTTTAAAAATTAATAATTAAAATATAGCCAAATTTTAAAAAGGATTTTAGGGTAGATCTAAGTTTTTATCTTTTAGAAAAAGAACTAGGTTGTACAAAACCACCACTTTAGATACACATCTTGGAAATGGAGATTGAAATCATAAGCTTTAGGTGACTCTTTAGTGTAGGTTTACACCATCTATGGGAGAACTCAACAGAGAGGCACCGCCATGGAAAGAACTGTAGGTATATAAGAATGTATTCAAATTGGCTCCAGTCATAGATTTTACACATTAGATCATGCAAAGATAATAAGATCAAGATAGAGATATCTATACATCTATGTGTTGTATGGATTTATGGTCATGATATAAGTGGGAGGACTAAGAGTGGATTCAATAGTGAGACAAATTATATTCCACATTAGAAAATGCATTACTACAAAATGCATTAGGTAAAAATGGTTTTATAGTTCCATACTACATTCATCTCCCTAATACAAAGATTCTATGCTCATTCAAGTCATGAGCTATGGGGTGAATGACAATAGGTAGTTAACCTAAGCTTGGGATATGATTTAACAACTTGTCAAAATGTGTCATTGGTTGTTATGTCTTGGAGTCTGTAGAGAGGTCCACAGATAAAAATTGGATGAATCACAACCTTTCCTTTGATGAAAAATAACATATACTATATTACTCAATAACACTACCTTCAATGATCCAAATATTACACCCATTAAAAGCCACAATTTTTCCAACTCAGAACATCTACATACATCATCCTACTAAAGGAAAGCTCCCAAGAAAAAATTATGAGCCCAGTGGTGAGATGCCTGAAGACCATGAGCAATTTGATAATAAGGAAGGGGCCATGATGGAATGATCATAGGAAAATTCCAAGGGAGATTAAAGGTGAGTGAAAAGTTTTACCAATCATAGATGTTTACTAGTATAGGAACACCAAAACCCTGTAGATTCACCAAAAACTATAAAACTACTGAAGTACAGATAGACTACACAAAAAGACTCCAAAAGTATCAAATTTTTATAACCACCACAAAATATAAATAAGACCCATTAGAGAAAACCAAGAAACCATAAAGCATATGTAGTTTGATTTTTGATCTAAGCTTTTTTGTCATGAATTTTAATGCATGTTGAGAAAATGCATTCAAAACTCCAAAAATTGGCCAAATGAAGAACACAAAATAATGATGTATGCAATATAATGATAAAATAAATTAAATGGTCCATACAAAACCTGCATGTTCTTTATTATGAGTGCATAAATGTTATATAAAAGTATACTAGTGTATACAATCATAGTAGATATCATTTTTCAATGATAGATACATGGAATGTTTTGAGTTGTAATGTATGTATAAAATTATTATAAATGAATAACATAATTGTAATTGATGTATTATAATTTATATATGCAAGTCAAGTATATATAATATATTTAAATTATAGGGTATTGATGATTGTTTACTCTAGTTTTATATTAATATGAATCAGAATATGATAAACTAGAATAATTAAGCTAAGTTGTAATATAAATCGTTCAAACATAAGTGGATTTAACTTGATAAAAGGATTTGTTATTTATTAAAATTACAACAAAGGAAAAGATACTTAACTTCACTAGTTTACTAAATAATTATGATTGAATTTTAACATTATAAAAAGGAATAGAAGTATGAATGTGAGTCTTTTAGATCCATAATTGACTATCTATATGTGTAGGCTCAATAAATTAGGATACGGAAGATGTGTCAATATTAGTGACCAAGCATGACATTATTGTACTTGGTTGATTTAGCTCTCTAATGCTATATAATCAGTTATGTTTGATTGTGATACCTTTGTATGTGTGATATTAATGCTTGAATATGTGTGTATCTTTATAAATTGGTATCATTATCCATTAAACCTTAGGTTCAATTATGAGGGAAAGAAACATATAAAATTTTAGGAAGTTTAATTGGGTTGAGCTAACCCCAATCACCCCTTGATGGTTGACCAATGTTTACATATTTAATACTCTAAAAAGGAAATTCAAATCATGTAGTTATTCCCCTTGGTGTGATTTTGAAATTATGTTAATGAATACAACTATAAATATAGCTTTGATCTTGATAATTTTTATTCTTGACTTAGCTTAGTATGCTTCAAACTTGGATAATGACTACTCCTATTGATTGAATTAAAATTTGAGAAGAATAGGGTGAATTTTATCAATATGTAGTAGCGTATATATTTTTAATAGATATTTTAAAGTTAATTCATATTATTGACCTTTATTTTTATTAATATGGACTCAATTTGGTAATTTCCCACACCAACAACACATTAGGTGAATGGGTCGATCTATCAAAATGTTTTAATTTTAAAAATAGTCATTTTAGGATAATTTCAATTACATTATTTTCTTTTATATATGAATGTAAATGTGGTAATTTGGGAATTTATACATATTATATTTAACTAATTAATAAAAAACTAAGAGATTCCTATTAGTGAGTGATAGCAACTTAGGATAGATTAGGTTCATAACTAACATGTGGGTATGTGGGAATGGTGAATAATATCTATTAATATATGAACACATCATGTATGATAATTATATGTTGAGATTAACATTTTCAAATGTCAAATACAATAATTTATTATCTAAAATTACATATAAAATGGAAATGCATATGATTTATTTATTTAAAATAAATCATTCATGTAATCACACATGATAATATAACTAATACTTATCCATTATCAAATAAAATAACAATGTAAAATAATCACACATGATATTAGGAATTATGAAAAAATTGTAATATTACAATGTTAAATAAAATCAAATTAATGTGCAAGGGAAGATACAAACTCAATAATAAGCTATAAGAGAAAATAAGAGAAGAATTTTCAAGGGGGGGAAACCATTAAATGGAATAAAACCCCACATATATTTATAAGGCTTGAAAATTAAAATTATCCAAGTACAATATTGATGGAAGAAAAGATAGTAGAGATAAATGGGACTCATGCCAAAATAGAGAAATCTCAAAACAAAACTAGTGTTCTAATATGTAAATTGAGAGGAGAGAAAGATAAATAAATATAAATATAAGAAAAGAGGAGTTACACAACATTATTTTAAGTGACAAATGTCCCTAATCTTGATAAGGTGTGGGAGATGTGTGTAATAAGAGTGGAGGGAGCTACGTGTGAATGTAACTCCAAGATTCTATTAAAAAAGGATAAAGTAGGTGTGACACCTAATAAATATGGGATAAAGTGAATTTATCATAATAATAAATACACAACTAAATATAATTATAATTAACCTAAGCTATCCAAAATAAATATTAATCTCCAACACTCCTTAAATTTTATTTTGGGGTTAAAAAATTTAAAAAAATCTTAAGCAAATATAATGGAGTTGACATTACATAATAATCCCCCTTAATAGGAACTTCCTTTTAGAGGAATTAAAATGTTTTGAGAGAATAAATAGGAAGATAAGTTGTCGCCAATAATATTTCAAAGGTGAATGTGTGATCATCAACAATCTCAAAGAATCCTCTTCAAACAAGATGGCCAATCTGCATAGGAACAAAGGTCACTAAGAAAGGATATGGAAAGAAAATATCTAATTCATATAAAAAATAAAAGCTCACACCAATATTCAAATTAATTAAAAAAATTCCATAAAATATGATATACACATAATTAAATTAATAAAACTATATCTAATATAAGGCAAAAGAAACAAAATATAACCTCAAAAATAAAGTGCATAACTTGAAAATTGTATAAAATAAGTTATTCCAACAAATAATTATCTCCAAACAAAGTATATTTCCTAGAAAAATTACAATGATAATTGTGTCACTTTTCTCAAAATATTTTACTTGAAGAAACTGAGGAACTATCAAAAGAAGCCATGTCAAATTATATAGAAGATACCATAACTTTCGGCATCCAAATTGGTTTAAACTTTGAATGAGGCATTTTAATCATTTTACAAAAATGAAAATTTTAATTTGATTTACCACAATATTTACATGGATGCAATTTATAAAAGTGAGAGATGTCATGCCTATGTTTACCACAATGCTCACAAATTTTATGATTTTTAACCAAAGTATGAGCATGAAAATAACTATAACCAACATAAGTATTATTTAATTGAGAATAAATACGTGATATTTCCTTTAGTAAGGGGGAAAATATGAATTAAATTTTTCATTGGATACATAGAAACTGGTCCGTAAAAAATGTGCATTAGATTTATGAAAAATAGGATAACAATGTTATTTTTGTTGTTTCTAATACCACTTCTAGAATAGCCCATATATTGCATAATTTATAGGATAGGGTTAGGAATATTATATTTATAATAAATACACTCTTTATTGTATTAAAAATTACAATTTAATAAAACTTTAGAAGCATTAGAATTTTCAAAAGACGTAATTTTATTATGTGAGTTTTGAAATAAATGAATGGTTTGGGTTTGGAATTAAATTTTACATTTTAAGCCAATAATTTTATTATATTTTAAAATAATTTTACACTTAATATCATAAATAAAACCCTCATTTTTTTATGCATCCATATCATTTCAAAAAAAAAATAATACAAAAAAAAATTGTACAATTTTTCATTTATTTTAACACCATAAAGAGATTAAATTAGTATTTAAAATGGATAAATTTTTAAAAATGCATTAAATCAGTAATATAAACATTATGAATCATATTTTATAGATGAAAAAAACCTCATTCTACATAAGATAACAAAATTTATGAAAATAAAGATTTTATTTCAAAAAATTAATTAATGATTTGTGTGATAATTATAAAAAGAAACTTAAAACACAAATAAACTAAACATTAATAGCCTAACTTAGGAGTAATGCACTACATTTCAAATGGAAATAATGAAATACGTTTTATTGAAATAAATATTAATGCCACTTTTTAAAAATGCTTTAATTTACCAACCATAACACAACATTGTAAAGGTAAAGACTGAAATTTATTTTTATGTCAAAAAAATCTAATGATGCCAACCACTTGTTCTAAAAATGACAAAAAAAAAATGAACGAAATTTATAAATAAAGGAATTCCACATGAATAAAATGCTAAAAAAATTCCACACTACTACAAAATTCCAAATGGAACTTAAGAAAGATATCAAATATTTAAAAAAAAAACACCACTAATCAAATTTATATAAGTTAGTAAAGTGTCATAAAATCTGATATAAAAATAAAGTGAATATTAAGGATGACAAATCATACAAGAGATAGCCAAATGTGAAACATGAAAAATAGAAATTAAAAAACCAAATCTTAACTGTAAAGAGACATGAAGGAATATTACATTAAAAAAATGTTACAATGATAGAATTTAACTAGAAGAAAATGCCAATCTTGAGGTTGAAGTGCTCCATGACAAAAGGAAAGTGTTGAACGTGTACCCAACATATAATGATAACACCTAATAATTGATTAAACTAGAAAGGATGAGACAAATACATAAAAAAAATTATAACCATGATAAAAATAATTACAAGTAGTATAAAAATATAACACTAGAAAAGACAAAGCTTAAGGAAATAAAGAACCAAAACTAGTGCAAAAAAAGAGGAAAAAAATCTCACTAAAGTGTGCTAGTGTAACAATGAAAAAAATATATCCAAGTGCATGCCACATCAAAAATAAGTATAACATTTGGTAAAAAAAGGAGTTATTAATGAAATAATGAATGAATAAAAAAGTAAGGAAGGTAAGGATATTATAAATATCCCAAAGAGAAAAAATGAATGACTCACATATATGGATGGAAACAACACAACATGACAGATAATAAAATAAAAAGGAATAATAGTCAATGAAAGGAATGTGTGTGTGTGTGTGTGTGTGTGTGTGTGTGTGTGTGTGTGTGTGTGTGTGTGTGTGTGTGTGTGTGTGTGTGTGTGTGTGTGTGTGTGTGTGTGTGTGTGTGTGTGTGTGTGTGTGTGTGTGTGTGTGTGTGTGTGTGTGTGTAAGACTCATTAGGCAAGGTAAAATGGAAAATATAATGAGTAAAAACTAAATTTAGGCTGAAGAATGAATGAAAAAATCATTAAAATGCCGTAAAAAAACTAGGAAATTTTGAAAAAACATAAAAAATGGCAAAAAGGTCTCATAGATTTGATAAAAAATCTCAAATACAAAGCTATACATTCAAATGTATTCAAGTGTCAATGAGATGAAAAAAATTAAATTCTAATGTTATCAATAACCTTATCTAGTACCATATTAAGAATTATGTTACAATCATAAAATATAAATGTTGAATAAAAGAAACTAAATGTGGAAGGGAAGATATCACATTAATAGAAAGGCACAAGAAAATGTAAGAGACAATATTTGCCAAGTTGAAAAAGTTTTAAACAAAATAAAAACCCACATCTATTTATAAGTATTAGAAAGTAAATTTTTCCAAGTAAAAACTTTATGGAATAAAAGAGAATAGATGTAAATGATCCTAAAGCCAAAAGAGATAAATCTAAAGATAGAACTAGTGTTCTAATACATAGAATAAAAGAGGAGAGATCAATATATATTTAGAAGGAAAGAATAATTACTTACACAAACTTCTTATCTATGACAAATGTACATAATCTCCATAAGGTCATGGGGATGCATGTGACAAGTGTGGAGGGATTTAAATGTGAATGTAACTTGAAGATTATCTATAAAAGGACAAAGGGGTTTAACACCTTATACATTCAAAAAATAATAATTTATTATAATAATAAATGTACAACTAAAATAGACTTAGGATTAACCTAAAATAGCCTAAATAAATACTAATCTCCTACATTCCTATAGGTGAGTGATATAAAATTAGGATAGATAAATCTCACAACTATCATGTGGGTGTCTGGGAATGATGAATAAGATTTGTTCAGAGATGCACAAGTTATGTAGGATAATTTTAGGTTGATATCGATGTTTGCAAGTGTCAAATACCATATTTTATTTTCTAAAATGGCATATAATTTGGAAATTCACATGAATTATTTATTTTAAATAATTAATTCATATAGTCACACATGATAATTTAAATAATTCTTATCCATTATAAATTGTCTTATTATGTAATAAAATATAACTAAAAACTCATAATAAATGAAAATTTAATTAGAAAGTTATAAATTGTATTGAATAAAATAGACACAATAATGTCTAAGACTAGGGGGATGTTGAGTGGAAGTAATTTTTAAAAAGGTCTTGGGCTTTAATAAGTAGGATAAAGGAGATCAAAACAATCCTAATGGAGAAGAATTCATGGACATATACAACTTAGGAAAGTAGATCCCATTAGGGAATCCACAAGGTTTGGAGGAAAAGAATGATCAAGACTGAAAATCTTGGGTAGAATAGTTAGTGGGTAAGTCAAACATTGTTCTTCCATCCCAATAGTTTCAATAGGTTAATTCATATACTTAGGATGAAATGTCTTGTTACGGTATTCTTGATAAGATTATAGATAGAGCTAGTATTAGGTTGGAAAACACCCTAATAGGAAAATTCATGGGAAACCAACCCAACATAGATGATTTTGGAGAATGGTCAAAGGAACTAGAGGGCAAAATCCCACCTAGAAATTTCATCCTTCAATATTGATTTTTTCTTTATTTAATTCTTAAAGCATGAATATTGTGGAGAAAAATACATGGGGGACCCTAGTTTATGTAAAAATCCAATCTAATCCTCAAGTAATGGAGACTTTCTTTGACCAACACAAGGAATCATCTAAATTTTATCCTCTTTAGGATAGATTCATAGGATTTACCCTATAATTTAGGGAATAATAAATATTAAAATTAATATAAATATAATTAGATATCTATTAATGATTGACAGAGTTACCAAATCAAGGAGGAGATTAGTTTATGCCAAATTCTATGTCAATTTACCTTATGACGTAACTATCCTAAAATACGTAAAGTTGAAATCCATGTATGGAGTTTATATACAAGATATTGAATATGATATATCAATGTAAATATGATGTAAGTGTAACAAGATAGGTCATGTACCTAATAGATACCATGGCAATAAGAAAATGGAATTATTTTGGAAAAAGAAAGAGGATCTAGTCATTCCCCACATCAGTGGGTGGGAAATTAATTAGAAGAGAAAATTAAATGAATAGTAGAGTCTATATAATAGTGAAAAAAAGACCAAAATGAAGAAATAAATGGTGGAGAGATCAAATATCTCTCCCTCATTTCCTTAATAAATGATTCTACTCTAGAAATAAAGTTGATCCTTTGCATACCAGAAAAGGAAAGTCTAAAGCTAAAAGTAAATAAAGAAAGACCTAATTTGGAGGAAACAACTTAAAAAGTGAGATAAGTCATAGGAGAGGTAAATAGTAGGAGGGATAAGTAGTCATAAATTTTGGAGATTACCTGATGACAAGGGTAGGGTACCATACATGTCATAAATTCAAGAATTTCAATCTTCTTGTTCAAAAAATAAAAAAGTAACTACAAAAACACTAGAATATTAATGAAATATTTTAACATGGGGATAGAAAAAAAAGTATGTAGACCCAAGATGAGATAAGCCTAAATAAAATAATATAACAAAGACGTGGAAAATGGAACACACTAAAATCCTAAAGGTAAGCATGATATTTTTAAAATCTAAGAAAAGAAATTGATCCTTTAGAATAGAAAGAAATGAAAATTTAAGAGGTGTAAGAGAGCCAAGGAGTTCAATTAGAACCTAGTATGTGGTCCAAGTGGTAGGAAAACAAAAAAGAGGAAAATAAAGAGACAATATTATTGATCTATTAGACTTTAGTTGTGCCTATGGGTTATCATTTCTTATTAGTGGTTGGAGGATATTATGATGATGTTTAACTAAAAATTTATACTATTTTTATTTGGTATATTGTTGAGTATATCTATTTTATGTCTATTTATCATGAGCTATCATGATTTATCATTAATGTGTTGCATTATTTTATGGGTTCCTTTCAAAACCCTACATTCACCCTTATAAAATAAATGTACACAATAATTAAAAATGAAAAAGTTATGTATATGTCATCAAATATACATGTCAAATATACATCATAAATTCATACATATATATTGAACACTAATTCTCAGACAATTATCATCAGTTCTATTTCATCTACTTTTGTTTATATAAACCATGATATATGGAACCATTAAATAATAATTACAATTAAAAATTATAAATCATATTATAATTACATAATATATAATTAAAAAATAAAAATAACTACAATATCAAGATAAAAATTACACCCATATAAATAGTATGGGTATTAGCTTACAATCCTAGGTGTTAAAATTGGACAGAACATCACTTGTACAAATAGAACAGAGCACATGCATTATTAAAATTAAGATGTGTTAAAAATGTCAAAAAACATATATAATTACCATAAACACCTAATATATGATGAAATCATTGTTATAATAAAAATACATAACTAAATTGACATGATTAGTTGATGATAATGTTTGTAAACATTGTTCTTCATTTATCCTATTTATGATATATGATAAATTATTGATCTTGAAGTAGAGTTAAAATGGAAACGGTTGAGTTATACTTAATGAATGAATATATTTAACTCATGATATTTTAATGAATTTCAAACCTTCTCTCTTGACATCACCAATGTATCTAGTTTTCCTTTCTACAAGAAGGCCTTTGGACTTATGTTTTTTTAGAGGCCATGTATTTATAATAAAAAGTTTTACTTGATTACTACTTCTGACAAATGTAGATAATTTTTTTTTTGATTGTATACATCTCATGGTATTCATATCAACCTAATTATACAACCACATATAATGTAAATTCAAATGTTTTATATCAATGAGTATACACAAATAAGATCAATAACAACCAAAATCACTTCAAACCATAAATACACAACATCACTCATTTCCAAAAAAATAATATGACCTTTTTTTCTAAATGATCATCATCAACATCTTCTGAAGACTAGTATATGTATAAAAACTATGAGAAAATTAGAATTTGACCATTACATTTATGGCATATAAAATGAAAGGATTCATTAAAAAACTCATGCTCATTAAGTCTAATTGATCTATCTATTCACCTCATTAAAATATATTCATACTTTGGATCAAGATATATTATATTTATAAATATTTTTTCAAAACTTTCCTTGGGTTCTCCATGGTGGTATAAAATTATGTTTAGGGTAAAATAGTGTCAAAATATATTTAATATTTTCACATTATAATTTACTACATAGCCATAAATATTCATGTAGTAAATATAAATTAAATATGGTGTAAATATATGGATTTAATGAAAAACATACCAAATAAACCATGGTTACCTTCATGCAATGGATGACCTTGACATGTGTTATTTGACCTAGATGACCAATAAGAATAATAAATGCCCACTATAATATTTTTGACAATCATATGGGATTGATTTCTTTGAGCATTAATTGATACCAAAAAACTATTTTGGCCCTATGGAAATAATTTCATTAATGAAAATATATTGAATATGTTTCATCTCTTTTGAGAGAATAAATAATGTTTTCCATTTAAAAGTATGATTAATTCTTATTAGTATTTTAAGACTAATATATATAGTTATAACATGAATATTAAAAAATAAAATGTAATAAAATAAGCAACAAAGGCAACTTTGTATTGACTAAATTAGACTCCATTTCACACGCAATATAATTAATCAACTAATATTTATCAATTCTAGTGATTCCATGGATAATCATTATAAGTGGTTCAAGATTCCCACACCATTCACAATGTTGTATATTTGTATCAAATTCAATGTGTTTATGCTAAAATAAATTACTTAGAGAATTTAGTGAACTTTGGCATTCACTATGTATCATTGTTATAAAATGGTTGAGATCTATGAACTATGTAGAGTTTCATGAAAATCATCATGCAAAACATATTGGATCCAATCGTATTTTATGTTGAAGTATCAATGGAAAAGTATCTTGATATCAAAAAACTACATGAAATCCTACAATTATAATTTAAATAACATCCCCCACTCATCCATATCAATAGTGTATGCATTATGTCATCCATCAATTCCATCACAATCACAATAGTAGTTTATAATAGGATAGGCATACAGTTAACACAAAATTCAAGATACATGTTTCAAATTCTTTACAAATAATAAAGATGACTTATCTTATCATGCAATTATAATCACCAATATTATAAAAAATAATTACATAACTAAATCTTAGTCCAAAAAAAATCATATTCATGTGCATCAATATTAAGAATTGAATAATACTTTGGGAAAACTCAAGAACTTTTTGGAATTTAGACAATTTTTTGTTTGTCTTTGACATTATACTACTCACATTCTTATTTTTTAAAATATGACTATAATTTTTCAACCTATAACATATTTATATTCATTGAAAAAAATGGTGTTTGATAAATCATCACCAAAGTTCAATTATACACATTGAAATACTTTTTGACCAACATTAAGAGAAACATGTGTTTGACTACATTCTCAAAAAGGAAATTTTATAAACATATGACATGTATCTTATGATCCTATATCACATTCTAAAATTGTTTCTATCAATAAAATTATATATGTACATAATTCAATATAATCTCAGTTACTTGTAGTTGAGACTCTAGTCAACACGTCATGAATAATCTTTGTGATTATCTCTACTATAGTGACATACTTCACCATCTACTTTAAAAGTACATGTCATGAAATTATTAACTAATTTTTTTTTTTTGGCATGTCGTAAGTAAAACATATCTAGATTGTGTCCTTTCATCATTTAATGTTGGCACATTTTTATTTGTCCATCATCATCAATGAATAATTTATGATGACTTTTATATTTCCAAGGAGCATTATAATCATAAACATTTATGGCTCCCATTTTACTCAAAAATATGTCCATACTACATTTATTATGTTTTTCAACATGATTTACCAATTATGTATGACTTTGTAATGGGTTATTTTTCAATATTATTTGTTAGTCTATCAAACATGGATCATCTTCCATAATCAAGATATATAAATGTTTATATCATGGAATTTGCATGGATTTTATGAATTAAAAAATGTATGATAATATTCCTTTGATTTATAAACTTCACTTGGATTATTATAATCTAATATATCTACATTTGATTCACATTGTACCCGTATAAACAAATGTTCATGGACAAAGGATTTATAACAATATTTCTTCCTAGAAATATATAAAAATATAACATATACATTTTTATTTCACCTTTTATAAACCATACACATAATTTGTGTGAAATATATAATAATAAGATATAAACCTTGCCTAAATTTCCTTTATAAAATTCTTAAAGAACATCATACTATGAAAGATTCAGAATATGTGTTACATTTACATTGAAACAATGTGAGGATTTTCAATGATGTTTCTATTCATTACCCTATAGTCATCTATATAATTATCTATACGTTAAGTATTCATACATTGATATATATAGAGATAAATTTTATATGTTATAATCAACATTATGATTTTATTTTGGCCTTTGAAATCATATCTATTAGTTCTTGTTTGCATGCATGTAAATAGGGTTTGGTTCCTCTTAGGTTAGAGATAACAAAATATTTGTTAATTAAATTTGTCAATAGGTAACTTGTTCAAATGGATGTAAATATTAAATTATCATCATAACTCCATCTTATGTATTATTATTTACAAATATCCCACAATGGATTAATTGTAGTGTCACATTATGATATTCAAAATAAATAATGAAATATAGGATTAATCCCAAACCTTTTTCATGATGACTCATCAAATGAAAAGAATAGCCATTAATACAAATGGCCTTTACATGTGGTTGAAACCACTCTCAATCACAAATATAGAAGAATGTGGGGAATTCTATGTTAATATGAGGATAGTCAATAAACTGATAAAATAGTGATAAAATAATATAATAATAGTCAATTATTTCAATTGATATTGCACCATGATTTTGTATAATCATTTTGAATTATTCCAACTCTCATTGTGTCAATATAAATATAACTACATAGAAATAATATTGATGTCAAGGTTCCTTATCAATTATATTAATGACATCTGAATTGTTTGTATCTAATGTGTATGTATCATCATTATTAGATTCTACATACTAAATAATACTAGAGATAACTATGTCTTCCTAAAATAATAACATAATTGAGTCCTAAGTTATATATCACTCTTATACCTATCATATTTGATATTATATCATAATTCATCTAATAACCATGCTCTATTAACATAATAATCATAATATTTGTAATTAAATCCATGTAGGCTAATAATAAAAAAATTACAATCATGAACCATCATGTAAGGAATATTTATACTATCATTACATATTATGAAAAATAAATATGTAAACTCTAAAATTGTATTTAAAACCTTGTGTATGGTCTACTTGAAATATTGAATTAACAAATGTAATAAACATCTCCCCAACTTATGTAATAAATTTTACAACATAAAGTTGTTCCCCATGTCTATGTTATTCCACTTAGATAGTTTATGCCCATCACATTCACAAAACAATATGTTTTGAGTAGGATACTCAATTTATAAGATAAGTTTGATTATCAGGTAAATTTCCTTTAAAATAGAGCATAATTGAATGATAACCCATATATTAAGTTTTTTGAAAAAATAATTTTCTATGTCCATGAGAGATCTACATATTTTAACTTCTGGGTGTGATATCTAATATTTGTCATGAGATATATCATCATAAATAAGGGCATGCATTTATATAAAATTTTCATCAAATTCATCCATAGATACATCAATATCTTCTCCATATTTAACACATGCATGCCCATTATTCACATTAACATAAAATGTTTTCTTTACATTATATAATTATACATATATACATTATAATTTTAAAAAATAACAATTCAATTCCAAAATTAGAAGGATTAGATGCATCTAGATGGGGACACAATCATATAATATGATTATGGAATATTTATTTTCCTTTGTCTCTAATTATGGTGTAAAACACAACATATGATGTAACATCTAGTTGAACTCATTCTTAAGCATCATCTAATTCTAAATGTGGTAAGATGAATATTATTATGGCCATCAGAAAATTATTCAAATTACATACATTGATATTTAATATTATTATGTTCTAAAATCCCAACTAATGTTGGTGTACCAATAAATTACATGCCTGATAGGTGGAAGTAAAATTGATATTAATGAGGTAGATGATGATGTAAAATAGTTAAAAATGAAATTTTTAGATGAATGTATAAAATCCAAATACTAATCTTAAGTGGAGAAAACAATATTTTTTTAGTGTCACTTGATGGAGACATTATTTTTAACAATAAATTCATCAAGATTCACTATGGAATTAAATATTTCCAATATTAGAGTACATTTCACATTATCCTATGCTTTTTTATCACTTATCTTCTATCATTATATATTTCCCATCACCTTATATTTATCTATTTACATATCAGTGCATACTCTACATGTTGATGTTGATTTATATAATATAGATATGATGGGACACCTAAATTTTCCATTATAATTTGGGAAACATAATTTTTTTGGGGAAGAAATGGTTGATCATATGAAGGTGGTTCCTAGTTTTCATGTCTTATAACCATGTCATTATTTCCCTCATAGTTTTTATTTATAGGTAGTATTTTTATAGTAAATTAGATATTTGTGTCTCTCATAATGTCAAGTATCCTTAAATATATCAATGGTAAACTAACATGTGAATCATTAGATAAATGACACATAATATTTAGTAAGATATAATCATGCAATAGGATCATATTTTTGGTCTAAAATCAACAATAATAATAACCATGGCTACATTATTGATGTATGTCATCACTCCATTTTCCACTCTAGATACATTTAAATTTAAAAAGGTGTATATAAAACAAATAAAATGAATAGTTATATAAATTAGTGAGAAACATTCCCACTTAAAATAATATAAATATCCAATGGATTAATTAAACATATAGACATATCAATAATTTCATATGATAAATAGTAATCTAATATACTTGTAGGGAAAATAACATCCATTGGAACACACACATGCAACACACAAACCAAAAAAATGCAATAATTACATGAAAATGGGTTTAAATATATCATCATCACATAGATAAGTAAAGAAAAACTTAAAAATATTAAAAAATACAATTTTATATATTATTTTCAAGCACACACTTTAGTTCCATGCTATAATTGAATGATGTACATTAGAATATCCATTTAAATAATGATATGGCTATTATCCACCCAAAAATACTAAAAATATTATCAAACCATTAATAATGGATAGTGAAATAATTTTTTTTAAAATAATATATGGACATAAGGACCTATCATCTACCAAGGGATTTAAATAAACCCAATAAGAATTCACTCTCTTTAAAATAATAAACAATGTCACATTTAGTTATAACACATTTGATAGTAGGATCTTATACATATGGGTTCACCTTCACATGTATTATGAATGAAAAAGCTTTTAAAAACATTTTACTTTTAGCTCTTAAACATCCTCTTAATTTTAATCATTTGCAAAAAATAGTTTTATACATTTTATACACAAGATGGAATTCTTTTAATCCTCAAATATAGTAGTCCAAGTATAACTAGAGTGGTTCTCACATTGAATGTTAAATAAGTAATTATAGTCATAATTTGGAAAAAAATTCTTAAATTTAAAAAAATTCTAATTGTTTTCAAAATTTTATAGATTATTTTAATTGTATTACAATTATCCATTCATCAAAGGGCATGTTATGTAACTAACATTGTTTAATTCATTGATATTAACTAAAATATCTCTCAACAAATCCCCTAGTTGGTTGTCCTTATAATTAAGGCCTTCAAATTTTAGTTTAGAATTATATTTTTGCATTACAATCATCAAAGTGATACCCTCATTGATTTTTCTATCATTATCATACCAATGCTTTAGTTTAAGTGAATATTCATTATTTGTATTATTAAATACCTTTATTACAAACACTGTTATTAAAAAAATTCCATGAAAGTATTTGATGGACACACCCTTGATTTTAATGGTATCAACAAATTCCCTTTCTTTTAGACAGTTAAGTTCACTACCCTCATTCATAAAAAAATTATCCCATATTGTAAATTTTAATTTACAACATGTCATATCCTCATTTTTTTAAATTTTAAATTTAAGTTTTCTAAAATTATGAAAAATTAGAGATAATAATATTATTTAAAATATGGTAATAAATTAATAATATAAATTCAAATTAATATTCTATATATTTTAGCTTTTCGATTTAGATTTGGAAAATAAAGAGGGGAGAAGTGTAGTTAACTAGTTCTAGTGTTACGTTGCTCAAAGAAGGGGTATATGTACCTATAAATGATTTTTACCTACTTTTTAGCTTTCTAGACTTTAAAAATATGTTGAATACCTATATACACTCTTTAGATAGATTATAACCCATGTGGTGGTCAATATTTTCTAATTTTTATCAATATTGTCCCTATGCACTATGTAGGTATGTATCTCATGAGGCACTACGCATGTTATTTTAAATTCTTTATGTGTGTGTGTGTGTTTATCTCTATTTTCATTAAATTTTGTCTAAATCCTAATTTTGATTTCAAAAAAAAAAAAATCCCTTAGAAAAGTGTTAGTATTATTGGGTTATGCAACCCCAACCAGTCTTTGATATATGGTTGAGCATTGTATAGGTATGATAATCTAAATAAGCTCAAACCACACACACACACACACACATATATATATATATATATATATATATATATATATATATATCACTTAATTATGTGTATGAAGCATCATAGTCCATATAAAATGAAATTATTTTTTTTATATTAAATACTTGGAACCATGAAATTTCAAATTTCATGTATCTATACTTGGGTCTAGGGATACTCCTTTGAGGGTTTTCAAATGTGTATACCTTTATGATAATGTATTAAAAGAATGAAATTATTTATAAAGGTTTTGTCAAGTAATGACTAAGTAATTTCTAAATGATTTATAAGTGAGTATAACCTTAGTAATGATGTGTATTTATAGACAACTCTTCATTATTTCCCACTATCACCAAAAAATGAAATATGTCTAGGTTGACCTAATAAAGACTTCATAATTTGAATAATATAATTTGAGTGTTATTAGGCACTATTAATATAAGGAAACCTTATTGTTAATCAAAACTATCCAAATATTACCATTAGTGACCTAAAAGTGTAAATCAATGATCTAAGACATGGAAAAGGTTTATCTAAGAATTTGGAATGTTCTTATAAAAAAAAGGTTGGTTATTAATAGGTGTATCTGGTGAATAAATTTGGCCAAGACAATGGATGGTTATATGGATGGAGGGAAAGTGTGCACAAGATTAAATTGTATGCACATTTTTCAAGTATTTCAAAGTTGATTTTTTCAAGGTTTCTAATACAAAATTTAAATGTCTACGTATACCCCATTTTAGTCTAGTATTAAAAATGATAAATTAAAATTATAGAAGATTAAATATGGTACCTATGATAACCCCACTTGTTATTGACATCTATGACTATAATTCCCCATTTTATCCATGAAAAATATTAAAAAAAACATGTATAGATCAATGTGTTGTGATTATAAAAAATATAAAATAATATTGATCATCAAATCACTTAAAATCAATAAATAATGAAATTAATATAGTTTATGGTACATTAAAAAAGATACCACTTGTCAAACTTTTTTGGATAAGATCATGGGGTTGTCATGTCCTAAGGAGATGTGACCATTGAAACTATAAGTTGAGGAGTGTAAATGCCCCAACTACCACTAGGTAAGGAATGATAGAATTTGAGTGATGTAGTAAGAAAAATGACATTACTTTTTATATCTAACTATTTTTTCAAATCTCAAAATTATATTCCTATCTAAAATTTAAATCCAAAAATATGTTTATATATAAAATTGGAACCTGAAAATAGGTTTGTATGTCAAAATGGAACACCATATTTTTTTAATGTATATGTGGAGCCCTAAAATATATTTGTATGTAAAAAATATCAACCATTATAGATTAATAAAAATATAAAGTGATTACATAGTACCGTTGTTTCCCATTGATCCTCAACATAAATAATAGAAAATTGTTTGCATGAATAAAGTACATGCCACTGTATGACTCATTTATCCATGAAAATGATAAAAAAATGCCAACATCTCTTAATCCCATTATCATAAAATGTCTCAAACATTCCTCACAATCCCATAGAATTCCCCACATATTTATCAATATAAATAATTTAACCCATTTGAATCCCATAATCTATCTCAAATTTGAAATATATGTGTCATGTCATGAATATCTTAAAATAGCTCACTATATTCCCCCTTTTGATATGGGAATAAATATTATGAACCACTCATCTCAAAATAAAGAGTTATGCACATGATGTGTTATATAAAATATTATAATCATGTCAAGTATATATAAAAATAGGATAATATATGTCATCATATAAATATTCTTATCATTTAAGCATGGATGAAACATGAAATTCAATGAAACTGTCATATATGTGTTAATGTCAAGTACATATAAACATTAAGTGCATAGTGATAAAATTCATAATAGATACATGATATAAATCATAGAAAAGACACATAATAAAAGTATACATGATAGGAATCAAGACACCAATATAAAATTTAAAATGTATATGTGTAACCATAGACATGAAAAAATATCACAATAAAAAAGCATACAAGACATATAACAAATCTATCATGATATATACATGACATGGATTAGAGGATCCTCCAAAAAAAATGACATGTGACATGACAAGACATAGTAAATGTACTCATAGAAAAATAACTATAACACACTAATGGTCAAGAAATGTCATTTAATTTATGAATATCAAACACATAGAGAGAAAACCATGACAGTACATAATCATACAATGTCATCATATCATATAGTAAATCATAATGCCTATAAGAAATAACACACTATAAATAATGAGCAAATAAAATTCATGTATAATAGTATACTACATTCAATTGAACATTATATAAATATATAACCTAATAAATCTGTGAAGATGCACCTATGTATAAAGTTTTCCCATGGGTGTAAGTAATATCATGCAACTATATGTACATGTATCATAAGTAGCCTATATGTCCTACATAATGTATATAAATAAAATCATGGGCATAGAAAATGGATTTTTAACTCACCATGTATATTATTAATGACATCAATCAACTATGTGTAATATAAAAATAAGCCATGCATAAGTCCTCATTCTATATATATATATACATACATATATATATATATATATATATATATATATATATATATATATATATATATATATATATATATATATATATACATATATACATATATATATATACATATATATATATATATATATATTAAGTATTTTATAATCTTATTTTTTTAATATTTGATTTGAATTATCTCCTCACAAATCTATGATCCCATCAATGGGATTATAAATGGTGTGTATTATGTTAATGGTGTGAATGTCACACTCCTTGGGTGAGGAATAACATATTAATTACTATCCAAATTGGATAAATTATCATGAAATATGAAATATTCCATATTAATAATAACATATATATTATTATCCAATTGTTCATGTATTCATTGCATAACTCTAGTATCCATTTCAATCCATTGTATGTCAAGAGAATGCATCAATGTTATTTGCATAACTGGATCAAAAGTTTACTTGAAACTATTATATGATGTGATAGACTAAGTAAATTTTGGCAAAATTTAATATATTACTAATGAAAATGATGTTAGAGAACCAGTAATCAAGGAAAATCTACCATTTTCCTATTATTTTATTATTAAAGTTTAACATGTGTAGGTTATATGATGGATTGTTAGAGGCACTTGAGGAAATGTCTAAATTTCAATACTATAATCATAATGAAAACTAGGAATTATTACCACATATTTATTATGGATATACTTCAAGCATTGACATACTGAATACATGATTACATGTATCTTATATATCCATGGTTATAATAATATCATGTCAAATCCATTAGTATTAGGAAAAACTAAGAACCAAGTAGTAATATATATAGTCCCTACCATACATGATAATATAATTTACCCAAGAGGGTTTTTTTTCTTTTTATAAAAAACTTTAAATATATTTTTAGTACCAATATAGTATCTATGTGTGTAACCATAATTAGTAAGTAATATCTTATTACCTATATTTTCACTCAACTTATTTTCCTATGTATAGGATGTGATTCAATGAAAAAACATATGAACAAAGGTCCATTTTTAGAATCATCATAAATAATTTCATGTTAAACTAATGTAATTGTAGGTCATTTTACTTATGTGATTTCAAGTGTACAATTGAGATTATTTATATGATGAGTCTACTCACTTGTAGGATCATAATAATTTATAAGAGGATGTGCATTATAAGTTAGATGTAACTCAATATTAGTCTTAGTTTTTATTACCACATGTTTTAGAAATGGATATAAAAAAAAGTAAATAATTGCATTAATTTGTGAAACTCAATCATTATTAGGTGTGATACAATCACTAAAATCAATAGTTTTTTCTCAATTAAGTATTGTATCTTATTTCTTAAAAACAATCACGTACTAGTTGAATGTTCTATTCATCTATGAAGATTTAAATATGAATTAATATAACAAACTTAGTTTGTGTCTTTGTCATATCAACCTCCATAGGTGGATGGAGAGATATGAGATTAAACTTGATTAACTACTGTAACATGTTATGAAGATGTAAATTACCTCTATTGAGGATATAGAAGAAAAAGCCTATTCGTAGGTTATGAAATTACATTTATTATTGTTTTATCCTCATTATTAGTGTCATTATACTTTAATTTAAAACTTGGTTTTATTTGAAGCTTTACATTGGAATATTTAGGAGGGTTGATCCCATACTTTAAATTTGTCATGGTAATTAGCTTAACCTCATGGTCTAATCGTATTGCACATGTCATCAAAGGATTGGAAATTTAAAAAAAAAATACACATGGATGGTTATAAATAGGTTTTTATTCAATATGTCCTAAAATTATTTGTTAGCCTTAGGATTTGTAATTTTTTAAAATATAGTCTTGTAGTGAATTGCATAGTTATTGATGGACTCATTAGGTCCTTACTTGAGTTTTGTAATTTGAGCATAGGATACATTCTCACTAATGTTGATAGAGGAGTGATATAATATTTAGTTGGATAAAGGATTGAATCATGTAATTAGTTAATATGAATGTCATAAAACCATTGTAAGTAATATTCCTTAATAGTCTTAGTAAAAAACTTTGTTAGTAACTTATCTTTAGACACATATTATAAACATGTTTCATAGAGGGATCTAAAATGTTTTTATAGATAAATTTTACCATAAAATACAATAATATTGTGTATATTGAATCTAAATGGAAAGGGATAGTTTAAAATATATTGGGCCAAATGGTGGTATAATAAATATTGAGAGTATGTTAAATGAGCCACTCTATGAACACCTTGTTCCATTTAATAAAACATATTGTAAAAAGGAAAAATGTAAAATACATTGATTGTTAAGCATATTATATTTATTATAAATAAGTAGTGTCACATGATTTTTAATCATATGAGGAATAAAATATACTACATATGGATTTCCACAATAATCTAAAGAATAAATTGTGTTTCCCCATATTAAGTATACTAGATGTAAAAATCACTTGGGTAGCCATGGGTGCAGATACATGAATGCAAGAAATAATAGTAATGGTATGAACACATATTATTGTATACAATAAATTAAAATGTGGTTTACTATCATTAATATTTTCATTAGGTCATTCATCATATGTATTTTCCTTAGCATTCTTTCATTCTTAACCTTTAAGATAAGAGTGAATACAATATCTACATCATTCCTTGCTTACTAATTATTTTTTGAAAATGGGAAAGTTATTATACTTGTTTATGATCTACACTATTAATATAGTTAGTATGTATTTTACCATGGTATTCATATTTATATTCAACATTATTTTCAAAATCATTTTTGAGATCAAACATAACATGTTCATTTACATCTATGTATTCGTTAGTAATATTTTCATCATTAGAAGAAGGAACTTGTACCTCATCAATTTACACCATGTTATATGGCACATAAATAGGTTAAATATATTAATTTCAACATTATATAATTTATAAATTTGTGTTATATGTAAATGATACATAACCTTATTATATGGCATATAATGTATGCATGACATTACTCTGAAAGCTCACTGAAAAGGAGAAAATATCATATTTTGTGCATGTGAAAAGGGAAAAAAATAATAAAAATTAAATTCTAATTCTAAGAGAAGATAAATATGAAACCCTAAAAATATTTAAACTCTAATGTAGGAGAAAATGTTGGGTTTTTCATGCTCAACTCAATGATCATGTTCACTAATATGGTTTTCTTATTTTAGACTTAAGTGTTCTAAAATAGTGAAAAACTAGAGATAATTAGATTATGTAAAAAATGAAAATAAAGTAATATTATAATTTAAATTTGATAATCTATATATTTAACTATTTAATATTGATAATCAAAAGAATAAAAGTGTACTTAGTTGATTATGTTTTATTTCTAACAAAAGGTGTCTCTATGCATGGAATTTCTTTATACCTCATTCATCAACTACTCAGACCTAAAAGAGAGGATGAAGATCTCTTTGGATGCTACAAATATAGTTTAACCATTGTAGTAACTACCACTTTATAATGGTTACCAATAATTTCCCTATGCAATATGGAGGTTTGTAACTCTTATGACCCCTAAACCTATGCCTATAAATTTTTTGCATGTGTTAAATCACCTTTGGTCCTATCTAGTTATATTTGTTTTCCCTCTATTTCATAAAAACCCTAATTTTTATTTCAACCAAAATAATTTCTACGATAAAGTGGTTAGTATTTGGGTTTTGACAATGCCAATCACTCTCTACTAAATGGATAATCATAGCCTATATTCAAATAATCAAAATATGGATGAAACCACATGTAAATATCCAAATTATGTGTGTGTTTGTGTGTAATGATGTAGTAACATAAATATATTTCATAATTTTTGTTTTATTTCTAATATCTTGAGTCTTTAGAGAGTCATTATAATCATTTGAGGCTTGTAGGAGTCTCTCTTAGGTTTTAGATCTTGAAGAATGCATTGCTTGTGATTGACATTGGTAATGTGTGTATTGTTAATTTATTGATGTAGATTATGTAACAATGTTTTATTTAAAGTTGATAATCATCCTTAATATTTTTTGACACTATATAACATGAATTCTATGTTCAAGAATGAGACTAAGTATGCATATGTGTAGGAAAGATTCTAGAGAAAGAGTTTGAGACACATATATATGATGGTAATATTTTATTTTAATTAATTTAAGGTTAATTATATTTTAAGTTTTTCTTTTTTTAAATACTTCTAAGGAGATCAAAGATAGACCCTATATAACTTGTATTATGTGAACAAGCAAACTTGGGCATGCTTTTTATGTAAGATTCTATAGAATGATTGTTGATCCTTATATAAATTCATAAAATATTATTTTAATTATATTAAAGTTATATAAGTGTTTTTAGTTTTTTTTTTAATGTATATTTGAATAACTATACTCAGACCTGTAGGACACTATGTTTGCACAAATAGTCAGAGCCAACATTTGAGTTAAATTGGGAATAGACGTATCAAGACATAATTATACTAATTGAATATGGGTAATTTAATTGGAAAAAAAATTATTTAACCTTAATAGTGGTTTAAAACTTGTTTTTAAAATTAAAACATCAAATTCTTTCCCCTTAGGCATACATAGGCAATTAGAACCCTATGTTAGGGTTTTAACACAAAATTTGAGTTTGCAGACATTACCACCACAAAAAAATCATCAAACATTAGTGATTATATTGAAAAAAAATTATCTAACATATTTTGAAATATTTGGACCATTATGAACTTGTGGATTACAAATTAAAATGATTGTGCTTAAATAGGGGTTTGCGAGACCTAATTAGGTTTAGAGAAGGTATGAAAATGGCATATAAGAGTTGAGTTAGACCATTAAACTTCATGAAAAGATAGTAGAGGATAGAGGGTGTCATAATATGGTGTTATTTTCTCCAAGACAACTAGTACATGTTCGTACTGTTGAGAAAATCTAAAAAAAAGGCTACAAGAGGACTTGAACAAAGTCAAGAAGTATAGAAGATGAAAGAGTTATACTTTATAGATGAGTGGACCATTTAGGGGATCACTAAGGACTTGTTTAATTAGATAATGATCAATATAATCATCATATAATCAATGAAACTCATAACCATGTATTGACCAAGTTTCCAATGAGTCTTTATCAAAGAATAAGCATAGTGAAACATGACAAGTGTGAATGTTGATTAGATGGTGATTTGGTGGAATTTTGTTGATGGAGTAGATAATTGAGAGGATATGAAACATGTTTTAGAATGACTAAGAGATTATATAATAGGTTAGATAAAAATAAGGTTAAAAAAAGGTCAGAGCTAGGTATGTTTGTAGAGGTACAGAGTATGAGATTATGTTTTGCATCCATAATAGATAAGATATTTAAAGACCTATACATCATGTAACATCATGACAAATATATAATGTAATACAATGTTTTGATATTCAAAAACTATAACCATGCAAATTGGAATTTTGTATCCAAACTTGGATCTAGGGTTGATCCTTTAATGGATTTTTAGTTATACATGCCTTTGTGACACTGTCTCAAGAGAGCACTAATTTATTTATCAAGGTGATTTTAAAATAGTTACCAAGTATTTATCAAGTGATTTAAAAGTTAGTATAACCTTGGGAATTATTTTATCTATAGATGAATATTGTTTATTTCCTATTATCATTGACCCATGAAGTGTGTCTAAGCCAATAGAATTGAGTTTTCCCAATTCTAAAGGTAGTTTTTAGTTTTCTTAAACACTATTGATAGAGGACTGCCCATATGGTAAAAAATACTATCCAACCATTATCAATAGTGTCTTAAAAGTGTTAATAGTGATCTGAGCTATGCATAAGGTCTATCTAAGAACATTGGATGTTCCTATATACACTAGTCTAATCTTGAATATGTGTGTTTAGAAGATATATTTGGTGATGATAATGGATGGATAGATTGGTAGAGGGGAAGTGTGTAAAAGAGTCAATTGTATGTGCATTATTTAAATATGTCAAAGTTAATGTTGCCAAAGTGTCTAATAAAAATTTAGGTGCTTACATATTAATGTACACAATCCATTTATAACCTTATTCCCATATTTTTTGAATAAAATATGATCAAGTACCACATCATACATGAAAATTTTCACATCAAACATGAAATTTGGAACACTAATATGGCCCTTCTTGATTATCATCATTTATATATCTTACAAAAAAAGCCTCTCACACATAATCAACAATTATTATCAAGAGTTATACACATTTAGCCAAAGCATTTTCACATTGTAGCTACATTAAATCACCATAATTCTAAGTATTGAGACATCATATTCTATAAAAAAATAAGGTAATTTAACCTACATTTAATCACATAATTCTATGTATTGTGACATCACATATTGAATTCTTGATCATCCGCTTGGCAATATCAATCTTTGGGATAAATTTTGTCCTCATCTAAAATTATTTTTTTATGAAAGATTTGTTTAATATTTTGATTAAACTCCCCTAGGTAAAGTATGTAAAAATATCTCTATTTAATCCTCCCTTAAATAATATATTTATATTATCTATAATTTAAATTATTTTACTAAAGGTTTTCATATCAATAAACTGATTATAGAAGAACTAATTTGGATTGAAACGAGTGATGGTTCATACAATTTTAAATTAGGATATATAAAAAAGTTTAGATGCAAACCTAAATGTGTTCCCTTGAAATTTTAACTAGGAAAAAGACATAATACCAAATATTAATTTATTTTTTTTGGGCAGTTTACCAAAACAAAATTTTGACCATTGACAATAACATGTGTGTTTTGTGTTGAAAAGAAAATATGTTCCCCCTATTATTCTAAACCGCTCTTTTGATTCTCAAAAATTTAGTTGAATTATTTTAAAATTTGATCTTTCTTGGATTTTACCAGCCTCTATCCTAGAATTTTTTGTATATTGGAAACCTCCTTTCCTTATAAAAGGTAATCAAAAATCTCTGGTAACTAGCTCTCCTTCATGTTCTCTAGGATTTGTGATGGGAAAGGAAACCTCAACATATTTCCCTTTTTGAGAATTTCTAAGCTATTAAAACATTAAGAAGGACAAAATTGTAAAAATTAAATGTAATATTAAAATAAAATTAAATATCTCAAAGCAATATAACATAGATAATATTCAAGGTAAAATTTATTGGAAACTAATAAAATGGTCTTTCCCTCTCATAGGATTATACAAGTTGAAATTTAATAGAGCCTAAAAATATAATCTTGATAATGTATGAAGATGAGTATTTATTAAGGATGACAAAGAGAATCTAATAGTAACATATGGTCTAAATCTAAGGGCTCAAATCAATCACTTGGAATAAGTTAAAGAGGATTTATGAGGCGTATAGGTTTTTATAGATATTAAGGATACTCATCTCATGATTTAAGGAAAATCCCTTAACATTATTAACTACCTCTAAAATAAATTTTTTCCTATTTGGACTATTAAAAATATGATCTTAATGATACAAGTATACTTAAATAATTTTAATAAATTTTGATATCACATGTACATAGAGAAGGTAAAAAAATGGCAAATTAGTGTCCAACCAAGGGGTCTTCAACAATAAATTTAATAAGTGTAAACATGCACAAGAGCTATCTATAGAGGCTTTACATATAATAATTGAAGATAATTTAGGTTTTCATCCTTAATCCATTTCAATTTTTGATACCAATAAAAATATTAGAAGGAACTATACAAGGACTAGTCCCAACAGGCTTAAAAGGTATGGTCTAGGATCCAAGTGCATTATTTTTTTTGGGAAGCCATTTTAATTATCCATAGATTTAATACTTTGAATAAGATAATTATTCAATTTCATAATGCATAAGGTATCTCTACCATGATTTTTAAAATAGATAAACATCAGCATCATCCTAAAGTATGTAAATTTCATATCTTTATGAATAAATAATTTGAAGGATAGTGTTGTCACATTCAAATCATTTAATGCTCCTTTTGTGTGATTTTTAAGTCTTTATGTTATCATGATGATCGATGTGTAGTTAACCATTAATTATTTAAACTTAACAATACATATAAGAAAAAATTTAAATAAAGATGTGATTACTCTATGTATCACCATTTCCATGGGGGTGATAGATGTAGGGTGGATCCCATGGCACTAGATACTGCTATAAAATAGAGTTCAGTTTGGAAAATCTTAAAATAGGGTGGTTTAACCATTTTGATGGACTAAATCATGGGATATGACCCACATATATCTTTGGAATTTTATAAAGTATTGAATTATAGGAAATTTAATATTAGAGGATTATAAATTCAATTTTATGAGGAGACCATTTACCAAATAACATGTTTGAGCATGGATGAAACAAAATTTTACAAGAATAAAAGAGAAAGGATGGAAGATATCTCAAAATTATTTGTTGGATATGATAAAATGATAAAATACCAAGGATGATACTTAAACAAATCCATCCTCAATCTATGGAATAATGTTTTACATCAAGTTATGAGTTATGTGTCCTTATAAGGTAGATAAAATGTTTCCCTTTATCATCATGTTACATTTATAAATCACTTTAGGCATAATAATATAATGAGTTTTAATTTTATAATTTTATTTATTTTGAGAATTATATTTTTGAGGTACAATGTAACAAGATATTGATTCCCCTCCACCAATTAATCAATAAAATCGTATATCACCATGTTATATCTTTGGTCTTTATCCCTCATCCCCAAATCATTATTAAGCTTATTGATCATATCCTCCTAGAAGCTTATAACTAACATTATATTTTTGTTGATGACAAACCTTTGGTAAAAATTCATAATATGTTCCTATAATCAACCCACCTATTTAATGTTTCCCTATTACTAGGAATTCATAGAAAATATGGTATAAGGGAAATCTCCTACACCTTCTAATCCTCTAAGGTTTTCCTCTCTTCAAGATATATTAGTGGATCTTATTTGAATATATCTTAGTGTTCACTACTCTAGTTTTATTCCTATTTTAGTGATTCCAACAAGGAACCTACTCCACCTCCCACCTTTGTTAATAAACATGAGAAAATGAGAACAACATAGACCATTAACATTCTAGATGAATCATATGCTATGGAGAAAAGAATCTTTTTTCATAATAAATCCTTTGAATTAATATTTAATGAGAATGAGTGATTAAATAACAATAATAAACTCCTTATGATCCAAGTTTGTGGAGAGTTTGAACTTGAAAAATTTAATCTAAATAATGAATAATAATATTTAATTTAAACTATGGAAAATTTAAAAATAAAAGTGTCCCAATTAGATGATAGATTAATTAAAAGTGATAATGAAAAGAACAAACTTCAAATGGATATTGAAAAATTATAAAGAATATAGAGAAAAATATAAATTATTTTGTAGAAAATGTCACAATCATGAGAGATTTCCTCAATAAAAATAATGACAAAAAAATGGGAACTAGATCCCTCAAAAGATTAATAAGAGGAAAATCAAAGGATATAGAGACAATGGAGGTAATATTTTATTATACCATTGACCATATCAAGTTTGGATATGAAGAATGGGATGTAATAAAGTATCTTAGAAACTTTAGATCTTCCTATCTGATACATATCTTACTCTTAGCTATTGTGTAGTTGTTTGTAGTTGTTTCTTCTATTGTCTATGAGATTTTATTTATGCCCCATTTTATTTGATGTTTTGATGTTGTAACTTTTGATCTCTTCTCTTTTTAATATAAAGGCTTGGGGACTTTTTAAAACCTAATTTTTAAATTTAATAATAGTATAATATCATAATGATACATATGGCTACATTTAATTATCTAGGGAGAGAAGGTGAAGTCCTAACTCTCATTGGTTTGGGAACACTCATAATCAGTATAACTACATTGAGCCTTGATTCCACTATCTTTGAGATATGTAGTTTTAACCCACAGGAGGGAGGCATATGAAAATAGACCTTGCATATGTTTTATTCTTACAATATTGTGGTGAATTAGGTAAACACAAAATATGATTAATTTTATATGTTTATTCCATTAGTTTATCAAAGTGATGTTACGATATTGATAATATATTTATGTTGAATCAACATGGAAAGTTACATAATTTGAAAATCAACATAGGTTAGAGAGGTTAGAATCACAGCACATGGTCACAATCAATTACTCCATGATCATGTATTGAACACACTATACAATCTATTTATTATGTCACCTTTCAATATTGCAATAAAATTCTCATGATATATTTTGTGCCAATTTTAGACTCTATTTCTAGTCTAAAAATATATCTATAGTTTCTAGGTGTGTTTTTTTCAATATTAAATATCTATATTTCATTATCATTTCTATTTTTCCTATAAAATGATTTTAATATTCATGCTCTTTTTCCTATGGTTGATAATTCAAATAATCAGTTATTATAGAAATCCCAAACTAGTTTTTACTATGTTTCTATGTGTCTCCTTTATACCCTTGTTTTATCATAATTTTGTGTATCATAGTTCCCATTATGGAAATAATAGTTGATTATTTTGGTAAACCCATCCCTTATTTAAACATATTAACCTTATTATTTCTTTGTCTCATTACCTCGCAGGGTGAAATTATACCTTATATATATTTTTTCTTATCATTTTTTAATATTAATCCCATATCCTTATTCTAATTCACCTATCAAATATGATCTTTAAATTGTGGTTAATATTTTTTATTTCAAACCTCTCGACCCTATTGGGTTAGGTTTTTAATTTCCATTTACCTTATAGGGTATGATTTTACACTTGTAAAATTTGATTTTCATAGTTTAGATTGTCCCATATTTTTCTATCATTACCCCTACATATTTACATGTGTTCTATATTAACCAAGATTATATAGTATGTCAATTAGTAGAGATAAACCTTCCATCCATACTAAAAAAAGTGATATATTAAGTGATGCCTCTATTAGTTTAATTAAACTTCTTTTTATTAGAACTCATGCTTATTTCACATAAAATATGACAAATGATTTTAATATTCATGATCTTTTTCCTATGGTTGATAATTCAAATAATGTAATTGTGAATCATTAATATAAATCTATTGATAATCCTTACAGTTATTTTGATGATGATTTGGATGAAAATTCTTATGATAATAATGCCAATGCTTGTAATTCAAACCCATATATTAATATTGATGCCCTAAACTTTGATCCCATGACTAAAATTACATTTTGAAGAACCATAAGGAAGATAATGTGATGAATTATGTTTCTAATAAATAAATAAATCATAGAATAATGTATAAATAATCTACACCTATGAATGTTACCAATATGTCATGAACCAACCTTGTGTCCCTTTATGGATACTAGAGTGTGGTTTACTTTAGCATATGTTTGATACTACTTGGACTGATCAAAGTTGATGTTGGTTTTGTTTAGATGGTTGTGATGCAAGTACCTTAGATAGCCATTGTGATATGATGTGTCATGGTTGATGCTCACATTGGGTATATTATATCCTAATATGCATACTACATACATTGGATTCATTTTATCTTATTTTATGTATATATTTATTTATCTTAGTTAATTTATTGTATGATATTTATTTAGCATGTATCATTGATGTTGATTAACATTGATCAATTTTATAGCCATTGATTGTGCCTCATAGGGCATGCTTGGGTTCATGGTTATCAAGACTAACTCTTTCCCTTCTCAGCTAAGTTGATGATACTTGATTTATCATTTCATGTATAATGATTTGTGTTGATTTATTATTATCATATTGATACTATTCAGGTACTAATGATGTCTTATTTGGTATATGAAATCACTAGGTTGGGAGATAGGCTTGACATCAGGTTTGGACATCTTAGGTATATCATAGGTGATTGAGTAGTTATAATGTCACTCTGATAGGTATAACATGTACTATGTAATATTGAGCCACCATCATTATATGTCTTTTTGTTATTGATTTTTTTCATTATTGGTCTCACCCTATTTTGAGCATGTTTTATATTCATGTTCCATGATTGAGATTATCGATTTTTGGCATCATCTTTTCTTGTGCCTATCCCTATTTAGTTGAGATTTTTTTTTCACTCTAGCTATCTTGACTGGGTGTCATGAACACATGATGCTTAGGACACAAGGAATTCACTTATCTTATTATCATATTTTGGTTAGTTCCTTGTGTTGATTCTTCTCCCAGTGGCATTATTGTTTTGTGTTTTGCCTTTTACCCTAGATGGGGTTGGGTTTGTTTAAGATCATATAGGTCTCTAAACCTTGAAAAAGAATCCTTAACAACCTCCTTCATAGATGATTGACCATCCTTAGTTTGATAGACTCATGGGTTCAACATTATTTTTAATTATTGACTTTTATAACGATCTTGGTTTTATGATTCTAATGATCAATTTTTTCTAATGATTTTATTTTATTACTATTATTATCTTAATAAATTTAATAAATCATTATTTTAACTATTTAGTTTTTTATATTTCAATTAAATTTATGATTTTCTTATATGCGTATTTTATTATTATTTTATTTATCATTTCACCAATTTTGGATTTAAGGATTTAAATTATACATTATTTAATTAATCATTTTATTAAGTTATTTAATCACTCTATGATTTTTTTAATAAATACTTATATTATTATTTTATTCTCATATATATATATATATATATATATATATAGTTTTATGTAATATATATTAATACTTTATTTTATTTTCTTACGAGTGGCTTTATAAACAACCTAAGTAACATTGATTGGCAGAGAGGCATTTTGGGGGAGCAATATGGTTTGATGCCAATGGGAATGAGCACTGGAATAAGAGAATAAATGTGGGGGAATATGGTAGAATTTGGATGCCAATATGGCTGGGGGTGTAGGATACATGGCATATGCTAAAGAGGAGTGTGGGTGAGGGAATGATAAATAGGGCATTAATAGAAGAGAATATGGCATGTGCAAAGCATGTGATGGGATATGTCAAGAGAATGTAAGAATCATGGGCATGTTAGAGGGAAGTATTGTGTATGAGAAAAGGATACAGGAAAGGGGGAAGAAGGAGTATGCATCAAGAAAGAGATATAATGCATAGTATAAAAGAAGAAACATAAAGAGATAAAGGGATAGGAAAAAGAAGAGGAGAATTGGAAAACATGGGTGGGTTGTTGTATTTGGTTCTATTTCACTTTGTGTGTCATTAATAACTTTATTGTGTTGGGAATCCTCCTTTATGGTGATATTCTGATGAAATCATTGACAAAGAAATAGAGGAAAGAGAGGAATATGATGAAGAGGGAATGAATGAAAGAAAGATCCCAGATCACTTTGTTATTCATAGAAATCATTCCACCATGCATCCCATAAAATAAGACCACTTTTGATTTCCATTGATAATCTTTTTATAATGTGTAAGGATAATTTATTGAAAACCATCTATTTCCAAAAACTCTCTTTTGCTTATAAATTGAAAAGGTGGATTGATTACATTGAATTAATTTTACAAATTTTGACTAGGATAAACCTTCTACTTGGTAAATGCATTGGTATTGTTGGGTTGTGTGTACCAATTAATTTTGTGTGTACCCTGACCAAGAAATCCCATTTTACTCTCGTGTCATTTTTTGGTTGAGTACTTATTATATGTTGAACCCCCTCTTATGAGGAGTTCTGTGTAAACATATAACTCACTATGTTTATGTTTTCTATTACTATTAACAAGATTGGCCCATTTTAAAAGGAAAACCTATCCTTGTAAATATGTCATAAATATGGGACTAGGATTATGGATACTACCAATGTTGAATCAAATTTTATTTAATTGACACTTTTATTGGGGATGATTTATCTAGTTACATTTCCTTTTATAATTATATAATTGGTGTTGTGTTGTGGATTGTCGTACTTTGTTTCCTTGGCTACCTATGTAATTGAGTTAATTCATTAAGTAGAATTGGCAATCGATTTGGGTGTTTATTGAATCCCATGAAAACAATTCCCCTTTTATCAATTTCTCCATTCCAAACCAATAATATATCTATATTTCATAAAATTCATAAAATATATTTTTAGTTGGATTATTATACTCTAAGAAATGGTTTAAAATGTTAGGGTCTTAAATGTCTCAAGTGCTGAAATTGTTATGAGATGTATGAGTTTTGGTTTCCATTAAAATACTTTCTATTGGATTTAAATTTGAAGGGATCTCTTGAAACTAGAAGGATAATTTTTATTCTTTACCAATATAATAACTTGAAATGAAATTGAGTGGAGTTTTCTTTGAATTGGCTATGTGTGTGTACCTAGTGAATTACATGTTCTAACTTTTAGAGATGGAACTAGATGGTTATATATATACATATATACAAACATGTAACAAGGATTGATTCTTATTATTTTCTAAATAGTTTACTCATGTTCCTTTTATGATTTCATTTTCCATCATGAATGTTGTATGTGGTTTAATGATAAGGTTTTGATGAAGTTCTAATGTATGCCTTGGGAATTACTCAAGCCAACATTCTTGGCTAAGTGTTACAATTATGTGTTGATTACATTGTTCCCTTGTCATTTTTGATTTTTTTTATAAGTTCTTGATGGTGGCTCAACATTATGTGTATATTTATTACCTTACCTAAGTACCTAGTTGTCAAATCCCTCCACCAAGATGATAGTTGGGGTGGTAAGGGCCACTAATGATTGGACTCATAGGGATGGTTTTGTGGGGTGTCTTTCTTTTTCATGATGTACCGAGACTCTATATGGTGGATTTTCTCTCACTCATGTCTATGTATATATGATGTTGACATGATAGATCATGGATTTTTATCTATTTATGTTGTAGTTCATCTTATTACCTTATGCAGTTTTAAAACATTGATTGTGTTATGCAATGAACATTATTGGTTATGATGTCAACATTAGAGGAATTATTGATGATTGTAGCTTGTATCTTGTATAATTAACAAAATATAAATTTTCCTTTGGCACCCGTTTGTATGGGATCTATTTATATGTAATTATAATGCATTATGTTATACTTGATCTGCATATTGTTATATGTACATGAGTAAGAGTGATACTTGGTGATTTTGAAAGGGCTCAAAATAATAAAAGTTTATTATTATAAAAATTAAGCTATAGTGTCTCTAACCTTAAAATTACATGGAAGTAATATGGTGTTATCTTATGATGTGCCAAAAATAGTGTGAGGTTGTAAATCTCCTTGATGGAATTATGCATGTTTTTATATAATTTTTGTGATGAACATTTATTGGTGACTTTGTCATACCATATAATGTATATTTATTATGTGGAGTTACCATTTGTTATGACATTAGCATTGATGATACCTAATTAAAATGAGAGATATCTTTATTTTGAAACATGATCGATAATGAGATAGAATTAGGCTTAATTCAATAACCATAAACAAGTATACAATGTATTGTGCATTCAAATGCATACTCATTAAGGTTATTTTTAGAATGATATTTTATGAGTGCATGATTTCATGTTTATAATCTTGGTCTAAAAAGAAGTGGTGGAAAATAGATTATGCAAATAGTCTATTAGTGGTCCAAGCAATATGTTTTATTATTACATTCTGGTAATGAATGTTATAGATTGTAGAATCATTGTAAGTGGGCTTACATCTATTGATTAAGCAATAAAGTAAGCTAGAATAATGATCCTCTTATGAGGTTTCTATTATGGATTATAGATCACACTATTAACAGTGTTATAGTAATTAGATATATGACATGTTTCTAAAAGTCTAGTAATCTAGATATTTTTAATGCAAATCATTATTAATGGAAGTTTACTATATGGCCATTAATTCTTATATGAGAATAGATACTCATTGGTTACACTAGATATGTGTGTGCTTAAAGATTAAGCTTATCCTTGCTAGTGGATTCCTAGTATACCTTGTATATGTTCATTAAAACAATAAATAACTCTAGAATTTGGTTAAGGATTTAATAAGCTATGGAAACCTTAATGATTTCACTTGGTTATATGATTTAATAAACCACTTCAATAATGAATTAATAATTTATAATCTTCCTTAATAAGCACACAAGCTAATACGTGAAACTAAATAAGTCATGAACTCTTGCAAGGTCATACACATGCTATTTAGATGGATTTAATGCCTATGTTTTAAAATAACATGTGTTAAGTAAATGATGAGTAAGAAACATTTAGGTATAAACCCATATAGTTGGATCATAGGATAGAATTCTTGTATAAAATGGAGTGATTATTTTCCCAAAGCCAATTGTATGTTATTCATTAGGGGGCTCACAGGTGTGATGTCACCCACCTTGAGCTCTATATATTGTACCTCATCTATTTTATATAAAGATAATTCTATATTCATGTAGTCACATACTATGTGTGTGTCCTTCATCAATTAAAGGATTGATGTCATAATATTTCCTAAAGGACATTGGATCATGGTATGGTGATGAATAGGGGGAAGTCCTTATTTGGGTGATTCCCCAAAGGGATTGGGACTCTTATGCTTACATCGTATTGGATTTAGTAGAAGGTTAGAGATATCAGCTTGTTGATCTCATGATGTGATAATACTTAATAAATCAAGTTAGTGAGATAGAACCTTATGTTTTATCATTTAGATTCTATGCTTAAAAAATGCACTTCTATCATGTCTTATTTTCTTTTCTAAAAATTGGATAACTAGAAATTCTTGGATATGCTCATGATCATAGCCTTATCCATTTGTGACAAATGGAATGATGGTTGTGACTTACTAGTACATCCTATAGAGTCACTATCGTGATGCATTATACTACATTTATTTTATGTAGTTGGGCATTTTGTTATCTGATTGTGTACTTTGATAGATAACTTCAGAAAAAGAAATGGGGTTATTTCATTTGGTATCAGAGCATGTGATTAAAGGTTTTTGTTAATTTTTGACACTTTACACTAACTTTTAGCATGTGCTTAGAAAGCTAGTTAATCTTTTATGTGGTTATTCATATGATTGCAAGAGATTATGTTTGCATAATGTACATAGGTAGTTGTAAACACACCTTACATAGAGGTACATATCCTTAGAGGCTCATTTTTCCATCATGTGTCCATATGACTTGTGATGTCTTAATGCCACTTGTATGTATTTTTTGTCTTTATAAGATTAAATTGAAACCTTGTATGTTAGTGTGCATACTAATCTAAAGCTAGAGTTATATGCCTTGTATAGGATAATATATGTCTTATCTACTTAAAAATGTCATGTGCTGACCCTTGTAAGTCACTTAACCTCTTGGATGAGTTGATTAGTGCTTTGCTTATGCAAGCTTGTAGTGTTAGAAGTTCTTATTTTATGGAAATAGTGTGTGTATAGAAATAAATAAATTTTTATGAGTGATCTTATGATGCTTACTTGTAGCTTTTTTTGGGTCAACCCTTCCCTCATTGGTTGTGTTTGGGGCAAGCATCACTAGTCAACCATTGACTTGTATGGGCAAGTGAATGGAAGACTAGAGATCATCATTTTTCATTAAAATTGAGGAAATGATGTTTGGTATCTATTTTTTACTTGTATGGGTGAGTCATTAGTAGATTATTAGAACATTTTGACCTTGGGAAGACCAAGGGTCAATCTCAAACCTAAAGATCTGAATAGGGTGAGGGTGTAAGATTTACTTAGGTAAGCCAGTTAGGATTGGGATCTCTACTTTGTGGGAGAATCTTGAGTTGTATTATTATATTGATATTATTTATGTATTCTATATCTTTTACTTAGATAGAGAATCATGTGGATCCATAACTCCTAAAGGCTGAAAATAAATAAGTGTATGGGGATGTTTATTTCCTATTTTGCATATATGATGTTGTTTTGATCATAGATGTGTTTACATTAGTGATGGTTATTTGATCATGGATAGGTTGATTTTTATGAGATTATCATGCTAATAATGGATGTGTTATTTTCATAGAAATTTTATTTGATTTGGGCTAAGTTATGCATCCATGAAGATGCTTATTTAAATCTTACCTACATTCTGATACTCATGGGATGTCTATTGTGATATAGATATGCCCTGAATTCATGAGGATGTTTATTATGGATTGAGTTGAGATTTTTGATTGTGGGAAATTATAATTTTCATGGTAGTGCTATAGAATTCACCCCATGCATTGGCTAAGTCCACTATTTCCCAGAAGTGATGTTTCATCTAAGAGAGAATTACTATATAACCTTTGACTTGTTGGATTAAGTCAATTGGAAGAACAATGATGTAAGCTCATTTTTGGAATCATGAGATAATGATCCAAAAATCAAAATATTTGGTTGAAATATAATTCAATAAATAATAACACAATAACAATAATGCTATCTCTAATAAGAGATGTTTTATTCATTAAATTTGTAGACCCAAACATATGCCTATCTCTGAGAAGAGATGTCTGATTTCCATTTCAGGTTACATATTAATTTATAAATGTTTTGAAGGTAACAGGAGGATTTGGAAGGTCACAAATATCAAGGGAGATTAAGTGGTTCAACTTCCATGATTTAAAACAATACAAAATTTGAGGAATTACCTTTTTTTATACTGCACTACTAAAATTCAAACTTGGGTCAATTCTATTTGATTTTTGGGTGTAAAAATCCATCAATAAAATCTCCATGATATCTTTCCAATATTTCAAATGGGGAGTCAAACAAAGCTACGGTGTAAAAGTTATGGCTCCCAGAAGTTTTTCCATCAATTAGTGTAGAACCATCACCTAAATTGTCACCTGAAATGTTGCTCAGATTAGATAATGACTTAGTGGCCATTAATATTTTACATGGGTAAATATCCAATGATGTTTTGGTATAATATCTTTGGAGGTCTAAGGGTGAAACTTGAGCCTAGAGGGTTTAACAGGTGAGTGTAGCTAACTTACTTGGGCAAGTTAGAGATTTTTTGGGATCTCCCATTGATATCAGTTAGAGAGAGTCATATATCCATGACGTATGAAAATTATTGGTAATTTTTTTGGAAGTTATTGAGATATATTTTATGCTTGATGGAATACAAATTTTCTAGAAGGAAGGTGTTCGAGAATTGAGATACCTAGGACTAGTTATTTATATTATATGATAGATATTGGTGTTATGTGGATGACATCTAGAAATCAGGTGACCCAATGGGAGTCATGGACCCTTGTGCTTCACCATCATATATGTTGATTGTCATGTATGTGTGGTTTCCTCCATGTGATTCCTTCTCATATGAAAAACTATTATGTGTTGTATAATAATTAATTTTCATTAATCTTATAAAATCATGTAAAATTGTGCCTTTATTATACTTGTGCATATGGTTAACCTTGTGGAATTTCACATGCTTGTTTCTATAACAACCTTGTTGTGTGAAATTTTAAATTTTGTTAAATATGTCAAATCATGTAAATTGGTGTCTTTTACACCCTATGTGTATGTAATAGCCTTGTGTGTTTTCACCTTATCTTCTTGATATTAACACTATTGTATGAGAATTTTTCATATATGGTTATATATTGTTAATGGTTGAATGTGTAATTGATGGTAAATTAATTATGTAAAGTGACCTCCCCATTTTTAAATCAAACATGTGAAATTTATGTTTATCTATGTTTTCAAATTGTTTCATGAATATTTTGTGTAGATATCATTTAACAAATGGGATTTATGTTGTTAGCATATTTGGTATGTGGTAATATGGTCATAAACTACTCATATGATGTGTTTTTCATGTGAAACCAATTTCTATTTTATTGAATTACCAAGGTATAATGTTGTGTAATCCCATATTCACTACTCTAGAATTGGGTATTGGTTTAAGTATAAGGTTGACGGTAGAGTATTACTACATCCATAATGATTTTGATCAGGTATGGACCAAGAAGTGGAGTCTATGATAGGCAAAAAATCCACTTTTCTCCTTTGTAAAAGTAGCCATCTAATTTTCTCAGAGTGTGAACCACGTGTGCCATGAGTTGGCCATGGAATCTTGGTGCATAATGGTCACTTTATGGATTTATCATTTATTAAGTTACCTCTTGGAGGTTATGGTAAAATAAACCATTTTGGAGTTTTATTGTTTTTTCCTAATGAATCACTAGCTGGTCTTTTAGAGTTGGATATTTATGTAAATTGGGAAGGTGGTACTTTCTAAGATGCATGTATGTGTTAGAATATAGGTGAAACCATGATTTGGTTAAGGTATTGTTATTTCTATACCTATTAGAAATATTCTAAGATGAATATTTATGTTTTATTTTTGAATCATTACTAGAATGTATGCTTATTTTATGCTTAGTTGGAGTAGAACTAAGCCTTGATTAGGTGGTGTTTAAAATCCTAGGTACCCACTTAAATCTTGGATAGAGTGATGGATGTTGGGTTATGCCCTCATATGGCTATTTTGGATTGTGGGATTGGTATCCTTGGACCATCATGAGAATTTTTGTGTGTTTTAGAGAACATGTTGTAAGCCTTCAAGTTGCATGTGATGCTTGGTATGGCTTTTTTCCTATTTAGCATGGTTGGTGTGGGATGATACACTAACCCCTAAATGGTTGATGATGTAATGGAGTAACCATAATAGTATAGATTACTACCATTTTGATGTGACATTCTATGATGAATGCTCTTAGGATTATGCATGTGGCATAATGTTTTTATGGAAGATTTCCTCTTTTGATTTATATTCTGGTTACAATCTAGTGGGATTAGATGATTTTATGATCAGTAACCTCATATTATAGGTCTATGTGTGTTGAGACAAGTGACATTGACCCTAGTCAAGTTGCATATTCAAAATTCTAATCTAGTTTAGACATTACTTTTTGTCCTGTGGTTCCTTAGTTGTATGTTCCTGCTTGGAGGTGTTTTTAGTTCACTCATTAGGATGCAAGTTAAGGAAATTATGAGCTAGTTTGTTTTGATACATTGTGTGCTCATGATGCTTTATGACCACCTTCATAATGGTTGGGATGATTATAACAGTGATGCTTCATAAAAATTATCAGTTGTTACCTTAGAAATTTTGCTGATTGATGTAGGCATTTCAGGTTGGGTGAACCTATTGTAGTTTATCTTTAATTGATTTTAATGGTTTTGATGGCCTTTTAAAAGCATGAGATTAGAAAATTTCCATCTAAAAAGTGATATTTGGTGGAATTTTATTCTATGATAGTGTTGTATAAGTGTTGTTTTCCCCCTTTAGTGTCATGAAGGACATGTGAAGATCAGAAGGAGGTCACTGATTGGCCTAATGTAGTGGATAATAATGTATAGGAATACATATGATAAGTTGCTAACACATTATCACCCCATAATGGGTAGAATCATTTTTTAGTATTAGTGATTGGTTTTTTTGGAGTCTTTCTAAGAACTTTATGCTTGATTATTGATGGTCATTGAGATGACTCCCATTTAAAGAGGGAAGGATGTCATAAACCAACCTTGTGGTCCTTCATGTATACTGGATTGTGGTTTACTTTAGCATATTTTTTATATCACTTAGACTGATTACAGTTGATGTAGGTTTTGTTTACATGGTTGTGATGTAGGTATCTTGGATAATCATTGTGATATGATATGTCATTATCGATGCTCATATTGGGTGCATTATATCATGATATGCATACCACTTACATTGGATTAATTTTATCCTATTTTATATATATGATGCTTTAGCTTAGTTATTTTATTATAAAATATTTCCTTAGCATGTCTCACTAATTTTGGTTGACATTAATCACTTTTGCAGCCATTGATCATGCCTTATAGGGCATGCATGGGTTCATGGTTATGAGGACTAACTTTTGCCCTTATCAACTATAGTTGATGATACTTAATTTATCATTTCATGTCTAATGGTTCATGTTAATTTATTATTATAATATTGATAGTGTTTAAGTACTAATGATATCTTATTTTATGGATACATGCCATGATTTGGGCTCATCATTGGGTTTAGACATTTCAGGTATATCATGGGCAATTGAGAAGTTAGATTGTAACTTCAATAGGTACAACATGTACTATGTAATATTTAGCCATAATCAATATATCTCTTTGTAATATTATTTTTTATCATTATTGGTCTCACCTTATTTTGAGCATGTGTGTTCAGTTCTTGTTCCTTGGTTAGGATTATTGAGTTTTGGCATTATCCTTCCTTATACCTATCCTTGTTTGATTGAGTATGTTTTCACACTATGGGTATCCTACCTAGGTGTCATATACACATGATAATTAAGCCACAAATAAGTGTTTTATCTTATTATCATATTATGGTTGGTTCCTTAAGTTGATCCTTTATCCTGGTGACATTATTGTTTTGTGGTTTATCTTTTACCCTAGTTGGGATTGGATTTATTTAAACCTATGTAGGTCTCTTGACCTTGAAAAATAATCCTTAGTAACCTCCTTCATGGATGATTGACCATCATGAGTTTGATAGACTTATGGGTTTGACATTTTTTTAAATTATTGACTTTTATAATAGGGTCAATTTTATGATTTTGATGATTGATATTACTTTTTAATGATTTTATCATATTAATATTATTATCTTAATTGATTTAATAAATCATTATTTTAAATATTAAATGATTTATTTATATTTAAATTAAATTTATGATTTTATTAGATGATTATTTTATTATTATCATATTTATCATTTCACCAATTTAAAATTTAAGGATTTATATTATACATTATTTAATTATAATTATTTAATCACTTTATTATTTTTTTACTAAATACTTATAGTATTTTATGATCCCCAATCAAAAGTGTAGGTGTGATCTATCCCATCCGATCTAGGATTGATTTACGTACAAGATCCATTTATGATTGCATACACCCCTAAATGCCTCTTTGCTAGTCAATGTTGCTTTGACATGTTTAGAAACTGATCCACAAAAAATAAAATAAAGTAATAATATATATTACTTAAAATAATATCTTATATATATAAGATATTATTTTAAGTAATATATATTATTACTTTATTTTATTTTTTGTGGATCAGTTTATAAACATGTCAAAGCAACATTGACTGGGAAAGAGGCATTTAGGGGTGTATGCAATCATAAATGCATCATATAAATAAATCAATACTAGATCAGATGGGATAGAGCACACCTACAATTTGTATTGGGGAGCATATAATTGTTAAGTTAGAGCATGACCAATGTGAAGATATGCTAGACCTAATTAGGGGATTACTTGTCACAACATAGTGTGTGAGATAGGGTTCCAAAGCCTACAATCTAACAAAATCATAAAAAAACCCTAAAATAATATTATGATTTAATATTTCACTAATATAATTAAAAAAATTAAATCTCATCTAGTGCACACTAAATCTTATGGCACAAACTGGGGGTTAGAAACAAAAAATAATAATAACCAAACTAAACATGTATAAAAGACATATACTCACATCAATGTATATAGAATCCTAATACATGGAGAGAAGAATACATATGCTCTATCTATCTAATCTTACAAAGAAGGAATAAATTTAGGAATACTTACCTTTGAGGACAAGCCTATCGAGCCTCAATCTCCCCCTTGGCCAGGTGCTTTACAAGAGATTGTCATGGTATGTAAGGATAACTAAGATTAATCTGCTCTAAGCTACACAACCTATCCAAGAATATAAAAAACTTATGAAAAATACAAGATCAAAAATCCAAAGAAAGTATTTAACCCTATATCTTTATTACCCAAGTATAATAGTCAATAGGTAGATGTTCATTTACACTTATTCTCTTAATTATTTGCTCTTATTAAATGGTGGTAAATGAACTTATATATATAGTGGTAACTTTCCCTAAAAACATTTGAGAACATGAGATATGATAAGTCAACCTTATTGACCTATCATGTTTTCAATTATAACTCTCTAGGTATATGCTAGGTTAGCCAAGAGGCCAACAAACCAAAAGAGAGAAAAAGTTCCAAAACTATATTAGGTCAAAAGGGTGATAAGGTAATAAATTAAGGATAAAACATAGAAATTTATGGGAAAAGATATAACTAGGAATGATAACCTTTGGTTTAATGGTTTCAAGAGGCTAGAGTGTGGATGACCAATGGTCTATCCACCCCTTTCTTGATACACCCCTTAAGGAATACACTTAGAGATATTGATACTAAATAGGTTCCTACAAGATATTAAGTGAAAATAATCTATAAAATATAAAAATATTATGTGTATACATATGCCCCAACCTAAGCTCATCACGTGTCACATAAGTGCAACATGGGATGGTGCTTCAAAAGAAAACATGATAACACATAATGTTGATGCTATGTATGGTGTAGTAAGTAGAAAATAAGATAAAAGAAATAATTATTTTGAGAAACACATACCTTTAACATACCATAGTTATATAGATAAATAAGTAGACTATAATAAATGTGAAGGTGTCCAATGTAGAGTACACTAGGTGAACATGTAGAAGTTAGTGTAAAAAATAGCCAAAAATTAGAAATTTTGGGAGATAGGCTATGATAGTGGAAAATATTATCTATTTCATCATTATTATAACACATTTTATGATTTGTAAAATGGATGAGTGGAAATAAAGATATAGGAAGAAAAAAGGATTCTACCTAAAAATAAATAATTGAATTGAATTGCTAAAAAGTGTTGTTAAATAGGGCAAAAAAGAATTCATTTTGAATTTTAAATTTGGAAAGATAGGAAAGACATATCTAAGACAATACAAGGATATGATGGTGAGGGAATGATAATATAGATGAGAGAACTACACATTTGGAGATAGTGACATGGATGAAGAAGGCATATACAGTGATACAAACTTAGCTGACCTAGGCACATACAAAAACCCAAGGTGAGTTGGTGTAGGCATAGCTGTAGATCACATGCCTATAGGGATAGGTAAAGGTTTTGGGATCTCAAATTTCCTCATTATAATGTACCATTCATAGGAGTTAGCTCAAGGCCTCAGTAGGCCACAATGTGTGTGTGTGTGTGTGTGTGTGTGTGTGTGTGTGTGTGTGTGTGTGTGTGTGTGTGTGTGTGTGTGTGTGTGTGTGTGTGTGTGTGTGTGTGTGTGTGTGTGTGTGTGTGTGTGTGTGTGTTTATATATGATGTATTATTTTTGGATTATTGGTGTTGGTTGTGTATGTTGTCTTTATGATGGTTTTGTTTTTTCATTATGTTTGAGGGTATGGATGATTTAGATGTATTTATTTCTATCACATGTATTTATCTTTGTTTTATATGCTATAGGAGATCTATGTGGTGTGGTTTATTTTATATCATTATGGAGTATACATGCATGGTTAAAAAGAAATAGGAAAAAAATACTTATAAAAATATAATCAATAAAATAAATGCACTACACACTAATTGAAGTTGGGAAATGCATAATAACAAAAAATTACTAAATATAAAAATCAAATAAAATGACAAATAAGATGGTAGAAGGGGATTTGTTTTTAAACCAATGTAAAATATTTTTGCCCCAAATTAAAACAAGTAAAATAATACTAAATATCACATTGGTTAGTATGACAAATAATGTAATAAAATGGAAGGTGTAAAAGGGCACAAATGGTAATAAAAATAAATAAAAATTAAGTCAATCAATTATACTATTTCATGATGGGAATTACAAACAAAAAATAAAATTTGTAAAAAATTGGTCTTAAATTTATCATACTAATTAAAGCTGGGGAGTATGATAAATTCATGAAATGGTTTTAATCTTACATGCACTTGAAAAATAAGAAAGTAAACAATGAAATAAAAATGAAGTAATCATAAAACATAATAAATATCATGATGGTAAGTATGTCAATTACATGTAACCTCATAATAAATTGAATCTTATCTCCTATTTAACACATGTAATTTGGAATGGTAACTTGTTTGTTGGAAAATTTTGTGAGGAGGGTAAGGTCCTATCCATGATCTTATACTATAAGTTACAAAAGAAAACCCAAGGGGTACCAAATTAAGATTGGTAAGCAGAAGGATAAGTAATGGTAAATCAAGGATGTGGGTAATAGTATGGAAAATATGGTAATTTATGAGGGATGTTAAATCTTATCCATGTCTTACAAATAAACTCACACATGAAATCCCATAGGGAGTGATCAATAGGCAAAAAAATATTTCCCAAGAGGAAATATGAAGGAAAGGGAATGAAAAATGGAATTTAATAAGCAAGACTTAGGAATATTATGATAAGACCTTAGGAGGTAAGAGGCATACTAGGGACATGAGAAGACACTAAGGGACTAGTGTTTGTCTATGTGCAAATTAAAACTACTTGCTATAGACACAAATATTTGTAGGCTAATAGGTGAGCTACTAAGCTCAACTCATGATGGTAGATTGGTATAAGGAAAAGTAAATTGGATCTAACTTCCCATGACGTATTCCTTGCTCCTCAAGACCTCTTATAGAGACATCAGTCTACTATGAAGATTAGGTACTTTCATGAGAAAGTAGGTAACACTAAAATATTTTTATATACTCCTCTTGTAATCTACTAGCCTACTGCACCCCAAAGGACCTCGGCTCTACCATGAGGCTAATTGTGGAGTTTAAGATTTGAATAGTAGAAGGAGATGTCCTTTGAATCACATCTTTTAATGTGATTAGACTTCTAAGAATATTCAATATTTTTTCCTTTTGATATCATTACCTTTTATTTAAATGATTTGACTTTAAACTTTATTTTGAAAGATTTTTAAGATTCCTCCTTCATATAGATTTTGAATGACCAATCTGAGAGAGATAGTAATATGCATGAATGAGCTATAGCCTAAGGCTAAATAAAGTTAAGTGACCTTAGATAAAACACTAACTAGAACACTTAGGCTTATTAATGAATTGAGCATGTGATCTCAAGTTTCAAATATGTATATGCTTAGTTTATGGAAAAAAGAAGGGAAAATGGAGATCCAAATGAGGACCAATGAAAATAAATAGTAATGAGAAAGATTGCTTGCTAAGTAATCACATGGTAATAAGAGATAGTAATCAAGAGGAAGAGGGTATTTATAACCAAGTTACCATGAAAACTATCTATGAAGAATAAAGATAAGAAAGTAAACAATAATGAAGATATAAGGGAAGAGTTTTGAGAAAAGCTCTAAAGGAAAATAAAGTAATGATAAGGTATATTAAAAAAATGTGAAAAGTAAAATGAAAACATAAGTTAATTATAGTAAAAAAATAAGGAGAAACATGATATAATATAGAAAATAATTTGAGTGTCAAATTATATAATCAAAATAGAAATAATATTGGAACACATGTCTAATCCAAATATAAATGAGGAAGCACCATACATGTGCTCATAAAGACTAGTAAATCTATCCACACACATTATCCAATACATTGGATAAGTATCTATGAAGTTAAATGCATATTGATACTAAGGTTTCAAAAAAAATTATTGAATACTAGGAAAATAATTATCTTTTGACCTCCTTAATTGAAAACATAGGAATGCTAAAAGGATCATGCTGAGGAGGAAATTTAGGCAAAGGATGCTCTAGATAATGCATGGAAATAAAATCTACATGAGAAGAAGGAATCACATGTGGATAAGGATCCATTGGTAAAGGACTCACTGGTGGAGAAAGATCCATAAGTGAGGGAGGGTCCATAGGTGAAGGAATCACAAGTGGAGGCATAGAAGGTGGTGAAGGGAACACAAGAGATAATGGAACCAATGGGGGTGGAGCTATGGGAGAAGAAAGAGGAATGTTCTTGTAATAATGACTTGTGGGAGGAATGGTATAAGGTCTAAGGATGGATACAAGATGATATTTAAGATGTTATTAGAGAATGTGACAATGATCGATGTAATGCATACCATATAGGTGTCATAGACAATATACCTCACCATACTAAAGTAAATATTCAATAAGTACCTTTATGGGAGGTATGGATTTGTCTGAAGATGGGAAAGAAGGACGAAAGGTATCAAGTTATTTTCATAACTTACAATAATGGGTGGAAGAGTGATTATCTATCCCACAAAAGTAATAAATATTCTTTTGAGTGTTTTTAGGAGCACTCATGAAAGGAGGTGAAAAAGGAATGGAAGCATCTACAGAGGACTTATCAGCCCATGTTATAGGAAAAGGAGCCATCTTAGGTAGTGGAAGCAAACCATAATTAATATAGGGTCATTATGTGGAAGGAATGGAACTAGGTTCAATACGAGATGTAGGAAGAGGCTCATCAATAGTAGGAGAGAAAATAGGCTCAACTAGAGTGGAAAAAGGAATAGGCTTAACTATAGTTGGCCCTATTGAAGGAGGGGTGAGATGCACATAAGGTCTAAGGAAGAATACCATAGGTGTGGAAAAGTGATAAGGTCTAGTCATAGCATAATCCATGATCATGGTCCTAAGTGGTTCCTAAAAAACTAGAGGTATCAATGCCATATCTACCCTATGATAAAGAGAAAAAATTCAAGAATCAAGAGCTATAAAATAAATAAAATGAGGAGATTCATGAAAAGACCCATGTAAAGAAGTGTGGTAATGAATAATCTTGGCATCATGAGCCTGGAAAAGGTCACCTAAAAGAAGATCCTCTAAATAGTAGCCATCATCATAATCTAGAGTATGAAGATCAATGACATAGGTCAAGATGACCTTGTCATCAGAGGAAGCTTGGTGAATAGAGTGCCTAGTCTTTGTTAAGACTATAGGAATTTCATCACAAATAAGCTTATCATAATGAGTCTATAAAGAAGTAGGAAGCTACGAGATGAGATGAGATGAGAGGTTAGAATTTGTTATCTTAAAATTAATCTCATTAGGGTCATCATCATCAAAGTCTAAGAGGTTGGGAGGAATGTTACCAATTAGCTTAAGATGCCCATTGTAACCCCTAGTTGAGTTGACAAGAAATTTGAAATTACGACTAGTGAAATAAAACACTAGGTAAAGGTTAAAGAGTATGAATCTTGAAGACACTATGATATTAGAATTACTTGAAATTCTAAGGGTTAGTGTCTCCTTGAATCTTATAAATGGCTCTATTATGAGTAAACATAATGCATAAGCAAGCAAAAAATGTGATAGCTCAAATACAATGAGTCCATGGCCTACCAAGCAAGATGTTATATGAAAGGGGAAAGTTGAAGATCATTATCTTCACATGAATGGTGATAGGTGGGATGGTAATGGGATGCCACACACACCCTAAAAGAGGCATTTTCCTTTTATCATATCCTTGTCATGTGATACGTGTAGACTTGATATTATATTTGGAATACTCAAGAGTCTTAATGAAATCAAGGGAAATGACATAGGTACTAGAACCATCATTGATCAAGGCTTTATTAACTTGGATATCACCTATTTTGATGCTAATAAATAATTGAAGATCATCTACATGAAGTAGAATCTCATTTAGAATCAAGATGCAATAGGAAATCATAAAGAAAGAGAAGTGTCAAGAGTTTCATCAACATTAATGGATGTATCTTCACATTGCTATAAGATACTACCCTTTGATCCAGATACATTAGCTTCCCATCCTACTAGAGGAGGGCAAGGGATATCCATCTCAAATAATATTTTAATGAGGTGGTTTCTATGATCTGTAGATGTCCTCATGAGTTCAAGAAAATGGATTTGGGATGGAAGATTTTTAAGTTTTACAATGGTATGCCACTCATCATAACCCATAAAGAGATTTTTAGATATAGGTGGATAATGATTAAGAAGGTCTTCAAAAGGTGGATCCAAAGAGCATTGAAAATTATATTGATAAGAATGAGAAGGTTGAGAAGAAGGTTGTAAATTATTTGGTGATGAAGAATTAGTTGGTTTAGATTGATCTTGAAGTTTGAAAGAAGTGTTAGTAGAAATTGGATTATTAGTAGTATTAAAATATGGTGGAAGGGAAGTAGAAATATTATGAGATGTGTCATCCAAGGGAGAATCATAAATCAGATCATCAAAATAAATAAGATCTTCTTTCCCCAAATCATATAAATGAGTTGGATAAGAATCTTTTATAACATGATATGTCTAATGGGAAGGAGTGTAGATAGGTTGTAAATCAATGAAAGACACCCTTATTCACATATTGGTCATGCTAATCACATTCTCTTTAGATTTTACTTCAATAAGACTTTCTACGTTATTAGTGGAAGAAATGGGCTTATATTAGCTTTCTTGGATTGGTTGATGATTAGGCAAGGGGTCTTTATAGATAGATAAATGAGTGTTTTCTTGATTTAAGGCTTGAGTTTTATCATGTTATTTATATTTTTTGAAAAAAATCTCATAGGCTTGTTGATGCTTATGAATAATGGAATCATGATCAAAATTTGGACCAAGAAGAAACTTCATGGCTAAATTGTGAAGTTGTCTAAAAGTCTCATGAGAGTGACCCCAGCTAGTATGAAACCAACAAAACTTATTAGGATCATACCATGAATTCATAGGTCGAGTAGGTCAATCTCTTGAGGGAGAGGCCTGGGTAGATGTTTAATAAATTTTACCAAGGATAAAGGCTTATGGACATTAATGTTTCTTGTTGAGAAATGAAGATTAGTGAAATGTTGAGATAGAACCAGTTCTAAAGAAGGGGTAGGAATGATAGCTTAAACATTTTGAATGTTTTCATAAGAATCAATAGTAACATCATTACTAATATTGTAGTTTTTGTTCTCTACGAATAGGTGAGGGCTTTTGGAAGGTTAAGCTGGCTCAAATTTATGCATGATAAAATCTTGTCTTTTGAATTGATTGATAGCTTCCTCTAAAGTACATGGAGAAAGGATATGGACTCAATATTTTTATTTATGAAATAAAGCATTTGTAAAGAGATGAAAGAGATTGGAATCTTCCATGTTATGTTCAAAATTATTTGAAAAAGTCTTCCATCACTTAACAAAGGCTTGGGAAGTTTCATTTTCATTTTGTGTGTAATTAATGAAATGGGCCAAAGTGCTCTTTAGAAGATCAATAGTTTGAAATTATTGAACTAAAAAATTTACTAAGTCCTCCAAAATAGTGATCAAGTGTGTTCTAAGTTGATTTTACCAATCCAAGATATCACCCATGAGGGTTTTGGCTAATATTTTGGTAGTGGCAAAGGTATTTAATTTGACCTAATCCTTTTAAATATTTCCAAATGTCTTGACGGAAAGGGTAGGATTGGTCGATCCATTATATGATATTATAAGTGTTATTAATCCAATATAAATGTTAGAAATTTGGGTGGTAAGAGGTATATTTTATAAATGCTTGATGACTTTGTTTACTGATGGAGGTTGAGGGATGAGATTGCCTTGATAGTCTTAAAGAGGATATGCTTGATGACTTTTTTGACTAATGGAGGTTGAGGAATGACATTACCTTGATAGTCTCAAAGAGGAGGAGGAGGAACACTTTGGTTGTGTGCCCCAAGTCATTGGTTGAGGATTGGATTGAACATTAAGAAGGTGGTTTTGCATTTTCATCATTTTATTTGTATTATGAGCTTGGAACATGTTTATTTGATTGAAGGTTTTAAAACATAGTTGATGATTTTGATTAGTGTCATTAGAATAAGTAGTATTGGTGTTTGTGTTGGTATTAGTGGTTTGGGTACCACTATTAGTTTTGATATGAGTTTGTTTTGCATTTGCATCATTTTATTTGTATTATGAGCTTGGAACATGTTCATTTGATTGAAGGTTTTAAAACATAGTTGATGATTTTGATTAGTGTCATTAGAATAAGTAGTATTGGTGTTTGTGTTGGTATTAGTGGTTTGGGTACCACTATTAGTGTTGATATGAGTTTGAGAAGAGATATGAAAATTTGAAGCACAAGTGGAAAATTTTTCTTATGAATCAAAAGATGGACTAGTAAATGGTTGATAAGAAGAATAACTAGAAGCATGAGTGCCTTGAGTATAAAATAATGAACTAGTGGAAGGATTAAGGATAATGGATCTTATAAGAGGCCCACTAGATGTAGAACCTACCATGTTAGTTGAAATACTAGGCATGGAGGTGGAATAAGTTAAATAAGAAGATGTCATATCATAAGGAGTCAAGATTAAAGGAAGAGGTTGAGAAGTAAAGAAATTTGTACCCCTAAATCTAGTTGAGAAAGTGGGAGTAGGAGAATGAGGTTCTTCAACTTGATGGCTAATCATGATGTTATATATGGTATAAGGATCTTTCCCTCTATGTTGAGGGAATTCCATGATAAAAAATCATTTTAGGAGTATACTCTAACTCAAGATAATCCTCTAAGATAAGAGGAGGGTTTTTATACAAAGGGGTATGAGGAGGCATCCCATAGTCCATTGTGTGGGTTATAATATGAACATTAATACCATTTATGAAAGGATCCTTGCTTTGTCTATCGGAAACCCTATTAGGATTGCTAAATTTTATCATGTATATTGATTTAAATTCAATGTTATCACCAAACATTAAGTCCATGATGAAAGGAAAATAAGTAAGATGAGAAAGTAAAGGATCAAAAAGTGACTATCAATAGTACTAGGTTGACCTAGTCAACCTAGTGCAAAATAGGGATTATAAAACTATACTAGGTCCACAGTATCAACCCAATTTAGTGAAAATGACTGGTAGGAAAAGGTTAATGTGTAGCAAATAGTACTAGGTTGACTAGGTTGACCTAGAATAGTGTATAAGGACTAAAAAAGTTACTAAGTTGATCAGGTCAACCTTACAAAATAGACAAGGAATATAAGAAAGTTGATAACAAGATATAAATTGAATCAAGATAATTGTAAGTAATGTAATAAAGTAGTAAGTACTAAAAGGGAAATAAATAGTCAATTGGATTGATGCTAGCCAATCTAATTGATGCACACCAATAAAAATATTGTACTAACGCTAGCTAATGTAAGATTTTTCACACATAATTGATCATAAAGCATGCAAACAAATTGAAAGTAAATCTAGCTACTTGGTCAACCTAGAATGTTGATTATATTATTAAGAATGATTTTAAGTGTGAAATTAAGTTGGCTATATGTAAGGTAATAGATAGTAATCTATGGATAGTTTTAGGTAAGTTTAGGATGAAAGGGTTTTTGGTGGCAATGATACAGGCTTGGTATTGGGGCCTACCCTCTCACTTCACATAGCACAATGATAAGTGTCCCATGTGCTTAGCTAAAATATACCATTAGCTATGATTTATAATTGACCATATAATCAAGTTGACTTCCCCTTTGGTGATAAAATCGAAGTAGGTTGGACTATGTTGTCAAATGTTTAAATTTTTATTGATGTTTATGTGGTTTGGCCATGTCTTTAAAAGAATATAAATAGTGAAACTAAATGATTAATTTAAAACCATATAATTAGACTATGTGAACTATTTTAAGCATGAAAACAACTAAAAATAAATATGCGATTAACATATATTGTTAATTCCAAATTTGAAATTAGGTATAGTTGAGAAACTATATGGAAAATCATATAAATTATGGTCGAAAGGGTTGAACCTATATTATGGAAGCAAAGTCTAAAAATGAACTAGGTTGATTAGGTCGAACTAGTTATTTCAAACAACATAGAACATAGAACTAGGTCCACAAGGTCAACCTAGTTGACTATGTGGGGTAGTTTTAAAGGATACAAACTTTAAAAGGAAATTATAGAAATAAATAGATAAAAAATAATAGAAACTCACATGAGTGGTTTAGATATTAAAATAGATAAGATTATTGGCCAAAAACCTTGGAGAAAACTATAAAAAAACCTACAAACTAGGTCAAGATGGTAGACCAAAAAATATATAAACCTGCTAAAAAAGTGTTGAAAATGCACTAGGTTAACTTGGTTAACCTATTTGACTAAAAAAGAAGTCTAAAAACTAAAAAAATCTACATTGGGTCAAGTTAGTTGATCAAATTATTTGAATAGAGTTATAAAAGTTTTGATACTTATACTAGGTCAAGTTGGTTGAGACAGTTACATGTTCTTACAAACCTATACATAGAGATAAATAAAGTAGGTTGACAGGGTCAATCTAACATAATAAAGATATGATAAAAATAGTGATAAATAAAAATGAAATAAGTGAAAACATATTTCAAGGGTTTGATTCACATCAGGTTCACTAAAATGTATACAATTGGAAATGCATCATGTTCATAAATCAATCTTAGATCAGATGGGATAGAGAACACCTACACTTTTGATTGGGGAGCATACAATTATTAAGTGGGAGTATGACCAATGTGATAGTTTTCTAGATCTGATTAGGGGATAAATTTTCAAAACACACCATGTGAGATAGGTTTCTAAAGCATATAGTCTAACACATTCACAAAACCAACCTTAAAGAGTGGCATGATTTAATATTTCACTAATCTAATAACAAGAAAAGTAAATCTAATCTGGTGCACACCCCCAAAGCTTGTGGCACAAAGTGGGGTTTATAAAAAAAAAATAATAACTAAACTAAGCATGTATAGAAGACATATACTCATGTCTATGTATACAAAATCCCAATACATGAAAGAGAAGAATACATATGCTTTATCTATCTACTCTTAAAAATGAGGAATATAGTTAGGAATACTTACCTTTGAAGATGAACTCACTGAGCCTCAATCTCCCACTTGACCAAGGTGATTCATAAGAGATTGTCATGGTATGTAAGGATAAATAAGATAAATTAGTTCTAGGATACACAACCTTTCTAAGCATCTAAAATACTTATGCATAATATGATATTAGAGCTCCAAAGAAAGTATTGATCCCTAAAGCTTTATTACCCAAGTAGAATGGTCAATAAGCAGATGTTCATTTGTACTTCTTCACTTAATTCTTTGCTCTTATTAGGTGGTGGTAAATGACCTTGTATATATAGTGGTAACTTTTCATAAAAACTTTAGGGAATGTCGACTGTGCTAGGTCAACCTGATCGACCTAGCATGTTTTTAGGTCTAACTCTCTAGGTATGTGTTAGGTTAACCAAGAGGCCAATAAACCAAAATATATTAAAAGTCCCAAAACTATACTAGGTCAACCTGGTTGACCTAGTAAAATTGATAGGTCAAAAGTGTGATAAGACAAGAAATGAAGGATAAAACATATAAAATGATAGGAATAGATATAACTAAGAAGAATAAGCTTGGGTTTAATTGTTTCAGGAGGCTAGAGTGTGGATGATAAGATAAAATAGGAATGACAATCTTAAAAACCACTAATGGTTTGTTCACCCCTTTCTCGATGCACCCCTTGAGGCATACACTCAGAGAGATTGAGACTCGACATGTTCCTACAAGATACCAAGTGTTAGTAATCAATAAAATATAAAAATATTATGTGTATACAGGGGGAATAGTAGGTTTTAACACCAATGGGGATGAGTATTGTGAGAAGAGAATAAAGGCAAGGGTGTATGGTAGAATTTGTATTTAAATATGGTTAGAAGGAATAGGAGATATGGTGTATGCCATATAGGAGTATGGGCAAGGGAATGACATATAGGGTGTTGATAGAAGAGAGTATGGTAAATGGAGGTATATATGTCAAGGACAAAATGTCCTCTAGTAGGAGAATGTAAGAAGTATGGGCATGACATAGGGAATTATGGTGGATGGGAGAAGGATATAGGGAAGGGGAAAAAGGAGTATGTAGTAGGAGAGAGATATAACATGTATTAGAAAAGAAGAAATGGGAGTAGATAAAAGGGTAGGAAAAAGAAGAGTGGAATAGGGGAATGTGGTTGGGCTATTGTATTTTTATCTATTTCACTTTATATAAAGTTAATAGCTTTATTATGTTACGTGTCCTCTTCTATGGTGAGTGTATGACCAAAATTTTGACCATTGAATGAAAGAGACATAGGAATGTGATGGAGAGGGAATGAAGGAAAGGAAGATTTATGATCACTTTGTTGTTCATATAAATCATTTCACCCTGCATCCCACCAAGTAAGACCACTTTTGATTTCCACTGATAATATGCTTACAATATGTAAGGATCATTTATTAAAACCCATCTATTTCCAAAAACTCTATTTTTATTATAAACTAGAAAGGTTGATCGATTACATTTAATGGATTTTATAGATTTTAATCAGGATAAACCTTCTACATGATAAATGCATTGATATTGTTATGTTGTATGTACCAATTAATTTTGTGTGTTCCTTGACTAGGAAATCCCTTTCTAATATTGCATCATTATTGTCTAGATACTTATTAAATGTTGATCCCCCTCTTATGAGGAGTGTCGTGTAAATATAAAACTGACTATGTTTACATTTTTTGTTACTATTAATAGGATTGGCCTATTTTAAAAGGAAACCTCATCTTTCTAAAAAAATTATAAATATGGGAACTTGGATTGTGTTTTCTACCTATGTTGACTCAATTTTTATATAACCAACACTTTTATTATTGATGATTTAATTATTTACATTTCTTTTTATAATTATGTAATTGGTGTTGTATTGTGGATCATCGTACCTTGTTTCCTTGACTGCCTATGTAATTGTGTTAATTCATTAAGTAAAATTGGGAATCAATTTGGGTGTTTATTGAATCCCATGAAAACAATTCCCCTATTATTAATTTATTCCTTCCAAACCAATAATATAACAAGATTTCATAAAATTCATAAAATAGATTTTTAGATGGATTATTATACTTTTAGAAATGGTTTAAAATGTTTGAGTCTTAAATGTCTCAAATGTTGAGATTGTCATGAGATGTATGAGTTTTGGTTTCCATTAAAATCCTTATTATTAGATTTAAAATAAAATAGATCTATTCAAATTAAATGGCCAATTTTTATTCTTTACCAATATAATTATGTTAAATGAAGTCGATTGGATTTTTCTTTGAACTAATTGTGTGTGTGTACCTAGTGAATGACATGTTCTAACTTTTAGAGATGTTGTGGTTTTGAGATGAAGTTTTGTATGTTAATATCATACACATACACATATATATGAAACATACACATACACATATACATGAAACATGACTGGTTATATATATACATATACATACACATACACATATATATGAAACATGGACTGATTCTTCCCATTTTGCAAACTGGTTACTCATGTTCCTTCTATGAGTTCATTTTCCATCATGAATGTTGTATGTGTTTTAATGGTAAGGTTTTGACAAAGTTCAAATGTATGCCTTGGGCCTTACTCAAGTTAGCCAAATTTGTTGAGTGTTTTAATTCTATGTTGATTGCATTATTCTCTTGTCCTTGTTGATTGTTGTTATAAGTCCTTGCTAGTGGCTTAACATTATGTGTATACTAGCCTGAGTACCTCATTTCTAAATCCCTCCACAAAGCTAATGGTTATGGTGGTAAGAACCAATGATGGTTGGCTTAATATGGATACTTTTTAGGGGTGTCCTCCTTATAGTCTTTGTCCTTCTTCATGATGCACATAGACTCTATATGCTTGCTTGTCTCTCACTCATGTCTATGGATGTATGATATTGACATAATAGATCATGGATTTTTATCTATTTATGTTGTTTTTCATATATTACCTTATGGAAATTTATAATATTGATAATGTTGTGTAATGAACATTATTAGTTATGATGACAACATTAGAGTCATTATTAATGATAGTATCTTGGATCTTGTATAATTAGCTAACTGTAATTGTTCCTTTGGTATGCATTTATATGGGTTCTAATTACCATATGAGAAGTAGTGTAATTAAAATGAATTATGTTATAATTTATCTTGAATAATATTATATGTACATGAGTAAGAGTCATACTTTTTGATTTTGGATGGGCTCAAAATAGTAAAAATGTTATTATTAGAATAACTGAGCTATAGTGTCTCTAACCTTGAAATTACATGGAAGTAATATGGTGTTATCTTATGATGTGCCAAAAATAGTGTGAAGTTGTAAATCTTCTTGATGGAATTATGCATATTTTTACATAATTCTTGTGATGAACATTTATTGGTGACATTATCATAGCGTACAATGTCTATTTAGTATGTAAATTTACTATTTGTTATGACATTAGCATTGATTATAGCTAATTGAAATGAGAGATGTCCTTATTTCGAAACATGATCAATAATGAGATAGACTTGGGGTTAATTTATTAACTATAAACAAGTATATATCCTATTATGTATTTAAATCCATACTCCATATGTTTATTTTTAAAATGATGTTTTATTATTGCATGATTTTATGTTTTTAATCTTGGCCCAAAAATAAGTGGTGGAAATTGGATTATACAAATAGTCTATTGGTGGTCCAAGCAACATGTTTTATTATTACATTCTAGTAATGAATGTTATGGGTTGTATTATCATTGTAAGTGGGCTTACTTATATTTCTTAAGCAATGAAGCAAGATGGATAAATGATCCTATTATGATGGTTCTATTATGGATTATATATTACATCATTAATAGTGTTGTAGTAATTAGATATATGACATGTTTTTAAAAGTATAGTAGTTTAGATGTTTTTAACACAAATATTGATTATTTAAAGTTGACTATATGGTCATTAATTATTATATGATAATAGATAGGCATTAGTTACACTAGATATGTGTGTACTGAAAGATTAAGCTTATCCTTACTAGTGGATTCTTGGTATACCTTGTATATGTTCCTTAAATCAATAAATAATTATGGAATTTGGTTAAGGATTTAATTATCTTTGGAAATATTAATTATTTCACATGGTTATATTATTTAATGAACCACCTCAGTAATTAGTTAATAATTTATAATCATCCTAAATAAGCATAAAAGGTAATGCCTTAGACTAAATAAGTAATGATCTCTTGTGTGGTCATATGAATGATATTAAGATGACATGAAAGCCTATGTCTTATAATAATAAGATGTGTTAAATAAATGATTAGTAAGAAACATTTAGGTATGGACCCCTATAGTTGGATCATAAGATGGAATTCTTGTATCACATGGAGTGATTATTTTCCCAAAGCCAATTGTATGTTATTCATTAGGGGGCTCATGGGTGTGATGTCACCCGCCTTGAGCTCAACTTATTATACCTCATCTATTTTATATAAATATAATTATATCTTCATGGTGTCACATCATATGTGTGTGGCCTTCATAGATTAAGGGATTTAAGGCATAATATTTCATAAATGACCCTTACTCATGGTGTGGTGATCAATAGGGGGAAGTCCTTGTTTGGGTGATTCAATAAAGGGATTGGGAATATTATTCTTATGCCATGTTCACTTTAGTAGTAGTTTAGATATATCCACTTGTTGATATCATGATGTAATAAGACTTGCTAAACCAAGTTAGTGAGATGGACCCTTATGTTTAGTCATTCAGATTCTATGATGAGGTATTGCACCTCTATCACATCTTATTTGATTTTCTAGTAATTAGATAAGTGGATATTCTTAGATATGCTCATGATCACAACCTTATCCCTTTGGGGCAAATGGGATCTAGTTTTGATTTACTAGTACTTCCTATGGAGTCATCGATGTGATGTATTGCATTGTATATATTTTATGTAGTGGGAACTTTTATTTTCCATTGTGTAATTTTGTAGATAAATTAAAAAAAATAGAGTTGTTTCATCTGATATTAGATCCTATGCCTAAATTATTTTGTTGAGTTGTAACACTTTGCACTAAATTTTGTCATGTGCTTAGAAAGCCAGATGAGATTTTTTTGGTTATGAATACTCTTTCAATAGATTGTGTTTGCATAATGTACTTAGGTGGATATAAATACACTTACCATAGAGGTACATACCCTTGGAGGCTTATTTTTCTAGCATGTGTGTATATGAATTATGATGGATGAATGCCACTTCTATGTCTTTGTTTTATTTGTAAGACTGAATTGAAACATTGTATGTTAGTGTGCATACTAATCCAGGTAGAGTTATATGCCTTGTTTAAGATAATATATGTCTCATATGCTTGAGAAGGTCATGTGGTGACCCTTAAAGTTACTTAACCTCTTGGATGAGTTGATTAGTGATTTTTTTATGCAACCCTAAACTGATGGAAGTTCCTATTTTATGATATGTGTGTATGCAAAAATTGATAATTTTATGCAAGTGATCTTGTGATGCTTACCTATAGCTTTGGTTGGGTCAACCCTTACCTCATTGGTTGAATTTAAGGCAAGAATCACTAGTCAACCATTGACTTGTATGGGCAAATTAATAGAAGATTAGTGATCATCACCTCAACTTAGAATTGAGGAAATGATGTTCAATATTGATTATGTAGTTGTATGGGAAAGTCTTCAGTAGATGATTATAACATCCTAACCTCAAGAAGACCAAGGGTTGAGCTCAAATATAGAGAGCTACATAGGGTGAGGGTGTCATATTTACTTGGGTAAGTTAGTAAGGATTAGGATCTCCTTTATGTAGGATCATCTTGAGTTGTATTGATAGCTTGATCTTATTTATGTATTCGGTCTCTTTGTGTTAGATAGATAAGCATGTAGCTTCATAACTCCTAAGGGTTAAAAATAAATAAGTGTATGGGGATATTTATTTCCCCTTATTTAATTTATGATGTTGTTTTAATTATAGATGTGTTTACATCAGTGACGATTATTTGATCATGGATAGGTTGATTTTTATGAGACTATCATGTTAACCATGGATGTGTTATGTCCATAAAGAAGTTATTCTATTCATGCTGAGTTATGCATCCATGAGGATGCTTAATTAAAGTTAGGATACATTTTGATACTCATGAGATGTCTATTAAAATTTAGATGTGCCATGATCCATGAGAATATTTATTATGGATTTAGTTGAGCTTGTAGATTGTGGTAAATTATAATTTACATGGTAGTGTTATACCATGTACCCTGTGCCTTGGCTAAGTGCACCCTTTCCCAAAAGTGATGTTGCATCCAAGAAAGCATTACTATAGAGATTTTAACTTGTTAGATTAATTCAATTGTAAGAATAGTGATGTAAGCTTGTTGTTGGAATCATGAGATAATGCCTTAGCATCTATTTATAATTTTCATGGGTAAACTATCCAATGATGTTGAGGTATAATATCTCAGGAGGTCTAGGGGTGCAACTTGAGCCTAAAGGGTCTAACAAGTGAGTGTGGCTAACTTGATTGGGAAAGTTAAATAGTTTTTGGGATCTCTTATTACTATTAATTAATGTGAGCCATCTATCCATGATGTATGGACATTATTGGTAAATGTTTCAAAACTCATGGAGATATATTTTAGGCCTGATGGAATACAACCTTCCTATAAATAAGGTTATCAAGATTTGAGATCCCTTGGACTGATTATGTGTATTATATGATAAATATTGGTTTCATGTGGATGACATATAGACATTATATAACTTGATGGGAGTCTTGGACCCTTGTGCTTCACCCTCATATGTGTCGATTATCATGATGTGAAAGTACCTTGGCATAGTTGTTGGAATACCTGAGTCATGTATGTGTGGTCTCTTCCATCTGATTCCTCCTTGTATGAAAAACTATTATGTGTTGTATAATTATTAATTTTCATTTATCTTGTTCAATCATGTAAAATTATTCCTTTATTATACTTGTGTATATGGTTGACCTTGTGGACTTTCACATGCTTGTTTTGATACCAACCTTTTTTGTGTGAACTTTTACATTTCATTAAATACGTCAAATCATGTAAATTGGTATCCTTTACACCATATGTGTATCTAATAACCTTGTGATTTTTCACCTTATCTTCTTTATATTAACATTGTTGTATGATAATTTTACATACATGGTTTATGTTGTTAATGGTTGAATGTGTAATTGATGTTAAATTACTTGTGTAAAGTGACCTCCCCCTTTTTAAATCAAACATGTGAACGTTACGCCAATATATGTTTCCAAATTGTAACATAAATATTTTATGTACATATCTTTGAATAAATGTGATTCATGTTGTTAAGATATTTTCTATGTGGTAATATGATCATAAACCACTCATGTGATGTGTTTTCCATGTGAAACCAATTTATATTTGATCGAATTACCAAGGTATAATGTTTTATTGTGTTGTGTAATCCTGTATTCACTACTCTAGCATTGAGTATTGGTACAAGTATGAGGTTGAGGGTAGAGAATCACTACAACCATAATGATTTTGATTGGGTATGGGCAAAGAAGTGGAGTCTCTCATAGGCTAAAAATCCACTTTCCCCTTTGCACAATTAGCCACATGATTCACTCAAAGTGTGCACCACATGTGCCACAAGTTGGCCATGGAATCTTCATTCATAATAGTCACTTTATGGATTTAGCATTCCTTAGGTCACCTCTTAGAAGTTATGGTAAAATAAACCATTGTAGACTTTTATTGTTTTGCCCTTGTGAAGCACTAACTAGTCTTATAGACTTGGATATTTATGCAAATAGGCAAGGTGGTACTTGTTGAGATGCATGCATGTGTTGTCTTGTAGGTGAAACCATGCTTTGTATAATGTATTTTTATTTTCATACCTATTAGAAATATTCTTGGATGAATATTATTGTTTTTTTTTTAAATCATTACTAGAATGTATGTTGATTTTATGCTTGGTTAGAGTAGTACCAAGCCTTGATCAAGTGGTGTTTGAAATCCTATGTACCTAATTAACTCTTGGATAGAGTGATGTAAGTTAGATGATGCACTCAGATGGATATTTTGGATGGTGGGATTGATATCCCTAGACCATTGTGTGATCTTGTGTGTGTTAGAGAACATATCATAAGCCTTCAGGTTATATATGATGCCTATTATGACTTCTCTAGTGTTTAACATGGTTGGTTTGGGATGATACACTAACCCATGAACAATTGATGATGTAATGGAGTAATCATAATAGTATGGATTACTACCATTGTGATGTGACATTCTATGATGAATGTTCTTAGGATTATATTTGTGGCATAATGTTTTTGTGGAAGATTTAAACTCTTGATTTAGATTATGGTTGTAATTTGGTGGGATTAGATGATTTTATGATCATTGACATCATATTACAGGTCTATGTGTGTTGACACAAGTGACATTGACCCTAGTCAATTTGCATATTCAAATTGTTAATCTGATTTAGACATCACTTCTTGTCTTGTGGTTCATTAGATGTATGCTCCTAATTGGAGATGTTTTTAGTTCCCTCATTAGGAAGTGGGTTAATAAAAGTATGAGATATTGTGTTTTGAGACACTGTGCTCGTGATTCTTTGTGACTACCTTTATAATGGCCTTGATGATTATAAGAATTATGCTTCATAGAAATTATTAGTTGTTACCTTAGAGATTTTGATGATTGATTTAGGCATTTTAGGTTTGATGAACCTATTATAACTTATCTTTAATGTATTCTAATGGTTTTGATGGAATTTTTAGGGATTGAGAGTAGAAAAGTTCCAACCAAGTAGTGAGATTTGGTGGGATTTTCCACTTTGATAGTGTTGTAAAGTTTTGTTTTCCCCCTTTACTATCATGAAGTACATGTGAAGATGGAAAGGAGGCCATTGATTGGTCGAATACATTAGATAATGGCATTTTTTTATGATTGTAGATAAGAATACCTATGAGATGTCATTGAGACATAGGTACACCATAATGGGTGGAGTGATTGTGTAGCATTAGTTATTGGTTTTGTTGGACTCTTTCTAAGAGCTTTGTGTTTGACTATTGATGATCATTGGGATGACTCCTCTTTAAGGAGGGGAGGATTTCATGAATTAACTTTGTGGCCTCTTATATATACTAAACTATGGTTCACTTTAGCATATTTTTTGTAACACTTGGATTGATGATATTTGATGTCATTTTTGTTCATATGGCTGGGATGCAGGTGCTTTGGATAGCTTTTGTGATATGATATGTCATGGTTGATGTTCACATTTAATGCAATATATCCTGATATGCATACAAATTACATTGGATTCATTTTATCCTATTTTATGTATATGATGCTTTATCTTAATTACTTTATTGTATGATATTACTTTAACATGTCTCACCAATGTTGATTGATATTGATCACTTTTGTAGCCATTATTTGTGCCTCATAGGGCATGCATGGGTTCATGATGATTAGGACTAACTCTTGCCATTCTTATCTATAGTTTATGATAATTGATTTATAATTTCATGTCTAATGATTCATGATGAGTTATTATTATCATATTTGTAGCATTTAGGTACTACTAATGTCTTATTTGGTGGATGCAATCACCAAGCCATGAGTTAGGGTTGACTTTGGGTTTGGAAATATCAGGTATATCATAGGTGATTGAGTAGTTAAAATGTCACTCCATTAGGTATAACATATACAACGTAATATTGATCCTTCATCATTATATGTCTTTATGTTATTTATTTTTATCATTATTGGTCTTACCCTATTTTGAGCATGTGTGTTCTATTCTTATTCCCTAATTAGGATTATCAAGTTTTGGCATCATCTTTCCTCATGCCTATCCCTATTTGATTGAGGATGTTTTTTCACTCTGGATATCCTACCTAGGTGTCATGAACACATGATGATTAAGCCATAAGGAAGTGTCTTATCATATTAGTTAGTTGCACTTGGTTCCTTGTGTTGATCCCTTTGCTTGGTGACATTATTATTTTGTGGTTTATCTTTTACCTTGGTTGGGGTTGGATTATTTTAAGACCATGTAGGTCTCTCAACCTTATAAAAGCATCCTTAGCACCTCCTTCATGGATAGTTGACCATCATGAGTCTGATAGACTTATGGGTTTGATATTATTTTTAATTATTAACTCTTATAACATGATCGATTTTATTATTCCAATGATTGATATTATTTTTTTAATGATTTTATCATATTACTATTACTATCTTAATGAATTTAATAAATCATTATTTTTACTATTTAATTATATATATATATATATATTAAATTTATGATTTTATTAGATGAGTATTTTATTATTATTTTATTTGTCATTTTATGAATTTTAGATTTAATGATTTATATTATAGATTATTTAATTAATCATTTTATTATAGTTATTTAATCACTTTATGATTTTTTTACTAAATACTTATATTATTATTTTATTTATATATATAATATATTATTTTAAGTAATATATATTATTACTTTATTTTTTTTTGTATATGGATTTCTAAACATGCCATAATAGCATTGACTAGGAGAGAAACATTTTGGGGGAGAGCAACAGGGTTTGATGCCAATGGGGTTGATCATTAGGAGAAGAGAAGAAAGGGAGGGGCATATGGTAGAATTTAGATTCCAATATGGTTGAAGATATAGGAGACATTGCATATGCTAGAGAGGAGTTTAGGTGAGGGAATGACACATAGGGCATTGATAGAAGAGAGTATGGTGAAGGGAGGTAGCTATGTAAAGGATGCAATGGGATCTGGTAGGAAAATGTAACAAATATGGGCATGGTAGAGGGAATTATGGAAAATGAGAGAAGGATGTAGGAAAGGGGCGAAAATAGAATGCAGTAGGAAAGATATATAATGTATATTAGAAAATAAGAAATGTGAGGAGAGAAAAGGGTAGGAAAAAGAAACAATAGGGGAATGTGGTTGGTCTATTTTATTTTGATCTATTTCACTTTCTATGGAGTTAATAACTTTATTGTGATGGGCATCCTCCTTTGTGGTGAGCATATGACTAAAGCATTGACCAGCAAATGGAGGAGACGCATGAATGTGATTTAGAGGGAATGAAGGAAAGGAAGATCCTAGATCACTTTGTTGTTCATAGAAATCATTCCACCCTACATCCCATGAAGTAAGACCACTTTTGATTTACATTGGTAATCTACTTATAACATATAAGGATAATTTACTAAAACCCATATATTTCAAAAAACACTCTTTGACTTATAAAATAAAAAGGTGGATTGACTACATTCAATGGATTTTACAAATTTTGACTGGGATAAACCTTCTTCCTAGTAAATGCATTGATATTATTGGGATATGTGTACCAATTAATTTTGTGTGTGTCCCAACCAAGAAATCCTATTCTACTATTGCATCATTATTTGGCTAAATACTTATTAAAGGTTAAACCCCCTCTTATGAGGAGTGTCATGTAAACATTGTGTTTTTTTTTTCTATTAATAGGATTGGTTCGTTTTAAAAGGAAACCCTATCCTTGTAAAAACATCATAAATATGGGAACTAGGATTGTGGTTGCTACCAATGTTGACTTAATTTTTATATAACTAGCACTTTGATTGGGGATGATTTAATTAGTTACATTTCCTTTTATAATTATATAATTGGTGTTGCGTTGTGGATCACCATACCTTGTTTCATTGGATGCCTATGCAATTGAGTTGATTCATTAAGTAGAATTAGGAATTAATTTGGGTGTTTATTGAATACAAAAAAAATAAATCCCCTATTGTCAATTTATCCCTTCCAAACAAATAATAAATCTATATTTCATTAAATAGATTTTTAGATAGATTATTATACTTTTTAAAATGGTTTTAAATGTTCAGGTCTTAAAAATCTCAAGTGCTGAGATTGTAATGAGATGCATGAGTTTTGATTGCCATTAAAATCCTTATTATCATATTTAAAATCAAAGGGATCTCTTAAAACTAGAAGGTTGAGTTTTATTATTTACTAATATAATTACTTGAAATGAAGTTGATTGGAGTTCTCATCGAATTGGCTATGTGTGTGTAGCTAATGAATCCCATGTTCTGACTTTTAGAGATGTTCTTATTTTGGGATGAAGTTTCATATGTTTTATTTAATATGGAACCTTTTAGTTATATATATGTATATGAAATAGGGACTGATTCTTCTCATTTTGTAAATGGGTTACTCATGTTCCTTATATGAGTTAATTTCCATCATTAATGTTTTATGTGGTTTAATGGTAAGGTTTTGATAAAGTTCCAATGTATGCCTTGGGCATTATTAAAGCCGATTGGCTTGGTTGAGTATTATGATTCTATGGTGATTGCATTTTTTTCTTGTCCATTTTCATTGTTGTTATAAGTGCTTATTGGTGGCTCAACATTATGTGTGTATTTATTACCTCACCTAAGTACCTAGTTGATTAATCCCTCTACCAAGCTGATGGTTGGGGTAGTAGGGAACACCCATGGTTGGGATCATAGGGATGGTTTTGAGGTATGTCCTCCCTACAATGTTTATCCTTCATGATGCACCTGGACTCTATATGGTGGCTTTTATCTCATTCGTGTCTATGTATGTATGATGTCCACATGATGGATCATGGATTTTTATCCATTTATGTTTTAGTTCACCTTATTATCTTATGATGTTTTGTAATATTGATTATTTTGTGCAATGAAAATTATTGGTTATGATGTCAACATTGGAGGCATTATTTATGATAGTAGCTTGGCTCTTGTATAATTAACTAACTGTAATTATTATTCTAGTATGCATTTGTATGGGCTATATTTACCATATAAGTAGTAGTGTAGTCATAATGCATTATGTTATACTTGATCTTCCATATTGGTGTATGTACATGAGTAAGATTTATACTTGTTGATTTTGAAAGGGCTTAAAATACTAAAAAGGTTATTATTAGAACAACTAAGCTATAGTGTCTATAACCTCGAAATTACATGGAAGTAATATGGTGTTATCTTATGATGTGCCAAAAATAACATGAGGTTGTAAATATCCTTGATGGAATTATTCATGTTTTTTAATTATTTTCATGATGAAAATTCATTGGTGACATTCTCATAATATATAATATCTATTTAGTATGTGGACTTACCATTTGTTATGACATTATCATTGATTATTTCTAACTAAAATGAGAGATATCCTTATTTCAGAACATGATCGATAATGGGATAGAATTGGGATTAATTTAGTAACCATAGAAAAGTATACAAACTATTGTGAATTTAAATGAATACTCCTTGATTTTATTTTAATAATGATGTTTTATGATTGAATGATTTCATGTTTATAACCTTAGCCCAAATATAAGTGGTGGAAAATAGATTATGCAAATAGTCCATTGGTATTCCAAGTAGTATGTTTTATTATTACATTATGGTAATGAATTTTACGGGTTGTAATATCACTGTAAGTGGGATTACTTATATTTATTAAATAATTAAGTAAGCCATATTGATGATCCTCTTATGAGGGTTCCATTATGGACTATATATCACACCATTAATAGTGTCATAGTAATTAGATATATGACAAGTTTCTAAAAGTCTAGTAATTCAAATTTTTTTAACACAACTCTTGATTAATAGAAGTTGAATGTATGGTCATCAATTATTATATGAGAATAGATAGTCATTTCTTACACTAGATATGTATGTGATTAAAGATTAAGCTTATCCTTACTAGTGGATTCCCGGTATACCTTGCATATGTTCATTAATACAATAAATAATATTTGAATTTGGTTAAGGATTTAATAATCTATGAAAACCTTAATTATTTCAATTCATTTTACAATTTAATAAATCACCTCAATAATGAGTTAATAATTTATAATATTCCTTAATAAGTCCACAAGTTGATGCCTGAGACTAAATAAGTAATGAAATTTTTCATAGTCACATTCATGATATTTAAGTGCCATAAACACCTATGTTTTATTATAATAATATGTTTTAACTAAATGATGAGTAATAACCATTTAGGTATAGACCCCTATCATTTGATCATGACATGGAATTCCTGTATCATGTGGAGTGTTTGTTTTCCTAAAGCCAATTATATTTTATTCATTAGGGGGCTCATAGGTGTGATGTCATCCACCTTTATCTCAGCATATTATACCTCATCTAGTTTATATAAAGACAATTCTCTCTTCATGGAGTCACATCCTATGTTTGTGGCCTTCATCAAGTAAGGGATTGAAGGTGTAATATTTACTGAAGTACCTTGGATCATGGTATGGTGATCAATAGTGTGAATTACTTATTTGTATGATTACTCAAAGGGATTGGGATTCTTATGCTTATGCCATATTGGATTTAGCATCAGGTTAGAGATATCCACTTGTTGATCTCATTATGTGATAAAATTTATTAGAGAAATTTATTGAGATGGACCCATATGCTTGATCATTTTGATTTTGTGATTAGTTATTATACTTATATCATGTCCTATTTGCTTTTTTTAAAATTAGATAACTAGACATTCTTGGATATGCTCATAATCACATCCTTATCCCTTCGGGATAAATGGGATGTTGTTGTGAGTTACTAGTACTTCCTGTAGAGTCACTAACATGATGCATTGAACTAAATTATTTTATACAGTGGGACCTTTTATTTTTCCATTGTGTACTTTGATAGATAACTTTTAAAAAAATTGGGTTGTTTCACAATAATCCTTTGAATTTTTATAATGTAACTACCATAGTCTCTCTTTATACATCAAGTTATGATACTAGTGTTCTTACTAATAATTTTATGCCTCCATGTAGTGATAATCTTCCTTAAGTTAATATCCCTAATATTACATAGCCTACTACTAATTTATACCTATTATGACTCATTTACCATCTCAACCCACACATAATACTTTACATTTTACTCTTGATCTTATTCTAAATACTAAAATATTTATTCATACAAATAATATTTGGTTCATACAAATGTTACTGCATCTAAGGATGCACTCATTCAATGATATCTTTAGTAAATGTAAGAAAAAAATACATAAATCACCCATGAATCTCAAAGAGATAGCCATGTGGTCACTTCTCAAGGTATACTACATAATCTATTATGTTATAAGGTCATCACTCATATTTTTCTTGTAGGTTTTACAGTTCCAAAATTTGAAGTGAAAAATAACAAGGGTGATCCTTCACATCAAATTTGATCCTTGTTTTCCTCATGCTTTGGTTTTATGCATGATTATCTATTGATGACCAATTTTTTTCCTAGAAGTCTCAAGTACTATGCCTTGGATTGGTTATATGGATTAAAATTAGGTTTGATGCATTGATTTAATGATTAGGCCAATATATTATTATCTCACATTTTTATCAACCTTAGCCAAAAATTCATATTTTATCAACTTTCTAAACCTAAAAAAGGAAATAATCATAATTTTAGTGAGTTTTTAAATGTATTCAAGACTATGATTACAAATAAGTTTCACCAAATACTTGATATCGATTTGAAAATTATTGTGTCTAATATTTTTTTTCAACCAATCAAATACAAAGTCATTTTTAACACTTACCAATATTTTAATGAGATCGTCCATATGGTTCATTACTTATAGATTAAACACTTAGAGGTTACTCTTCGTAAATTTGATGAATCTATGTTTCTCCTACAAATAAATAGAATCAATCAATATCATGGTAAATTTCTATAATATAGTAAAATATAAATTTAAATTTAAAATATGAGCATATGAACATACAAATCTAATGGTATGTATAATTTTCTATCATTTATGGTAACTTTAATTGATTTTTTTCTTGGGTGTTATTAATTTTAAAGTCTTGACAATTCAACTCTACTTCTTAATCGAGGAGGAAATTATTTGTAATCTCTTTCCACTTTTTTTTTGTTTATTGACAATTATTTTTAATTTAGTTTATTTATCTAACTTGAAAAATATGAATTTAAACCATCTACCTACTTATATATATATAGACACACACACACACACACACACACACACACACACACACACACACACACACACACACACACACACACACACACACACACACACACACTATTAAGGTGAGGGATTGTATACCTATTCCTAAAATCATTCATATCAAAAGAAGATTCATATGCACCATGTCTTACCATGTAAAATAGCCTAAGTTATTGGAATATATTAAAAAAAACATATTAAACATATGTACATAGCCATCACAAAATTTCATCATATAAATCACAATAGTAGTATGAAACCTCATGTGATAATAATATAGTGGGAGTCAAGAAATATTCCTAAATATAAAATTGTGATTGGTATCAAAGATAATCCATAGTTTAATATTCTCATAGGAAATATATAGATAATAATAGTTAGATCCATGTGACCCTAGGAGGGTTAGATATAGTGCTGAAACACACACACACACACACACACACACACACACACACACACACACACACACACACACACACACACACACACACACACACACACACACACAATGTGTGTGTGTGTGTGTGTGTGTGTGTGTGTGTGTGTGTGTGTGTGTGTACTAGTTTTTCCCAATATATGTATATAAAGGACCATAAAAATATAGGCACAAGACTAGTAATTTAAAATTAATAGCATGCATGATAAATATTAGGTCATGAAACATGGTATATCATATTGTATATGAAAATAATTTATGAAAAAACTAGGACACACACACACACACACGCACGCACGCACGCACACGCACGCACGCACGCGCACACACACACACACACACACACACACACACACACACACACACACACACACACACACACACACACACACACACACACACACACACACACACACACACACACACACACACACACACACACACACACACACACACACACACACACACACACACACACACACACACACACACACACACACACACACACACACACACACACACACACATAATAACAAGCACACCTTGGTATAAAATCAATAAATCAAAGACACACAAGATAAAACAAAATATATCCATATAATAATGCAATACATATATCAATTTAACATGAAATTTGTATGAAATAATAATCTATTTATAATTAATGTAAGTAGTTTAATATGATAAATAAAAATCAATAAATATAATATTGTAAACATGTTTCAGTAATATGCCCCTAATATAAGCCATACCACCAAATTGATAATCCCTCTAGGATGAGCATAATAAAAATGCATGGAATTTTTAGGTCCATGATCATACATAACCTATATATATTGCATCTCATCTGGTTAAAAATTACCATGAGAATAAAATGTGTGAAAATTATATGTACAAATTCTAGCATAGGAAATTACACATGTTATATATGTATTAACAAAGATAAAGGATTTACTTTTTATTTTTAATGTTTTTGATTGATTTTATAGTTTTTAAAGTCTCTAGAATAATATATTTCACAAACAAAAATATAAGGTGTGCAAGTAATAAGAACAATAGATAATTTAATCAACTAATAAAATAAGCCAAGGGTAAACCCAAGAGATGCCAAGGAATGAAATCAATCAAAAAAGGGCAAAAAAATAGAAGAGAGAAGAAAAGGAGTATTCCAAAAATGATATAGCTTCACTCAAAATCTAGTGCATGATAGGAATTAATGTCTTTACATATATTTTATCATCATTAGGAAGTCTATGCAAGTGTTTGGAATGGGATGAAATATAAAAGGGAAAGGGAAAACACAACATAAAAGTGACATAAACTAAGGGGATATAAAAATGCATGCGAAAGGTATGACACATATAAAAAATATGTAAAATATAAACTATGATACAAAAATGATAAATTTATGAAGCAAAAGAGATAAGATATCAAGGATAACCAATGAAGTCATCTATAATGTCATATTTTGGACCTAGGGAGATAGATGCTTTGATATAAGTATCTAATAAATGGTTATAAGCTATGTAGTAACTTTAATCATCATCCTAGAGGGAGATATTGAATTAGTGCACTCAATGAGACACCATAACCTCTTTAAAATCACATGAATTAACTCAAATATGTCTTGGTATAGTTTAAATTTAATTAGGTTCTCTATCATGAAGTAATGTTATATGTGTATACAAGTGAAAGTGAATTTGATCTATAAATCAATAATAGCTCAAAGAAGATAAAACACACTAGCCCTTTTACTTATTGGTACATTTAGACATTCAAGATCTTGATCAATATGGATCTAATATACCTAAACAAGGGGTTTCTTACCACAAAAATATCATTAGAGAGGGTTTCAAAGACTCTAGTTAAGTAACACCATATGATAAACTTAGCTAGGTCTTATGTTCTCTTCTTCACAAGTAAATTAAAACATAAAACAAAATCTAACCTAGTGCTCACCAAACCATGTGGCAAAAAATGGGGGTAATAAACATAAAAGTAAACATGTATAAAATAACTCTACTCAAGTCCATGTAGAGGTAATCCTAATGCATGGAAAGTGTAAAATATAAGCTAACAAATTCATATCTATCTACTTTAATAAAGAGGAAAGATATTTAGGAATAATTAACTTTGAAGACAAATGCACTGATCCTCATTCTTTACCTTGGATAAGGTGATTCACAAGAGGTTGTTTAGGTTTGTAAGGATAACAAAGATAGGCCACCTCTAAGCTACACAACTTCTCCTATGCATCCTAAAGACTTCTCCCACAAGATAAGATTTTTATTTCCAAGTGTGGTATTAAAACCCTAATCAATCTCTCCTCAAGTCGAATGGTAGACAAGTAGATGAAAAAATAATGATTAACTCTTGTCTCTCTCTAAAATAGATAAAACAATGTGTTTATATAGCTAGATCATACCCTGAACTCTTTTAAATTTTTAGTTGATAGAGTCAACCCGATCAGACATGTTTATTTAAATTAATAAAGTAGTTAGGTCATACACTTGGTCAGCCAAGGCTGACCTAATCCTATGGCATGCTCATATATTTTAAGTACAAGATCAAATCAATCTCAATTTGTTTTATAAAAGTAAAAAAGAGCCTTTGGCATAGGTAGGGGCTATTTAAGGTGGTGAATTACTTAGAGGAGTTTTTAAGGGGGATGTCAAATCTTAGGGAAATATATAGGAGAGATTTTTGTTGGTTTTAATTTGTGGTATAGGGAAAAACATTCTTGTGAAGCACCAATGGTATTCCCACCCCTTTCTTTGTGCACACATTAAGGTGTGAACTCAAAGAGATTGAGTATTGATGGGTTCTTACAAGAGAGAAAACATAATTAATTGATAAATTTTAATAATATTATGTGTATACATATTACCCACTCGAATATCATCACATGTCATGTAGTTGTAACATGGGATGGTGCTTGAAGAAAAGAACATAACAAAACACAATGCTAAACTAAGTAAATTATAATATTTTAAAGCATTAAATAATTTAAAGTAAATGTCTAAAATGAAATAGCTAGAATAAAAGTAATGTATGCATACCTTGACTTAACTTTATCATTTAATGGTTATCTATTATGTTTGAATTTTTGATCATGGAAGGTGCAAAGACTAGTTTGGACAAACCCAGAGATACAAATCCAAAAAGCAAAAGAAAAAAAATATAGGAAAGCCAAGATAAATGAAATGTGTAGGAATGATGTACATAAAAATTTGGTTAGCTAGGGTGATAGATTTTAAGTTATGACTAAATAACCAAGACAAAATTGAGATTAAATTAGGTAATGAAAAATCCAAGGCTACTAAATGATCAAAAAATTCAAACAAGTATACCTTAATTAAGAAAGGTAAACAAACCAAATCAAACTAAGGATACTTTTAAAATGAAAGTCTAGAATCAATGTGAACGTAGTAATAATCCGAAAATAAATATGGGAAAGAGATGGTAAAATAACATTAATGAGTGAGTAGTAAAAATCCTTACTCAATCATCAATGTAAAAAGTGCATGAAACAGAAAATAGCATAAGTGACTAATAAGTAAAAATCCAAAATCACCAAAAAATGGAAAAACGTACACGAAAGGGAAAACACCATTGATGAGTGAGAAGTAATAGTCCAAACTCACTTAACAATGGAAAAAGGTACTAAAAATAAAAATGGATGCAGTTGTCTGAAAAAGATACAAAAATATAGAAATGGATGCATTTTTCCAAAAAATTAATGAAAATGGAAAAATTGTTCAAGTATAACCAAGTCAATTCTATAAATGTAAAACAATGGTGTAAAAAAATAATCCATAGTCACTCAAGCATACTGTTGTGTTCTAAAGATAAATAAAACCATAAAAAAACAGTGCAAGAACATTTTTAATATGTGAAAAAATGAGAATATAAAAGTGTGAAAATAGATTTAGAATAAAAAAATTCCTATCAAGGGGAGAATGAAATGGGTGGTGGGGGAAATGAAGGAAAACACAAGGTAGAGAAACAATTTATCTAAGTTAATATAATAAAATTATGTTTTTCAAAACAAAATAACTTTTAACATTAAGGGCTCTGAAGAACTTCTCCTAACCAAACAAATCTTAGGTTATCAAAAAGAGTATGAATATTATACTTGAAAAATAAAATGGACCTACCTTCCGATAACATATTCCCCATTCCTCAAGACCCTTTATAGATTCATAAATTTAATGAAAATATTAGGTACTTATATGAGAAAATACATATCATTATAAGTGATTTTAAAGTATCCTATCCAAATCTACTATCCTACCACACCCCAATGGACCTAGGCTCTATGATGAGACCAAATGTGGAATTTGAGCTTCGATTGGAGATAATAAATATGCTATGAATCATGTCGTTTAGTGTGATGTTGAATATTTTTAATTTTATAATTCCTTTTGATCATTTGTTTTTGTTTTAAATGATTTGGCTTTTAACTTTTTATGGATTTTTCTATTCCTCCTCCATATGGATTTGAATAACCAAACACAGATGGTAAAAATTAGTATCAATTGAAAAGTTAGGACTTGGTTGCTAATAATGAGGACTTATAGATCATGGTATCTAAGAGTCTTACTTATTTATTTGAATTTGAATTATTATCTTAAATTCAACCCTTTTTATCTAAAGTGGAATGAAATGAAAGGAAATTAAAAGTAATGAACATGAAACCATTTAAATTACTTCAAATTGTAAAAATGTGATAATGTGAAAGGGATACAATGATAGATAAGTATGATTCATTATGATAAGAATGCATGTAAGTGTAGGGAAGCATGTTAACACAATTTTTTTTAAAAACTTTTATCAACAAAAGAATAAAAAAATAAGGCTAAGAATATGGTATCAAAAACTTGTAACCATGTCTTAGCATTCAAAAAATAACATTCAGTGTGGTAAAAATAGTTGAAATAATATATAGATTTTATAAGGAGAGCTTGGTCTTATCCATGGTCTTACACTAAAACTCATAAAATAGAAACTCAAGTGGGTGAATAAAAAAGGAAAAAACTAGTATTTATGAGGAAATCTTGGTCTTATCCATGGTCTTACACTATAACTCACAAAAGAAAGACCCAAGTGGGTATAAAATGATGTGAAAAATGGTATTTGTGAGTAAATCATGGTCCTATCATGGGTCTTACACTCCAATTCACAAAATAAAAACTCAAGTGGGTGTAAAAGTTATTAAAAATTAATAAACTTATATGAAAAATTTTGGTATGAAATAAAAATGCATTCACGAGGAAAATCGGGTCTTATCCATAGTATTACAATGTAACTCATGAATTAAAGAAACCAACAGACCAAAAGAGGGAGATAAGGTTTGTGGTAAGACAAAATAAAATTATATAAAGTTCATAAAGATAAATAAACATGATACAAACATAACAAACAAAATATATGCTAACATCTATAACAAATATGACCATGGGGAATACAAGCTTATATGTCTTTGAAGGTTTATTGAAGATGAATTTTTTTATTATTATTCAATGTATAATAAGAGTGGGCATTGTAGGATGACCTAATGGGTAATTGTATATAGGTATGGTCATCATAAGATGCCCCAAATTTTTAAGTGACATGTGGATGGGAATCATAAGATGACCCAAAGACTAAAGTGATATGTGGATGGTAATCTCAATATTTCCCAAAGGATAAAATGATATGTGGATCAGAGTTACAAGATGCCCCAAAGTATAAAGTGATATGTGAATAGGAATCACAATATGCCTCAAATTTTGAAGCGATATGTGGATGGAAATCTTGGGGATTTTCCACTTTGGATACTCTTGGTTTTGTTTGAGGAGGATCGCTAGTGATTACATTAGTGGGTTTTGGAAATATTCCTTGATGGTTTTAATGTTGGGATCAAAATATTTCACAATAAAGTCTTGTCTTTTACCTTGATTGATAACATCATTTATATTTTAGGGAAAAAAATTGAACCATGTATTAAAGGGAAGGTGTTAAGGTGATTATGAATAGTTTGAATAATTTATCATCAGTCATGTTGTGATCAACTTTATGATCCAAAGATTTCTAATGTTTACTAAAATCATGATCTGATTAAGAAGGGAATTGTTTAACATTAATAAAATGTCTAAGAAATTTTTTAGGAACCTCATTGTGTTGAAATTTCTTAACTAAAGGATCGAATAAAATCTCAAGTTACCATATAAAATGTTAAGGGAGTTGATTATACCATTATAATATGTCATATGTGAATATTTTGACTAAAATTTTGGTAGTGGCTATAGTCATATAAAATGTGAAAATTGATAAATTGAGAGTGGCTTATGACACCAAACCCATAGGTCCCTTTTGCTTGCTTTTATGACCCTCATGGGCATCTTTTCACTAATTCTTAGATTAGACAAATTTCTCTTTTCATGACAAATCTATCCCTCTAGGTCTTGTTATTTCAAAACTATAGTGCCCAACTTGGCCTATAGCTTCGTGCCCTCTAGTGTTCACTTTGGATGCTCTTGTCCAAGTGCATTTTCAGCCCCAATGGTTAGTTCCTTTTTGTTTCTCATCCTTCTCCTTGTCGGTCTAATGCAAGCACATTCAACTCATGACCAATATATCCCTATAAAATCCCATTCAAAATTTTGTTTGGAAAGGGTTGGAAATTATCAATAAGGAAGAAAGAATACAAATGAGACTACTCAAACAATCTTCCCTATTATGTACATACATCTATCCAATATACTTACAAGCTTATCCAAATCTTTACACCAGTGCCTAGCCACCTAAAGCACATTCAATTTAGAATTTTTAATATTCATATACACTATTTCACAAAGTACATCAAGTGGTAAAAACACATATGACTTGATCCCTCTTCGAAGTATTGGTATGTAGACATTATGCCCACACAATGGGTGTGGATATACATTTAGTGAATCTTACACATAGTAACCCCTCATCTTTCTCAAAGTTGGTAAAATTATAAATGAGCCTAGGGTTTGAATACAAAATATTCTCTATAGGGAGTTATATTGACATCTAGAAATTGAAACTTCATAGGCAAGGTCACACAAACACAATGAATAAAACCCAAGAAGTTTAGGTCTCTTAGACAATAGTAACAGAACTGGACTATAGTGTTGGTACCACTAGTGTCCTATTTTTGTGCTCCTATCCAATCATAAAATGAAATATATATCTTAATTTATGATAGTATCCTAGTCTTGCATAGTGAATTCTAGACTCTACCTTAACCGTCTCAAATATTTTCTACCTAAGTCTTACTTTCTATCCCTTATTACTATTTTTAGAAATGTTAAAATCATAATAAAATATATAAAAATTAGTGGCTTAGTTATTGCATATTTATTTATTGATTTTACTACTCAAACCCTTTAACTAAATTAGAAATAATACACCAATATTCTCATAAAATTTAAATCATTTAGTGAACCCAACTTACTTTGTTTGCACATAAAAACCGTAAAAACCCTAGGGTAAATTTTGTGTTTATTTTTCCTATATTTTTTTGATTTTTTACTAGCATAATAAAATAAAAAAATATCATTAAATTTTAAAATTTTCATAGTAATTTTAAAATAATTTTCTTTCAAACCCTAGTTGCCCATACTAGGTCCTGGTATTTTCCTAGTAATTTTCAAATAATTTTTTGATTTTTACTAGCATATTAAAATTTGAAATTCAGCTCAAATTTTAAAATTCAATATTAATTTTCAAATATATTTATTTTTTAAAACCCTAGTGGCACATCCTAGGTCCCATTAAATTACAAATATTTCAATAAATTTTTTATTTTCTACTTGCATACCTAACTCAAAAATTCACTTTATATCTCAAAATTTCATAGTAATTTTCAAAATAATCATATTTCAACCCCTAGAAACATATAGTAGGTCCAATTTCTCCTTCAAGTATCACCTTACATCTAAAACCATATTTCAAAAATGGATCTCACTTGTTTTCAAATATTTCTTACATTTTTAACAAATAATAAGGAGACCACACTTGGTCCTATCATGTACATGAATGATAAAGTCTACCATATGTTAATACAAAGATTCATTCTTTGCATTTTATGCTTAATTTCAATAATATGGGATGATATTCAGATATCTATTTTTTAAAAATTTAAGATACCTCTTACCTCACCTCCCTTGGAGACTCTATCCCATGCCAAGTTATGTTGTTGGTCCATTTTACTCTTGCCCAAATCAATACCTATCACCAACGAGCCTAGTTGATTCCCTTTATCCCTCCACCACCTTGACCTATTGATTATATTTTCTCTCATCTTATAGCTACTACTAGTCCTATATGTATAGTAGATAATGCAGTTAGAACTATTACTCAACATGCCACCATGTCTCCTCCACCTAGTTAGGAGCCCTACCACCATCCTATTCCTTCCCATCCCAGTCCCAACCCACCAACACAAGTAGATACACACAGGTATTGTGATATTTTTGATAAATTGAGAAACACTCCAACTAAGATTTACATGTTAGAATTTCTTCATAAAGCCAATGTGTTCAAGGACATTCTTTATTAGGAACTCACTCAAACTTCTAAGCCCATTGATTTAGAGCCTTTTTATTTTGCATCAATGGTCAACACTTTAAAATCTATAGAAGATGCAATTTGTTTTGATCATGAGGACATGCCATCTCAGATAGTTATTGATCAAAATTTACCATTATTTATAAAGCTCAAGTAAAAAATAGCATAGTAAAAAGATTCCTAGTTAATAGTGGTTTTAGACTTAATATATGAAATATTATATTCTAACATACTATGGGCATAGATATGGCATCTATGAAAAAATAATATAATAATATTAGAGGTTTTGATGATATACTATGATAGACATTGGGCACCATTGCTTTGGATATAATGGTAGGTACAAAAACCCTCTCTACATAGTTCCAAGTCATGTCAGGTCCTCTTCATTATAATATTTTACTTGGATGTCCTTAGACACACACCATGGGGATATTTCCTTCTACTCTTCATTGATGTGTTAAGTTTATCGATGAAGGATACCTATACACATACCCAATAGATAACTAGTCATTTAGATATTGTTGGATTGCATAGTCATCTTTGACTATCTCACCAAATGGGACACCTCATATCATAGTTCAATCACCACCTCAATGTATTTCTCTTGATTAGATAAAAAAATATGAGGTAGGAGAGACTAACACATCTTGCACTCCTCTACTTACAATTGTGTCCTCATCTTAAATTATTCAACCATTCTAGCTACTCCATCAGTCATGGTTCTTACACCTATTACAATTATACATTCACTGACAGTAGTTCTAGTAATACTAGTTGATTCTATAGATACAGTTACTCCATCAATTACAAATACTCTCATAGCACCACTATATTCTACTATTATAGTTGATGAGACTCCCATATCACATTTACTCCTTATAGTAAATTTTGAGTTACCATATGTACATGATGTTGATATAGATTCTTAGGCTACTTCATGTGATGATATGACACCCACACTCATAAATGATTATTTTTTTGGATTGAGCTTTACACTAGTTATCACAAGAGAGTATTGAGATCACTCTAGAGCTCTCATTACACATATTATATCACTCTTATCATTGCACACTACACTCTTAGGATATACTCCACATTCATGGCCACAGATGGATCACTTGGCACATACATTTCACATGGTTACCTCTATGGATATAGAGCCAGTCATTTAGATTTAAGTGGGTAGTACATAATATCAACCACAAATTATGATATAGATGTTACTTGATCATGAATTAATCACACTACTTATAGTATGACATAGATTTATTAGTATATTATCATAGTAGGATATTCATCTATTTTGTCTTTTTCATAGGATCACAGGCCATGATACAAACTCATGTATAGATTTATAGTAGAGATTGGATAAACTATAGGTTTAGGGTATTATTTATATTACATCACCAAAATCACTATCTTCACCACTTTCACTAAAGCCATCTATTATTAGAGCTAAACATCCCAAAGGAAAATCAATATCTTCACCACCAGAGCCACTTTCAGTTTGACTTCGGTAGGATGACACCATGTATACGAAGTTTATGGCATAAAATGATACTTTTGATGATGATCTTAAGTAATTTGATGATTTCCATGATCCCTTCCTCCATCTCCATCCCTAGTGAGTTCCATCCTTGAACCCTTGAACCCTTCCAGCCTAGTATTTTATGTCATTATGTACATATTAATTTATTTATATGATTGTATATATCCTCTTTTCAAATTTATTGTACATATATTCTTTTCAATTTCTTGTACATAATTTTCCTCATAAATTATTGTACATACATTATATAAAAAAATCTAAAAACATTCAAATATTTCAAAATGCAAAAATATGTAAATAATATAAAAACACTATTTTTTTTTGATTGTATGCATCATCCATGCTTTACATTTATACTATCATGATAAACTTACATTTGATGTTATATTCTAATTTTTTTTTATTTATCTAAATTACCATGCTTCACTTGATCTTTTTGGAGTGTGTGTAGGACATCTAGATCCTTTATTTCTTCACTCTACCCATTGAGAGGGAATCCTACTTTTACATTCACACACATTGATATACATACCCACTAGGGGCATCTTATACATGACTACACCATCTAGGTTATGTCATTCCTACACCACGCACTCTATTTATCATGAGGATCTACATTATTTACTCACTTACATAGATTAATCTATCGACACCCACTAGTATATAACACTTTTGTATTTACTAGCATATACCTAGTCTTGTATTACATGTCTTGCATAATTTCACTTATTGCTTTGATTAGTTAGATGTGATTATATTTCTAGTATTTACATGCTTTCCTTCTTTGATTTTTTTATCTAGATGTGATTACATTTATTAGTTCATGTTTGTCTCTTGTATGTGCCTTAGGACATTTTCCAATTTCATTTACTTCTATTCATGTGTGTGCCTTAGGAAATTTGCCAATGATTTTTGCCTATAATCTTCTATGTGATTGTGGATTTCACACCAACCTTGTTTCAATTTTATGTGTATGTGGCATTCGAAAATTCTTTGTATTCTTGATTTCTAGTTTAAGTGACATGTGCCCATGTCCCTTTTTTGCTTGCCCCTTGGACACCCTTGTATGTTTCTTGCTAATTGCCATGTGTACTTGTTTCTTGATTATTTTTTTATTATTTTCAATACCATGATCTGCATCATATATTATATTTCTTTCTTGGATGCTATGATGTACATCATGCTCCATCCCTCCTTTTCCAATAACAAATAACTTGACTTCCAATTCTAATTAAAAATGTTACACATATTATTTCATTGTTATATGTATCTAGTCATACCCCTATTGATCTAAAAATATCTTATTATAAACAATGATATATCTTGAGATATCTTGTCAATTATTGTTAATATATCATGTATCTTTATAGAATAACACACTTGTAGGGTTATTTCTTCTGATGGTAGTCATTACAAGGTATTCATTCCTACCCTCAAAAGAGGGTGAAATAAATATTGTTTTTGTCATAGAGATCAAAGCTCCTAATGGTTGAAAAATCAATTTTCATAATACCCAAAATAGTAACCAAACATCAAACTAGATAGAATAGACCAAGAATATAATGAAAATGTTAGAATAGTTACTAGATTTAGCCTAGGATAAAAGTGTCAAGATTGGACTACAACACTGGGGCTTTTAGTGTCTAATTTTAGCACTCCTATCCAAACAATAGAAAAACCATAATTTTTATAAGTAGGCAGAAAAGTAGGTTTAGATATAGTTTTACACAATTAGACCAGTACAAAATTACTAGTTTTTAGTACACTTTTGCTCAAAGAATCCAGATATAGAGGCATCATGCACAACATGATGGCTCTCACTTCCAATTTTAGATATGGTAGTTGGTATAAATTCTAGATTATAATCCATTTTCTAGACACTAATGATTAGGGTCAATGTGTGCATCACCTTTATTTTTTTTTACAAGTATATTACTTAGATATTCTTAATAGTTGTATGCCTTATTCCATCTATAGGTGGTTGGCATCATTTTGGAGTGGCTTTTACAAGCCTAACTTCCACATTTTTAGAGTGCCCAAGAGTGGTCTAGTTTCTACCATACATTATCTATCCATGCCACATTGTGAGATTATAGATCATTCATGGGCTTTAGGAGCCATTTCATATGAGACACATTTCATACTGGTATCAGTTCATAGCTTCACTTCATGGGTAAGTGATGAACCCAAAGGGCCAACTAGCCTTTGTATTCTTGAGCCACCTATTTAGAGGGATTAGACACATTGTCCAAAAATTGATCAACACATGTATGATAACCTAGCTTCACTTAGTGGGTGATAATGGAGCCAGAGGGCTAGAATTTTCATTCTTAAGCCACTCTTAGGGAACTGATTACTCTTTTCCATTCATTATATTACTCTTGGTTTAGCACATATCTAGCATCACTCAACATCAAAATAAGGTTTTTATTGGTCCACATACTTGGTGAGGTGTATTTATTCCTTTTTATTCCTCTCTATCTCTCTCTTACCCAACTTTGTATGTTCTTATTTTAGATATATCATATCTAATAAGAACTAATCTAATTTTTATTTCTCTTTTATATTTACATTTCACATCACGCTCTCTCTATGCACACCCAACATCACATAGATTCATGAGCTTCACCCTTACAACTAAGTTTAGTTACACTTTCTATTATTCCTTTATTATAGTATTTCACTTTGATGCATCACTATAATAAAGGGCAAATATAGTCATATAAAATGTGAAAATTGGTAACTTGAGTGTGTCTTGTGATACCCAACCCATAGGTCCCTCTTGTTTGATTTTATGACCCTCATAGAAATCTTTTAACTAATTATTAATCTTCTATATCCTTCCAAACCTAATCCAAACTTAGCTAGACTAATATTTTTATGGCAAATCTATCCCTCTAAGTCTTGTTAGCTCAAGACTATAGTGACCAACATCGAATATAGCACCAATCCCTTTAGTGTCCACTTTTAGCACTCATGTCTAAGTGCATTTTAGACCTAATTATTATTTCCTTCTATTTTCTCATCCTTATCTTTATCAGCCTAATGTTAACACATTTAACCTATGGCTGATATATCCTTATAAAATCCCATTCAAAGTTCATTTTGAAAGGGTTAGCAATTATCCTTAAGCAAGCAAGAATACAAGCAAGACTACTTCTACAATCTTCCCTATTCTCTACATATAGCCAGCCGATATACTTATAAGCTTATCAAGATACTTACACTGGTAACCAGTCACCTCAAGCACATCTAGTTTAGCATTTTGCATATTCATATACACTATTGCATAAAACACATCATGTGTGAAAACTACATATGGCTTAATACCTCTTTAGAGTATTGGTATGTAGGCAGTGTTCCCACATAAGGGGTGTGGATACATGTTTAGTGAATCTTAAAAACCTAACTCCACCTCTTTCTCAAATTTGATCAAATTCCAAAGGAGTATATGGTTTGAAGACAAAATATACTCTATAGGGAGTTTCATAGACATCTAGCAATCAAAACATCACAGGCAAGGTCACACATACGCAATGAACAAAACCCAAAAATCTCAAGGGTTATGGATAATAAAAGCATATGTAGACTATAGTACTAGTGCCACTAGTGTCTTATTTCAATGCTCCTATACAATCATAAAATGAAGTTTAGATCCTAATTTGTAATAGTATCCCAATCCCAAATAGTGAATTTTAGACTCTATCTCAGTTGTCTCAGATAGTTTATAGCTAAGTCTTATTTTCTATCTCTTACTACTATTTTTAGAAAGGTTAAAATCACAATCAAATATGTATAAATCAATGGATTAATTATTTCATATTTGTTTACTAATTTTACTACTCAAACCCTTTAACTAAATTAGAAATAATACACCGATGTTCCTAGAAAAGTTAAATCAGTGGAAAAGCTATTAGTTTGAATCCATTATTTATAAAGATTACCAGATTCTTTAATTAAATATGCAAGTTCTTTATTCCCATCATATTTAATAGTTGGAGAGATATTTCCTATATCAATAGAAATAATGAAGGTTGATAAAGGTTCATTTTTAATATTTTAGAGCTTCTTATTATGAATAATGGGTTAGGTAATGATATTTACCATGAAATATTTAAGAGGTGGAGGGATGAAATTTTGGTTTTTTTGGAAATGAGAGTATATGACTTATTAGCCATGTTTAACAAATGATGTTGCATTTTCATCTCTTGAGAAGTATTAGATATTTGCATGATGTTCATTTGTCACACTATTTGTGAAAGAATTTGAGTGGTGTCAACTAGTGAATTGGGGTTATTAGTGTCTAAAGATAGATTATTAGGGTTGGTAGGATTAAAATTCCATGAATTGGTATTTGGGTAAGGGTTGTTAGGTAGGGGATTTCTAAGAGGTAGGTTGTTGGTGTTTAAAATATTTACTATAGTGTTATTGGTTAAGATTATATTACTTGCCCCCATAGTGTAATAAGGTGTTTTAAATAAATAATTGCATTTAGAAGTGTAAAATGGATTTTAACCATTAGTATCATTATTTGGAGTAATTTGGATCATATTTTATTCTTAAGATGAGGGATGAGAAAAAATGATCCAAGAATGAGATCCTCTTGGGTAGAAAAAGTAGGAAGAAAAGAATATCCCATATATCATCTAAAGGGATTAAGGTTATCAAAAAAATTTAGATAGGGAATTTCATGACGCTTGAAATAATAATTTGAGATCATAAAGAAGAGATAGAACATATGAATAAAGTCAGCCAAATATTGAATAGTATTGCCCTAGATCTATAAAGTCAATTGGTTTGATAGAGTTTGGAGGGAAGACCAATAGAAAAATTAAGGGAAGGGCATAATTGGATTAATTGACTATGTTATGTGTAAAATAAGATTGACTAACCTATAAGATACTAGATCGAACATGATGACAATGTCCTATAAAAAGACTTAAATTGTAAGAGACATGGTCCATCAAATTGACTATGATTTGAAGGTAAAGATAGGTGTTAAAAATTATGATTGTAGATGATTTAGTGTTATTTTTAGAATAATTGAAAGAAAAATAAAAGCAATTGTATCTATCCAATCTATCTAGTTGTGTCACATAAGATAAAATTTCTACCAACATTGGCTAATATGATTTTTGTAATACAACATATAATTATCAAAAATTAAGCAACAAAAATAAAAATTATAACCTAAGTGGTGACTTTTGAATGTTTTTATTTATAGTTTTTTTTGAAATAAATGTGAGAGAGAGAGTTGGCTATAATAATAAACTATAAAATTAATCTAAGGATGGTATCAGGTAGTTAGGATTGAAAAGGATTTGTATTAGTGATGGTACTATCTTAGTATTGGGCCCTACACCCTCATTTCACAATCCTTTAGTGATAAGGGTGTCAGGTGCTTTGCCAATATATGCCATCAACCATATATTTATAAGTGTCCATAAAACTAAGTGGGATTCCCTATTAGTGATGAAATCAAAGTAGGTGAACCTTGGTTAGAATTTATTTAATTATTTTTGATGCTATGTGGTTTAAAAGTATGTGAAAAAAAAATAGTGTGACTAAATCAATAAATTAGAAACCTACTATTTTGTCTATGTGTGTTGCTCTAGAAAAGTAAATAACAAATAATGATAAGTGAATTAATTACTTAAAGAATAATTTATTTCATTTGTTTTGAAGAGTATAAGGTTAGTTTAGATGATCATGCATGCAAATAGTAAAGAATAGAATTGATATGGTTGATGTTGTTTATTAAATCAAGATCTAGAAGAACACAATCGAATAGGTCAACATAGTTTTCTAGATAGAAAAGCAAGGTACATAACTATGTTGATCTATTCGACCTAGTTCACTATAGGGTTATAGTTGTATAGACTAAAAACTATGAAAAAAATACTATAAATGAAGAATAAAAATGACCAAGAAGGTAAGAATGAAACTAATAATATTTGAAGATGCTGAAGTTTCTATTTTTATATTGTGTTGTTCATATGATAAATTTTGTCCTATTAGAGTCAACTAAATTGACTGAGTGTAAAAAGTTATATGTAAAGAAGTTAATTGAGTTGATTTGATAGATCAAGTTACTTATTATTGAAGATGAGTTACACATATAAATACAAAGTTGATCATGTTAACTACATTTAAAACCTATGCATATAATGTTAGGATTATCAATAGATTTGATCTAGTTTCATGTTGGGTTTACCAAAATTTATACAAGGGAAGATGAAGTTGATCTATAAATCAATCCTATTTCAGAGAAGATAAATCACATTATCCCTAATACTTGTTAGTATATTTAAAAAATTGAGGTCATGAACAATATGGATCCACAAGACCTAACTAACTATTAGTTGATTCATAATTAGATATACTTCTCTTGATCAAAATGAATAAGGAGAGTAAAGATGGATCTATACCTACTACCTCATTTAAATGTCAACCTAGGGATGTAGATTTGATAGGATGATGTCACTGTATGTGCACACTCAATCTCTAATTTAACATTCTACTAATTATATCTATGATGCTGAAGTGCAATAAATGAAATACTTGAAATGAAACATGAAACAATTATGGTAAAATAAATTCTTATATATGGAATCTTCCCTAATTGAATCTAAGCAATAATTTAAATCACAAAACTTAGAAATGAAACATACAATGCTTAAGGAAATCAAATAACATGCTTAGCTAATCATATAGGTTGGA
>JARHVA010003061.1:747500-835000 GCA_037957365.1 Torreya grandis | reverse complement strand
CAATACTCTATAAGAGGGCCTCAGAATCATGTAGTTCTCCCCTATGTGTTGGATTTGTGTTTGAATCACGCAATATTGTGAAAAGTAAGTATAATAGCGACCTAGCTTATAAATTAAAAAATTAAGCTCTTGTCTTGTTACTTTAGTAATTTAGACCTAAATATGTTTTTTACATATAGTTAGTGTGGAAATAAGGAAGATTTGTTTAATTAAATGTTTGATAAAGTGTTTTTTATAAGTTGACTTAGTCTCTTTGGTCTTTTTTAGGTGAGGAATGAATGATGTTTGATATTGTATTTATATCAATTACTTTGTAGTAATAAATTGCATTAAATCACTTAGACTCACCATAAAGATACATTTCATTTACAAAATAGATGAATTCAAGGCACTAAACACTTGTGTCAGGTCAAAACACTCACATCAACACTAGTGTCTATCTCAAATGTTAGTGTCCAGGGAGTAAGTAAATGGGTATGGGCTTAGAAATTGTATAGGTAGAAGATTATTAAATTTAAGAATTTTTGGCAAGATATAAGGTCTAATTCATCAACATAAGATTGGTCAAACTAAGATATATATGCCAAGGGGCACAAGGTGGAAAAGATACAAGATTGTAGAAGTGGGAAAGGTATAGAACTGGGATGAACAACAAAGGATTGAGTTTTACAAGTGTAAAATATTGAGGTTAATTTCAATCCATAAATATCATCTACACACAAAAAGTAATTTTAATAGAATAAACCATAACACCACTCAATTTAGTACTTATCCAAATAGAATGTATAGGTCTAGACATTCTACTTGGCATAATAAGTGATCATAAATGACATGAAATAAGCTAAGGATAATGATTAAGAAACACAAGGTATAAAATTAAAAATCATATTTGAAATGTAAAATTTAGTTATTTGAAGAACATAGGTGTAAACCAAAAAAAAACAAATGGTGAACATTAGTGGGATAATACTAATATAAAATTGTAAAAACTTGTAAAAAGGGAATCTAAGGTTATACAATATGACACATTAAATAAGAACATTAATTTTATAATGCTATAAACTAAAATTATAATAAATTATTGAACAAACAATGAGAAATTATGAAAAACAAAGGGAGATGAAAACTGACACACCTAATGACTATACTATCTTTTTATAACTAGATCTAGACTTAGTATATGAATTTAATACACTCCATTAAATATATACTATTGAATATAATGAGACATAATTACCAGGTCACAAAATGTGTATGGTATAGAATTAATAGGCTATTAAATATGTGTCTATGTTTTTTTTAAATCTTTAGCTAAATGTTGATTATTTAATTGCTCAGTTTCCAAAGTTGTAAATTTTTGAATAGATGTGATATAAAATGAAAAGTAGAGTTATAGATTTATTTTCATAATTGGTCATAAAAATATGTTAAATCTTCCTTATTTCACTCCTTTACCTAACCCTCAAATGTAGTAACAAAACAAGTGTGTGAAACTTATCTAACTTCTGATACCCCTTGAGAAGTTGAAACTACATATCCCATATGCTTATAATAATAATAATAATAATAATAATAATAATAATAATAATAATAATAATAATAATAATAATAATAATAATAATAATAATAAATTTAGTTATCTTGTGCATTTTATTTTAATAAAATTCAATTGAGAGTAAGTGTCTCCCATAATCTCCTTTATTTAAAAAAATATAATTATATTCTCACACTATAAGGTTCTATTGGTTGAATTTGATGATGATAAAAGACTTGGAAATGTTATAGATATTTTGGAGACCCAATGTGCAAGATCTTTCACAGGCGTATCAATTTATAAGTTTAATGTGCATCTCAATAAGTTAAGGATGATTTCCCTTTTAAAAATCACTTATAATATATCTAATAAATTACTAGAATTGATTTGTTTATATAGGGATCTCTAAGACATGACATATAAAATTGACATGGAAATATGTGATAGGTGAAATCAAAGGCTTAAAAAATTAGGTCATGCTAATAACGACACATAAAATAAAGAGGGATAAAATTGACATGTCACTAATTCTATATGGTAAATAATCGACATATAGTTTATTATGAACCATGAGGAAAAAAGGCTTATAATGGAGAAAAACTACCTAAATAATGGATTAATAGAAACTTGATGCTAAAAATAGATAAATCTGACATTATAATGAGGATATATAAATGAATTAAGGGTAAATATATGATAATTGGTTGTGAAAGATGTCCAAAAATATACAAATGTACATAAGTGGACCAAGTGTGCTAAATTATGACAATTAAACTATGTTAATGTGTGTTTGACCAAAATTAGGTGTCTACATAATCTAGTGGTTATAAATATTTAATAATCCACTTCCAAAACATGATGATCCAAAGAGATACGATGTTTATATAGATATATATATAAATAAACTAAAATTTTCAATGATCATATAATAGATGGTATTATTTGTATGGTCATATGTTCTAAAAAGCAAAATCTATCTATTACATTCTAAGCCCATAAAATTATAAAATATGATACTAATAAGTATCCACTATTTATACATGACTTTATTGATTCACATATGATGAGTTTACATGGCACTATGGTATAAAATTCTTTAAGTTAGTACTTAATTACAATGCCATTTATAATTAGTATAGGGTATACTCAACAATACCTACTTGGCACAACCATAGTTGTTAAGAATTATGATGGTATTACATTAAAACCCATTTTTTGTATCAAATTAGAAGTCACCATAGGTCCTAATAACCTATGATTATGGTCCTTTATATTTTTATATAACGTAAATATAATCTATTAGTTAGACTCCCATGGGTAAATCAAATGGGAGTTATCCCTTACACATTACACCAATGCCTTAAGTTTGTGAATGATAATAAAATATTTAATAATTCACAAAATACCTTGTGTTACACATCCAACATTAGAAAAAACGTGATACATTACCAAAAGTTCTTCCTAAACAAAAATTCAATCAACCTCATGTGACATTAATTATTCATGTGCCTATATAGACTCAAACATATAGTAGGGAAAAATATACATTATAATATATCTAGTAAATTACTATAATTTATTTGTTTATATAGGGCTCTCCAAGACATAAAAAATAAGGTCCAATCATGTAAAAATGTGATAGGTTAAATCAAAGGCTTGAACAATTTCCCAAGTCAATATGAACCCAAAAAATAAAAAGGGATAAAACTAACATGTCACCAATTCTATATTGTGAAGAGTTGAAATATACTTGATTATATACCATGAGGAAATAAGGCTTAGAATGGAGACAAGACTACTTAAATAATGAATAAATAGAATATTAATTCTAAAAAATAGACAAATATGACATGGATATGAGGATATCTAAATGAATCAAGGATAAAGAGATGTTAATTGGTGGTCAAAGATGTCTAAAAATGTCCAAATGTATGTAAGTGGAAAAAGTGTCCTAAAGCTTCACAATGAAACTATGTAAAACTATGTCTGACCTAAATTAAGTGTCTACACAAGCCAAAAAATGTTAATATTTAATAATACACTTTTAAAACACAATGCTTAAGATAAATACAATGATTCTATGTCAATATAAAAATAAACAAATTTTTTTAATGAACATTTTATAGATGGTATTGTTGGTATGGTCACATGTTTTAAAAAGAAAAATCTATCTATTACATTCTATTCCCATGAGATTATAAAATATGATACTAATAATTATCCACTATTTACACATGATTTTATTAATTCACATATAATTATTATACATGACATTGGTAGAAAATGGTTTGAGTCAAAAATTAATTATAACCTAATTTTTAACTAGTGGAGGGTATACTCCAAAAATACTTATCATAATCATGTTTATTATGAGTTATTACGGTATTAAATTGACACCTATTTCTGGTATCACTTTATAAGTCACCATAAGTACTACTACCCTATTATTTTCTCCTTTATATTTTAATATAATGGGACATCCAATCTATTAGTTAGATGCATGTGGCTAAATCAAATGGGAGGTATCCCTTCCACATTACACTAATGTCTTAAATTTTTTCATGATAACAAACTATTTAATATTTCACACCATACCTTATGTATTACACATCCACATGAGAAAAAATATGAGACATTTCCAAAAGTGTTTCCCAAACAACAAGTCAATCAACCTCATGTGACATTACACCTTCTACAATTATAGCTATTACAATTCTTATTTTTATTGATCTATTTTATTAAGTTATAAGTCCTATAGATTTTAATCAACCCATTATATCTCTTCAAGTTATAAATCCCATAATTACTATTATAAATGTGTTATATACTTTCCATTATTTACTCGACTAGATTGTATTGGTGTTAAATTAAGCACCCAAAAATGTTTTGGGACCATATTGAAATATATTTATGTGGCTTTATCCTATGTTTTATATACCCCATGTTTTTCATAACCATGATATTGCAATAACACTTTTACAGTTACTTATTAATGTGCCTTTATATAGTTAGACATATAGTAGCAAAAATCATCTCTTAGAATTTATCTAATAGATTACTAGAACTGATTTATTTAAAAAGGGATCTCTAAGATATAACACAAAAAGGTCAACCATGTAAAAATTTGATATTTGAAATCAAAGGATTTGAATATTAGGCCAAGTCAATAAGGACCCAAAAAATAAAGAGGGATATAATTGAATTGTCATGAATTATGTATGGGAAAGAGTTGACATATAATTGATTATGTATCATGAGGAAAAAATAATCAAAATAGAGAGAAGACTACATAAATAATGGATGAATGGAATATTGATGCTGAAAAATAGAGAAATATGACATGGATATGAGGATACATAAACGAATAAAGGATAAATAAATACTAATTGGTGGTGAAAGATGTCCAAAAGTATCCAAATGTATGTAAATGTATAAAATGTGCTAAAATACCAAAATTAAGTGTCTACATAAGCCAATAATTTCACATATGTAATAATCCACTTACAAAAGATGATTCTCAAGATAATAAAATATTTATATGCCTATTTAAAAGTGAACTAGAATTTTAAATGAACGTTTCATAGATGGTATTATTGGTATGGTTATAGGTTATTGTAAGCAAAATCTATCTTTTTCATTCTATACCAATGAGATTATAAAATATGATATTATTAGTTATCCACTATTTATATATCCTTATATTAATTCACATATAATTGTAGATGATATTTTATGATTATGTGTCGCCTCAATCTTATACACTTAGAAAACTCATACATTGTCTATTCCTCTTAGTTATACACATGTCTTATTTTTTCAAGCCTCACATCTAATCTATCTTTTGCCCATTGGCATTTCTGTTAGTCTGACTAATCTTCTATTGATGACACAAACATCCCATCTAGTCTATAATGATTCAAATTTACTTATCTTACACCTTTACAAATTATGAGCATGTGCCTACTCTCCTTCATTATGGATACTAACATCTGGGATAAATAGTAACTTCACATTAATATCTTGACTTGATGCAAATGCCTAGTGACCTAAAGTCATCCAATTTACAAATTAAATGTATTAAAATGGTTATCTAAAGTGATTTAATGTAAGATATATCTTGATAAGACTGTTATAAATATAATATCAACCCTCATTCATTTCTTTACCTAGTAATTAGACCAAAAGAGTACTCAAGAAACACTAAATAAGCACTCCATTTATGAAAAGCTTTCCTATTTTAATATCAGTCAAAGGAACAACCCAACTACATGTGTAAATTACTAAAAGAGTAGTCATAATGTATTTTTTTCAAATTTAAAATCTAGGTCATTATTATATTTGCTTTGCACACATTGCTTGATTCACACACAAGCCAACACCTATGGGGTAACTACATGAGTTTGAGACCATCTTTTAGAGTATTGTCTATGTAGGCAACTCCATTTCATAGTGGGGTCATTATGGGTTAGATGAACACTATGAGTTTAATAACCTAGTTTTCCCTAAAATCATGTTGAAGATGAAAAACTAAGGTTTTGCCATTTCACCAGGAGTAATAGTCCATGACCCATATTTGAATGTGCTAGAGTGAAGGTGAAGCCAAACCTATAAGCATCCAGGTGGTTCCATCCTATTTCAAAATATATTCCATGTATGACATTAGCATCAAAATTAGGTAGTAACATTAAAGCAAATGTCTTAGGTTGATGTAACTATCTAGAGAGATAAAGACACCAGATCTAGATTCTAATAATTTTTATAGAATTATCTTCCCACCTACGTTCTACCTATACCATATCTTGATCTACATTAGCATTAGAACTAGATAAGTATTTCCTTTTATGTCATTTCTATATCTAGTATAGTTATACTTTCCATTAATAACTTATTCTATTTTAATATATGATACATTTGAGTTTAGAAAATTTATTTCCATATTGTAGATCTAATATTCACCCTTATGCCCTAATATTTATATATCCTTAACCCTATCTATCTAAGTAAGATCTACATCCAAATTAGGGTTAAATATTTGGTGAACCCAACCTATTTGAATGCATTTTTTTCTAATTGCTAAGGTTTTAAACAAATTATAGTTTCAAATTGTTGTACTTTTTAATTTTCTATTGGTATTATTTTTCATGTAGCCTAGGCATATCCCTAGATTGGGGGTGTGTCTATTTAACATATTGAACTTACCCTTAACCCATCAAGGATGTCTCAAATGAATGAAGTATATCATAAACTAGATCATGATGGTACCCATGTTGACAATGAAAAAAATCTTGATAGGGTTATCATAGAAGAAGATTTTGATAATGAAAATTTGAAAAAAAGAAAAATAAAATAACCTAGTAGACAAAGACTAAGTTCTTTTAATTATTTTTTTTCATGAGTGCGTTTGATAAAACCTTTAATATATTGATAAAATATTAAAAGCTATACTTAAAGACAAAAATTCAAAAACTTTAGTGGATACATCCCTCTTATTGAAAAAAATACAAATTGATACATCTAATGGAGGCATCGATTATCTGTTTTAAACATTATTCCCTAGAACTACTATTGATACATTTACTATGAACTTACCCATTGTTTCAACACAAATATAGGTTTTAATGCCTATTATAACCCAAAACATGTTTCCATCCCCTGTGGTGATATTTCAAATTGATAATTAAAATCCCATTGGGCCTACATTTTAGTCACACATTTAAGTCATCAATACCATTCAAGATAAGGTTACAAACATTGAAAAAAAAAATTAAAGTCATCACATCCTATATTTTCATAAGATGTGTTGCATAATCCTATTTCACTTGAGATATCTTTACACCCTTTGCTAACTAGATATGTTGTACCTAATTTCACATTTTATTATGGAAAGGATGATCATAAACAACATTTTAAGACTTCTATGTGGCATGCCTTGATTATGATTCAAATAATAAACTTTTGATCAAATTATTTCCAAGGAGCCTCCAGGACTTTGCTTTGATGTTGTTTTATGACTTACTATTGAAAATTTTGACCTCATAGATCAAAATATCACCCCTACCACTTTAAAATTTTATTTTTAGGACATGTTTTATTTTTTAATGCATTAAATGATCCTATGGATACATTTTATAGTAGTTTCATCATGTTGACCAAATGATTTTGGTAGTTTTAGTGCTTAAAAGGCCTATTTTAAGACCTTATTTATAGTCATTAAAGGTAAAATTGAGCTTAAAGCATATTTAAGACCATATATTTCTTTTAAAAGCTCAAAAAATTATCTAGAAGATTTTTCTAGTCTTAAAATGAAGAAAATTAGTTTATCTTTCATATCAACATCCTTGGTAGCTCTAGAAGGGCCATCAGTTTTTACTGAGTATGACTAGGAGAAGGAGTTAGGATCTTAAAATTTAGACATTATTATTGTTTATAGTAATATATAAATCAATGTCATTAATTTTTATGTTTGTGGATTCATATTTATGAACAATTACTTAGAGTGATAGTAGGTCATCATGGTCTATCCATCTGAGAGGGGTCCATTCTTGAACAAGTTTATCCTATTCATAAATAGATAGAGAGGAATGGTTTTAGGGGTGGTTTTTATAGCTCATGTATATAATTTTCATGGTTTTTTCATCATCCACCTCATCTCCTTGAACTTATTTTATTTGGAAGAAGAATTTTTGGGTGTACAAGGTATTTTAGACAATCCTACTACAAGTTATTATTTCATTTTCATGGTGCTATTTTTATAGGTTTATAGTTATTTTTCACTCATGGTAGCTCACTCAATTTCATTTAATTCATTTTATTATATTATATGTCTTTTGTCTATCTTATTTAATTTTATGCTCTTTGAGACATGATTAGGTTTGCACAGTCCACTCTATGTTTGATTATAAAAATGGGATAAAGTTCTAGTAAAACATCATGGTGCATGGTTATTATATGATATTATATTATTTTAATTGTATTAAGTTTTAGATAAGATACCATATTCACACTCTCTAATAATATTCATAGTTTTTTCCTTTATATGCATGTTGTATAGACTACAATAGTAAATGGGAGGTGCTAAGAGTCATAAACAAGACTTGATACATGTCTTGATACACTCACATGGTCTTAACTACCTCATTTCCCTCATCAAATTGTTCAAAATGACTAAATTATCCAATTTCCAATACATGTACCTCATGTATAAGATGACTAACTTATCATTTGTGTAGACTAGATCATTTAGATGGCATGATACTTGGCCTATAATCTCTATAGATTATTTATGAGTAACAAGAAGAGAGTAATGGTTTGAAATTTTTGAAAGTTCTAAGGACTAAAGAGAGTTTCTCTTATAGTCCTAAAATATTTAATTAGAGACCTACAAGACCTAAGCCTATAAGACCTCATATTAAACATGATCACTATCAAATAAACACATAAGGGAGTCTTAAAAATGAAAATATTAATTCATATTTAGGTGAAGAAAATGTAATTTCCCATCAAAGAAAAACTAGGTCACTTGGACAATGGAGGTGAAGGAAATTAAATGCACACTCAAATAGCCACTTATAGTACCCTGTATAAAAGGAAAAAGTGAGATATGTTATGAAAGTGTCACAATAGTTTGCAATCCCTACATATATAATATAATTTTACTCATTTTATCTAGATTATTCCAAGAATCCTAGTAGGGGTAAGACTAGGTTTCAAATCTAATGCTTAAACCTAGCCCTACTAGCACCTACAAGCAACTAATTGGACAATTAATATTAGGCCTAAGGAGGTGAACTAGCTATGGTTACATAAAATTAATAGGGTTTTAAACTAAATAGGCACTAAAAAGTTTTTTTATTCCATTTAATAATTTATTAATGTTGAAGGAAAGGGCTTAAACCCAAAGCACATAGTCAATAGTCTTAAACACACCTATAGGTATGTGTAGTATTGTGTACAAGTGAGCAAATAAAAGTGGTTTGAAGTGTTAATAGAGGTGTATAAGAGATATTTTAAGCCTAATTTAATACTAAAATTAATTTTAATAACTATTAATATGGATATTTATATGATGGTGAGGTTTTAAGGCAGCCATAAGAACATAGTCAAACACCTTGCTAAACAATACAAGATGTAAGACAATGACATGGTGATTCTAAAACTAAGAGGGAAATAAAGTGCATGAAAGGAAAATAAGGTCTACCTAAGTTATATTTAAAATAAACAAATTATATAATCTATCTAATACATAAGATTAAACATGTGGTTAGTTGAACAAACTACTCCCAATCCTAAGGAAATAACACTTACAATTGGGGTATACTTTTTTTTTACTATGAAATATAGACTATGAGTCAAGTGGATCTCTCAAGATAATAAGGATAGAAAAGGATATAATATGATAGGATTAATTTTAAAAATAAGTTTAGGATATTTTAGAGTAATTTTGAATGGGTTCTGATTAATTAAAAGTATTTAAAAGGATAGAACACAGTCCATACCACAGTCTAATGGCATAATCTAGTAAAGACTTAAAGGAATTCCCTATATCCAAGTGAATAAATTTTATATTTCACAAAAGGGTAGAATTATAATATGTGGAAAGGAGTGATATAAAATCCATAAATTTTTCATAAGGTTTCATACATCTCACATGAGGTAACAAGTTCAGTTTATAGACCTCTAGGTTTAGCGAGCGCTATTTGCTCAAAAACCCTGCATGATGTAATATAGTGTCTTAGACCTATGTGAAAGGATAAATATTATATAAAATCATGTTTTAACAAATTTTTATGAATCATGGAGACTTTTTTTGTGCTTCACTTTCTTTGAGAATGAGTTTTAGGGTCTCAATACCTAAGATGAGCCTCATTAACTTTATCATGCACAATCAACCATCTTAAGAAATCACCTACAGGTGGTTCATGGAATGGGTTAGTTAAAAACTCAAGGAAATGGGTAGATTTTTATTAAATATTTTAAAACCTAACTAAGACTACAGAGGGTTCAAGAATAATGAAAAGGTTGGTGATGTGAATAGTAAGGTTCTAAATTTAAATCACATAATAGATAAATCACCTACATGCATACGCATTTTGATTAGTAAATAATACTTGAAAACATAAGGTGTGATAATTTTGTCAAAATTTTAGTAAATTTATCATATGGGAAGTTTTACCTTAATTTATCCAAATGGTGGTATTGAACTTCATAGTGTCATTTGATGATTAAGACCTAGAAGCCCTAAATGTTCTTTGCATTGACAGACATAAAAGAAACATTATAGGAATTTATGAAGACTAATATATTAATATAATTTTAATTATTATTTTTTTACTTTAAAAACTATTTTGGAAACAATTAAAGCATTACACACTCAAATATCTAGAGGAGTTCTAAAACCCTACAGTCACAGGCAGAACCAACTAGTCATGAGAGAGATGTTGTTTTTAGGGTTTCATAGGAAAAATTACACTTTTAAATTTGGTAAAATGGATGGTAATTATTATAAAAATATTAAAATTTTAACTTTAATTTAATTTTAACTTTAATTTCATAATAATATGCAAGGGGCAATATTGAGAATAAGGGGTCTATTTGGTCTCAAAGAAAAAAAATGAATTTATAAACATCATGAAGGGAACTTAAGGAAACAAAAAATAATTAAAATTTCCTTTTTACACTCTTAGTTAACACTCAACCTTGAGATTTAACTCAAATTCCCTTAAGGGCTGTCAAGAAGGAAACAAGCCCATAACCCTAAGTATTATAACCACTACACAAAATGCATATAGAGGAGTGATGATAACTAAAAATGAATTCATAATCATGGATATTATTTTTTTTAGGTTAATTAACCTCTCCTAGTAATTATAATGAGTTTTGAGATTGAAAACTCATATTAGACCTCTTTTAAGTTTAAACAGAGCTAGGCATGCCACCTAAGGAGCAACATCACATACTTGTATTGACTCTAAAAATTTTCATGGGAATATAAGTGATTTGGGATAGTTTATTATATCATTAAATAAGGTTTTACAAGTTTAATTAATTCAATTGATTTTTTTTATTTATGAATAATTGTTAAGACCACAATCTGGTCTTAAACCCCTCTAAAACCCTAATAGTGATATGTCATGGGAAATGGACCTCAAATTCATATCTAATGACATATTTTTATTATAAAAACTCTTTTATTTTGTTTAAGACTCCAATTAGTTCACCAAAATGTGTTTTTATGTTGACTTTACTCATACAAATTTTCATAAATAACTTGTTTATGCATGTTTTTGTTGTTTTTAGGTGTTTTAAGAGAGTGAGAACATCCAAATAAATATATGATGTCAATCTATATTTTTATTATCTATTAAATAATAAAAAAATCATGGTATATTTTTTAGGTGGTAAAACCATGCCCATTTTCCAAGGCAATCTTAAATAGGCTCAAAATGAAACTAGGTGACAAGGTGTTTTCATGGTTTACATACTTTCAAAGGGTCTCAAAACCCCAAAAATGACATGGAGGTTGGTGATTTCCTAGGGAAATTTAATCACATTATTTTGGGTTATTTCACATGTCAGATATTTCTATAAAAATATTTCTCTTTTTAGGCCTAAGAGGGCTAATCTGACCTAATTTGAGAAGAAAATGAAGGAAAAGGAGTACTTTCACTTGGATTATGATCATGAAATTTTGTGTGGATATATAAATGGATAAAGGATACTTAGAAATTTTCTCAGGTTTCCAATTTTATACATAAAATTATTTGTAAAATGAGCTTTATAGTTTTTAGGGATACAAGGAATGGGGTGCTAAAGCATGTTACATGAGTAAAATTGAATTTTTTGGGCTACTTGATGGTTCTAAATTATTTTTTATAGGTCTAAATTAATGTTTATGTTCCTTATATGAATGTAATTTATCTAGTTCAAATCAAACTCTGCTTTCTCTCTCATATTCCACTTTTTCATAAGGAAGAATTAATTGATCCAAGCATGAAATAGATGCATAAAAACATTTACAAATGTTTGATTGAGGTTAATACTTGTCTCCATGCCACTTTAAGGGTATGAAAAAGTTAGAGTTGATTGGAAGAAGATTTGAAGGTTTCAAATGGTCTCAAAGACTCCTAAAAAGAACTTCATTATTCATAATGCCCAACAAAGAGACAAAGCCAAACTTGCACTCAAAGAGATTATAATATCCTAATAATGATGGAGGGACCTCATAAATCATGGGATAATGTTTCAAATGATATATTCATGAAGACTTAACTAAGATTTTAATGCCTATTTTCAAGGAAATGACTTCCTAAACAAGGATATAGAGGTGTGAAAGCAAATATTTATGAGGTTGTGCTAGTAAAACATTATTTATCAATTCAAAAAGATTCCTTTAACTCTTAAAGACATGTCTCACCTCAACCTCTATTCCATTTCCAAAGGTGGATGACATATTAATAAGAAAATGCTACATTGTGTTTGGAGAAAGACTAAATGAATGTTACATTTTCTAGTTTTTTCTCCTCTTTCTCTCTCTCCTGTATCTCATTCTCTCTATATGTAATCCTATTTTTGGCATTTGAAACAATCCTTAACTAGAGTTATGTCACGTCCATGCTTAAAAAAATATTTTTACTTTCCTATTTTGAATGAATAAGATTAAATTTATGCCTCTTTAAATCTTGTGTTTAGTGTATGATAATAGTTAGTTGATGATTGATGGTGATAGTACATGATTCCTCTCATATTGTTGTTTCCTTTTTACCTACTTTTAGGTGTTATTTCATACATATAGGTTGTATAGTGTGCTTTAAAAATATTTCATGTTTGGAAAGTGTGAGCTTTCTTCAGTGTCTTTAAGAGACCTATTAAACAAGTTGCTTTAGATCATTCATCAAGTTAAGCCTCTATGTGAAACATTTATGTTTGGAGACTACCATTTTAGACGTGAAATCTTGTCCATGTTCTTAGTCAACCTTATTAGCGCATATTAGATAAGTGGAGGTCATAGTTTGGTGTATCACCTCAGTTAGATAGGTTTTCCTTTTAATTTACCTTCTCTTTTCCCTTATAATATGGTAGTGTAGAGTAGATATCCTATATAATACATCAAGGGAAGATATCCATTAGGATATAGATATTCAATCCATTTATTAGGCCACCCATAGCCTAAGATTGTCTATATGTTAGTTTAGACTATGAAGGCATAAAATTACCTTCACAAGGGTACAAGTCTAGTAGTCAATAGTTTTTGGCTTGCCCAGTGGGACACAAATCCAATGTAGTGGAAGTATTTTTGGTATTGTTATTCTAATGATTATACTTTTGATGCATTAAAAAAATCAATGGCATCTTCAAGTTCTATTAGTTGGTTCTAGTATCCCAAACAAAATTTCCAAGTGTATCATCATTGCACTACTTTAATGTTGTTTTATTGCTCACTTTAAATAAAATGGAAATTGAATGCAAGTTAATGAGCCTTATAAATATAGTGATAATATTTATCAACCTTTTTATGATCCTAATCAGTCTTACCAAGAGTGTTATTAGTCCAATGATCAATATTGTCAAGGATATGATGACACATATCAGTATTATAATCACCCTTATTAGTCTTATGATGACCCCAGCTATGTGCCCCAATATCCTTGTCAAGACTTGTAATAATCATACTCACATCCTCCTACTCCATTTCAAACTCAAATTAATGATTCCCCTACCATATGCTTGTTGTCATTCAAGCCAAATATGATAAATTATTAAGGGGTGATGAGAGTATGGGATATATATTTGGATGTGATTCCTTTTCACCTTAAAAAGAATATTAGTAAACTATTACATATGTTGACAAGTAAGTGGGTAAAAATTAGAGAGAAAAATTGATATGTCATAACTTATGAATTATTTGAAATGAGAACCATGATCCAATGGTGGGTAGATAGATTAATGAGGTGAGAGAATCAATAAATCCATCCCAAACAACCTCAACCATCTCTTTCTACCCCAAGTCATAATCATTGTATCCTAAGTTATCTTCTAGATACACCTACCCTTATTCAAGAAAATAAGATTATTCTAGCTTGGAGGCCTTCTTGAGCTATGACTCCTAGTTATGCCATGCCATGTTTTGTGGATGAATCTCCTCCCATCACTCTTTGATATTCCTCTTATTAACCATATCATTTCTTTTATACTCCTTGTCCTCATGATGTCATTGAATATTATCAAATGGAGCCTCTAAGAGAGTCAATTGAACCTCTAAGTAAACCTACTAGTTTCAAAGTCCTACCTTAGAACCAAGTAATTAAGTACTAGGAGAAATAGCAGGAGGTGAATTTTATTTAATTTGAGCCCAAATAAGACATTCTACCTATAATTTTTCCTTCATGGAAGTCAATTAAATCAACCATCCAAAGGAAGGAAGAAGTTATTTTTGAAGAGGCCAAAATTTAGATTTCATCTGAAATTGATGAAGTGAATCATAAGGGTGAGAAAATAAATGGTAAGGTTGAAAACCAAGCACTCATAAGTAAAACTCAACTTAATCTCTCTAAAAGCATTCATATAATAAAATTCCATTCCAATAATTCAAATTGAAAAGGTACTCCCTTGATCCTCAAACAAACTCATGAGATTATTAATTGCCCTCCCACCATTTCCCTTATTGAGGAGGAGCCTATTCTATGGAGGACAAATGAATAAGTTATAGTTTCATGTGATTTTCAAGGAGAGTGTGGTGAAGATGAGGAAAGTGTGCATGAAGAGGAAAAAATATTTTTTGGTACTCCTTTTGGCTAGATAAAATGCATTTTATATTTGAAACTAGATGAAGAAGTTGTAATAGAAGTGAAAGATGTTAACTTGTTTTAAGAGCTTATTTTCTATGTGATTAAACATGAATAAGATAAGGTAAATATTTTTTTTGATATCCATGGTACCAATAAAGATCATAGTGAATATTTGTTTGAAGCTTTTGAATTAGGTTACTTACTTCTCTTAGGTGATTATGAGTTGAGTAAGGAAAGAAGAGGTAGTTTTGTAAACCAATCAATAAGATAGAGAGTTACAATCTTGTAAATTTTTTTTTTTCAAGAGGAAGCCTCACTATATGGTTATTTATTTGAGATACTCAACATGGGTTATCATCCTCTCACCTCATTTTCAAATATTAGTACTATCTTGGAAGACCATGTGGATAAATTTTGGCCATAGTTTCTCAAATAACAATAAAATTTCTCTTTTAGAGATAATTATAGACAGGTTAAAAGACTTAAAGATAATACTAAGGACTAGGTATGCTACTTTCATAATTTATATCAGGTTCATGATGCAATAGGTCTTAAAAACTAATATCTAGCCATCTTGGAGAGCATTTCTAAAGAATAACAATAACATGAGGTAGAGGTTGAAATCTAGGACCAATATGTGTTCATTAGAGATCTATTTATTGATATAGACCAACTAAAAGGTATGTCAAATGTATTGGCATTCAAGAAAAAGGCTTAACTAAATAAGAAGTCAATCAAATGTGATTTCAAACACCATTACATACATCATGAAGTAAATAATCCAAAAAACTTTACTTTTGATCTTGGAAGAAGATTATTTTAAGGTTAGTTGTAGCTAGTTCAACTTTCCTCCAAGTGTTGTTAAGACATTAGTTGTTTAAATTTTGTTTCAATAATTGTTTTACTAGTTATTTTGTTAGTCTAGTTTCCTTTGTTGTCTTTTCTTTTCCTGTCTTTGAGGAGAAATAAGTTGTATTATTTTGATTCAACAGTAGTGTCATTTTTCAAGGTATAATAATGATTGTTTCATAATGTAATATTGGCCTTATTAGCCTAAAAGAGATGTGAATGGTCTGATTCTCAAGCATATCATACATGATTCATAGTTGAGTCAACAAAATGTTGAAAATTTTGACCTCATAGGTCAAAATGTTACCCCTACCACTTGAAAATTTTATTTTTAGGACATTATGTAAATTTTTATGCATTAAAATATCCTATGGATATATTTTGCAATTAATTAATTTTGGCAATTTTAGTGTTTAAGAGTCTTATTTTTAGGCCATACATATAATTATTCAAGGTAAAATTGATATAAATGGACTTTAATGACCTTTATTTCCAATTAAATGGTCAAAAAAATTATTTATAATAGGTTTTAGCTATAAAATGAAGAAAAGTTATTTATCTCTCATATCGACCTTCTTGGTAGCTCTAGAAGGCCCATCATTTTTTGTTCAGTATGACCAGGAGAGAGAGAGAGAGAGAGAGAGAGAGAGAGAGAGAGAGAGAGAGAGAGAGAGAGAGAGAGAGAGAGAGAGAGAGAGAGAGAGAGAGAGAGAGAGAGTTATGATATGAAAATTTTTCCATTGTTAGGTAAAATATTAATATTGAAATAAGTGGAATTGTTTTGCATTTTTATGGCTTATTATTTATGAATAATCACTAAGGGTGATAGTAGGTGACTATGGCCTATCCATTTGAGATGGGTATATTATTGCACATGTTTATCCACTTAATAAATTTATGGAGAGGAATGGTTTTGAGGGTGTTTTTATATTTAATTTATATAATTTTAATCCTAGTTTAATAATCCAAATAATATCCCTTAACTACTTTCATTTGGAAAAAGAATGACTTCGCATACAAGGGATTTCAAACAATCATACTAAAAGTTCTTGATTCATTTATATGGTGGTTATTATTAGAGGTTTATAGTGATTTTAAAATCATGTTATCTTACTCAATTTCATGGGATTAATTTTTATTATCTAAGATGTGTCTTTTATCTATCTTCTTCAAGTGTATGATCTTTGAGACATGGTTAGGGTTTGCATAGTCCATTGTATACTAGTGGAATATCATGGTTTATGGTTATAAGATGATATTTTATTACTATAAGTGTATAAATTTGAAGATAAGAGACCATATAGACACTCTCCAATAATATTCACATGTGTTTTCTTTATATGCATGTTGTATAGATTATAAGAGTAAATGGGAGGTGCTCAAATTCATAAACAAGACTTGATACATGTCTTTATGCACTAAAATGGTCTTAAATACCTCACAACCCTCATAAATTTTTTCAAAATGACTATATTCTCTAATTTTCAAAACACAAACCTCATGTATAAGATTATTGTACATTTAGTCTATACATACTAGATGGGTGAGTTGTAGGTGGAATGATAATTATCCTATAAGCTATATAGACTATTAAGGAGTAACAAGAATATATTAATGTATTGTAATTATTTAAATTCCTAAGTACTAAAGAGAGTGTCTCTTGTAGTCTTAAAATAATCAATTAGAGACATATAGGCCCTAGGCTTGTAGGTCCTCATTTTGGACCTAATCAATATCAAAGCAACACATAAGGGAATATCAGACATTAAAATAATAATGAATATGTAGGCTAATATAATTTAATATCCCATAAAATATTAGTTAGGTCACTTGGATAATGAATGTCAAGGAAACTAAGTGCATAGTCAAATAAGCACCTACAGCACCCTCTATGGAGGGAAAGTGAGATATGCTCTTAAAGTGTCACAAGATTTTAAAACATATGAATATATAATGTAATTTAACTCATTAAATATATATTATTTCAATAATATTATCAGAGGTAAGACTAGGTTTCAAATCTAATGCTCAAACCTATCCCTACTAGCACCTATAGGCTACTAACTAGATAGTTAGTCTTAGGCCCAAAGAGGAACACTAGCTAGGGGTACATACACTAAAGAGGCGTTTGAACCCAATTGTTATTTAAAATAATTTAATGTAAATTTAGTATGTTATTAATGTTTAAGGAGAGGGATTAAACCCAAACACATAGTCAATAGTTATCAGGACACTTATAGGTCTGTATAGTATTGTGTATAAGTGAGCAAGGACAAGTCGTTTGAAATGTTGTTAGAGGTGTATAAGAGATATTTAAAGCATAATTTAATAATAAAAATAATTTAATTAACTATTTAAATGAATATTTTTGTGATTTTTGGGTTCTAAGGTGACCATAAGAACACAGTCAAACACCCTACTAAACATTATAGGCTGCAAGACAATGACATGGTGATTCTAAGCCTAAGAGCAAAATAAAGTGCATGAAAAGACACTAAGTTATACCTCAGTTTGATAAAAAGGCATAACATCATTAATATATCTAAAACATAAGAGGAAACATGTGGTTAGTGTAACAAACTACTCCTGAACCTAAAGGGAAGAGCACTTACAGTTGGGGTATATTTTTCTTTTGGCTGTGAAATATATACTATGAGGTCAAGTGGCTCTCTCAAGCTAAAAAGGATAGATAAACGGTATAATATAATAATATTAATATTAAAAACAATGGTAATATATTTTTAAGTAATTTTGAATGTATTCCACATGATTAAAAGTGTCTAAAAGGATAAAACATAGTCCATAATGTAGTTTAATAACATAATCTAGTATAGACTTAAAGGCCTATCCTATAGCCAAGTGAAGAGAGTGTATATTTCATCAAAGGTTGAGAGTATAACAGGTGAAAAAGAGTGTGATAATATCCATAAATTTTTCATCAGGTTTCATACAAACCATGGGATGTAACAAACTCAATTCACATACCTCTAGGGTCAATAAGAACTATTTGCTAAAAAACCCTCCATGATGTAATTTAGTGTCTCAAACTTGTGTGAAAGGTTAAATATTATATAAAATCATGTTTGAATAATTTTTTATGAATCATGGAGACTATTTTTGAGCCTCACTTGATTTGATAATGATTTTTTGGGTGCTAATCTCCAAGATGACCTTCCTTGGCTTTGTCATGCACAATCAACCATCATAAGCAATCACATACAAGTGGCTAGTGGAATAGGTTGGTTAAAACCTAAAGGAAATGGGGAGAGGTGTATGAAATATGTTTAACCTAAATAATACTAAAAATAGGTTCAAGAACATTGAAAATGTTGGTGATGTGAATAGTAAGGTTCTAAATTCAAAGGACATAGTTAAGAAATCACCTACATGCCTGTTTAGTTCAAGTAATAAATAATAATTGATAACATAACATGTGAGAATGTTGTAAAATTTTTAGTGAATTTATAATATGGGAAGGTTTAACTATATTTCTCCAAATGGTGATATTGAGCTCCATAGTGTCATTTCATGATTAATACCTAGAAGGCCTGAATGGACTTAAAAATCTTCTTTGCATTGACAAACCTAAAATAAACATTATATAAATTGATATATATTTATATATTTTTAAGGATGATTTTATATTTAAATTCAAAGTTATGGTGGAAACCAATAAATCATTACATAGTGAAATATCTAGAGGAGTTTTAAAACCCTACAGTCAGAGGAAGACCCAGCTAGTCATAAGAGAGATAGTGTTTTGAAGGTTTCATAGGCACAATTACACTTTGAAATTTGGTAGAAATTATTTTGGGACAATTCCAAATCCAACTCTATCTCTATCAGACCCGCTATTCAATATATACTAGAGCTTAGTTTTAGTAGAGGTTTCTTTTGTTCAAACAAACCGAGCCTGAGATAATGTAAGGTAATCCAATCAAAATCATTGTCAAATTAATTAATTTCATATTTATTAGAAATAATATCATGTTTGCAAATTTTTTGAGTAGTTACATAATTGGTATTAGTTCTATTTATCGGCTACTTAATATATTGGGAGAATTTTTGATGACCATCCTGATGACCAATATGCACTCAGGGAGAAATTTTTATATGAGACATCCATATCATTTCTACATCTATTCCATACAACTATGACATTAGAGAATAATATGGAACTAGTTGAGATACATTAAAAAGTAGATTTGGATTTAGATTTATCATAGTCCTGTCATCCAATATGGTCCAAGCACTTAATCTACCTATGTTTAAATAAAAAGTGTAAATAAAACCACCAATAACAATACTCAAAAAAGGTAAAGAGGTACTTCACAAATCATATCCCAATATGAGTAGATCATAGGAAACCAATACAGGGACTATATAGTTTGATTCAAATAGAGGTAGACCTCATGATATTTTATTTGTATTATTAGACAATATTATGATCATACTTCCTCCTAATCAGCATCATCCATCACATCATTCACATAGAATAGAAAATAAACCATATTGTAATTATATTTGAATCAATAGACATTAGGATAATCACTATTATGCACTTAGAGATTGTATTATTTAGTATGTCAATAGAGGCATTATAACATTCACATGTGAGGGATCGATATCTCCTTATCCACATTCCCCTAGATCACAATCCTCTATGACTAAGTTATCCGAGGACATTCCTTTCAAGGATCTATTATTTACACATCATATAAGCCATTTGATTTTTAGGTCACCTACTTTTTGTGAGATATCATGCACCATTTATTCATCAAAGATGGAAACTACTTCAAAGATATCAACTTACTTATATCAACATGGTGATAAAATGGAAAACAACTCAACCACTAGTTTCAATATGACAACCAATTAAGATATTTTCAAGAGATAATGCACAACAAAGTATGGTTTTATTATGACATCCAATTAAGTTATTCAATGTAGATTCTAAAAATATATCTACCACTAATGCACTACATTGAGTGTCATTTATTGAAGTTAATTATACACCAATATAGCATGAGCAATATGGTCACTTGTTTACTCTTATAACAAGATTCAAATAGTGCTTACCACATTCATAGGATCAATATTAACATTTAATATGATTCTTCCACATCGTCAAATCTAACAACTAACATTTCCAATATAATATCAATATCCACTCAACATCTATATGAAAATAAAATCAATTATGCTTATCTAATCAAATGTAAACATTTAAATTCAAAGAACACATTTCCATATCAACACACAATCCATGAATATAATCAAAACATATACTCAAATAAGCAAATCCCATAATAAAAATATCACATAACATGATGTACATATATCCAAAATTCCATGTGTGTGTCTATATATATATATATATATATACTCAAAAAATTCATATAATAATGCATAATAAGTCAATAATAGGATATTTGTCACCAGGACTAGTCTCATCATGCTCACTTTCATTCACATACCCACTAGAGCCTAATACACGTACATCCCCTCTAGAGCTAGATTAAGACCTATGCCTACACTCTTTATCTCGTAATACTTCTAACTTATCCATCACCTCCACATGTTCATGTTATAGATGAGTATAATCATTTGTTATCTTACTATCTAGCCCACCTATACTATTTGGTGGGGAAATAACTCACCTTTTTATCTTTGTACATGCCTCATCTCTATCTATGTTTACCCACATATATGTTGTGATGTAAATATCCACTTGATTAAACAAGTTTACATGGATACTTGTAACCTCTATATCTCATTCCACTAGCCCATAATCCATGATGCCATCAGAAATGTGTTGTGTATGATCTCATAATGTCACCTCAATTATAGTCTCTTGTAAATCATCATATCCTAAACCTATTCACACTAACATAATACATTACATATCTAATCAATAAGCTAATACTAAAAAAATAAAATCTATTAATCTATAATAACAACATACCTCTAACTACTCAAATGGGCTCTATATCTAGCACATCCTCCATAATGGCCCCATCTCCAAAAAATAGTGGTACCCATCAATGTTATCCTCACCATAATATGTAGGAATTTTTTCCCCCCAAATCATCCAAATTTGGTACCTCTATAACTAAATCTCTCTATCATTAGAATTAGGGCCAACTCAACTATCGTAGGTCTCACTCTACTTGCCAACTTCATTGGGGCCTGAGTACTCCTCACCCACACCCATGGTGTGGGGGCACATCTTGCACCACACTAAACTACCATCTAACCCATTCATTCTAGAATCACTCCCAAATAATGGTCCATTGATCATGAATCTACTAGCTCACTTGAATCCACCTCAATTTAACCCCATCCTTGGGACATCCTTGAAATCCCTTAAATGGTCTCCAAGTAATATCCGAAGATATAACTTGATCCAAAAACTATAAATAATGTATTTTTATCCTTGATTTTATGTATTTCATGCATATCTACCTCTCTAAAAATACTTGGGGGTGTGCCCAATATATACATGTAAAAACCTCTAGTTTAGATAACACAATATGTTTGTAATTTGATTAGTTAATAATGTCGATGACCTAATCCCACAACTACACAACTCATAATTGAATTGTTATACATCTTGATATAGATGGGATAACATGGTGTGACCCCATGAGTATATGGTCCCATGATCCTATATATCTTGAACAATATTATGCATCTTATATGCAATGGACATACCACTACCATCAACTACAATAAACAAAGCCAATAACAATGCTAGAAACTTCCATAAGAGTAAAACATTAACTCTAATAGTCACGGATAATAACACACAACTACTACCACCATGAAAATGCATCCCTATATGAATGGACATAAAATAACTCATGGCTCAATTTTTGTCTCTTTATCCAGTTACCTATTTCAATACCACTCACTAAATAGTAATAAATATCCTCAATATCTTATACACAATCTCTAAAGTAATATTCATCTCTCCAATGGGAATATATAAGGTACATGTATTATAATTTTTCCACTCACATAATGCTATCATCATGTGATAATCCCATGGAATCATTGTTAATGATGCCACATACCCTATATCATCCATATATACTATAGCTTTATCATAATTTATCAGGGGTAGCCCATGTATACACTCCATCATCTGACCCATATAGAAATCTCTCATGCACACATCCACATAAAAAACCCAAAATATGACATTAGCATATCTAAATATCAAATCTACATACTTAAATAATTATTATATACAATTCAATTCAAAAATTTCACTACCCTAACATATAGGATGATAGTGTTTCTAATGGGATTATATCATTAAATGATATCATGTTCCGTAGATAGTAGCATGGTATCCTAGGACATTATCACTATCCTTTAGATGATAGCACGGTCCCTTAAAAAGCCCTACTCTAGAAAATTTTACATGAAAAATGATGACAAATTAACTTAAATGTCCAAACACATGAAAAAGGATATAATCCTTACTAGTCTAACCTCCTTATTAGCTTGAATTAATGCCTCCACCTCCTTTTAATGGATCACATTATCACCATGTCTCTTCTGCGTGTATTTTTTGTCTCTCAGAAAATAATTATATAAAAATCTTAAAGTTTAAATTACTTTAAACTCAATCAATCCAACCTATTTAAACCATGCTTTTACAAATTTCACCTACCTAAGGTTGGACCCACACACACATTTCACCAACTATTACCAACAAATTCTAATCATGATATGTCATGCCCTATATCTCTACCTTTTATTTTTTTCTTGTGTATGGAACTCGAAGACAATATACCATATACCATAAAAATTGTACTTCTATTCTAGTCAAATTTCCTCTGTAGAGGCCAAAACTCATATTTTTCTTAACAAACTCGCTATATACCATAGATTTATCTTAGTCTCAATCTAAAAATAATTACTCTACAATTATCAACACAATAAATGCCATAATATTATTATCAACACTAAATACTCACTAACATACATTATAGTATCACTTTTAATTGAAGATCCTTACCCCAATTTTGGCTCTCTCACTAAAACGGGGTGTACATACACTATTCACTCCAATATAGTGACTCTAATAATCAAGTTTAGATATACAACTACATATATTTACTCATATATATATATATATATATACCTATATTTACTCAAATATACAGTTACACATATTTACTCATATATAATGTCACACATATTTACTTAGATACTCAAGCCCAAATATACATATACATAGATTTACATATATATATATATATATATGGTTACACATATTTAGTAAAATATACAATTACATATATTTTCTTATATACTTAGGCTTAGATATATAATTTCATATATTTACTTAGATACTTAGGCTTAGGTACATAGTTTCTTTATTCAGACATCTAGATTTTAATTTAAGTAGATACATATTTTAACTCAAAGGTCTAAGGTTCCATTATTTTTTCAGTTACTATCTCATATTCTCATATTTTACATAGGATTCCATTATAGTTATACACTTTGATTATGACTATGGGGGCATGGAAATAACACAACATCCATATGCATATACATTTTTACATAAGTTACACAACTGCATAACTAAATATTAAGTTTTGGGGGTATGATGCAGGGCACATGTTTTCAATCCCATTAAATTTCACTAGATTACACTAAGGATGTCACCAAACTTTCACTATATTGGGTCATCTGTCTATCTATAGTGGTTGATCCATAGTTCCCATGTAGACCCATATTACACCAATTTGTGTAGGGCATAGGTCAAGAAACAATTTTGGCCTCCAAACACATATTTTCTCAAACTCATTTCACATATCAGAGTGTGGGAAAGCATGGATTGTTTCTCCACATATACATATTATTTTTCAGACTTAGTTCACATATCAAAGTGGGGCAAAATAGGGACTTTTCTCTCATAATTGAGCCAATTACTTAGATTTAATATAAGGGACACCCATGTTGTATATTGTCTCTTCATAGACATCATTCTAATCTATGTCTATTTATGTATCCAAAGAGTGGGTTAGGTCAAAACACATCTATCCTTTACACACATAGTTAATTATAGGTACACATTTTCTTTTTCTTTTACTCTAGTAATTTCATTCCATTTCGTTACTAGGATAAGATGTGGGCAAACATACAAACCCTAATTTGTTCAAGGAAATGCAAGTACTATGTCTTAATATTTCTTAATGATTAATAAGAGTCTTGTTCATATGTATCACTTTATTCTTTTGATGTTACTATGTTCCTTAATGTGACTTGTTTTCCTTATTTTACACCCTTATTAGTTTCATTTCATCCCATTTCCAATCATAGGAGAACTTGGCCTATTTTTCCCAATCATAACCTAATTTTCACATAATAAAATAACAAGGTCCCAGATAGGAGTGCCTAGTGCTATTGTCCACCTTAGTGCTATTTTTTGATGGTCACGTTTTTAATTTATTTTGTGTCTTTACCCTATTTTAGGTCTCATATTATGATTTTATTTATATTTTTACCTTGTCATCCTATGAATAAGTGTCTTACATTGAAAACAAATATTTGATTATATATAGAGCTTCATAAAGGCATTCTACATCTAATACTTATTACTTTGGCACATAATTACATAAAATGAGTTAATAATATATCTCAACATTTTGTATATTTAATCATCCTCACACATATATCTACATGATTGATCAAATAAGGGCCTTAGATAAAGTCATTCTTTCATACCATGCACATTTATTTTTCATGTTCCATAATAGATAACTACATTCAATTTGAGACCCCTTTCATTGAGGTTAATATAATTAGTATCCAAAACAACATGGGTTCTAGGTTATTTAATTATCACATCTCATAAACCACCTTTTCCCCTTCTTTTTGCATTTGATTCCATTTTTTTTCATGTGTGTAGGTATTCATTATTGTTTTGAATAATTAAAAACCAAAAGGTGACATATGGGGATGATCAAAAGTTATTGAGGACACATACAAGACCTAGAAGGCATCCCATAACCTCTCTAGAATATTTAGGGATCTTACCCACAAAAAGAAAATAGTGTAATGTCATTTACCAATAACACACCATGTAATAGTCCACTTGATAGTGGTATTGACCTAAGAAAAGTGAAAATCCAATTTTATAATAGAGGTTATCCTAATTATTCCATTGATATATTCTACCATTACCATCACTTAGTGATGTGCATTCATTTTAGATAAGTATATTTTCTCCTTTGTAGTTCCTATTTAGGGTAAATTAGTTAAATTAGTTATTTTAAATATTTATATAAATTTAAACCCTTTACTCCATCCCTTTATTCAACCTTAGAATTTTATCTATTTAATTCTTAAAAGTATAAAATAAATCCCATTAAAACCTTAGAATAGGACCTTTCAGCCACAAAACATTCATCGGTGCAGGGTTGAGAAAGTAACAACAATAGAAGATATTTTTAACATATGAACCATGTACGATAAGATTAGGATTAAAAAACCACTAATAACTACATTTAATTACTTAAAAAATATTAAATTTTATAATCCTCTCAAGATAAGTATATCAAAAGACTCAATGAATTTGGAATATTACCACATCAATCACTAAATTAGGTTTGTGAGCTTGAACATTTAATTACTTGGTTATTATGTCATAAAATTAGCATATGTTTAAACATATCCTATATACACCTTCATAAAGAGGCATTACTCTACAAAAATGTTGGGTTATAATTTCATAACCCTCAAAGGTGTTATGTTGTCAACATTGGTCCACATTGCTTCTTTCTATGTATTATGTCATCCAAATGAAAACCCCTTCCTCTTAAAAATTATGAAATTATGATACCCATTATGATTCAATCCTAATTCCAATATAATTCAAATTTCTAATTTCAAATAAAATTTCCAAATCAAATTCAAAATATGCCTTCTATTCAAGTCTAATCTAGAGAATTTTGTTCAAAATCAAATGTTTAAAATCAATCTATTTTAGTGTAAAATATATTCAAGTCCAACATTAAGTTTTATTTTCCAAATAACATTTAAATATCTATTTCAAAACAAGTCCAAACCTAATTCATACTAACCTAAAAAATTCACATTCAAATTAGGTTCACTTTGATCAAGGTCCACCAATTCAAATCATTCAAATCATATCCTTATACTTCCATTCAATATCCCACACATGTCAATTGGGAAGGAATAAGTCATGAAATATATCTATTCTCTCATTTTAATCTAATCCAACATCAAATTCCAACTTGATCTTAAAATAATCTAGTCAATTTGCCCTTCTTGGGGATAATCATAGTCCATCTAATCAAGTCTACCTTACTTGGGGCCATTCTAAATAAAATCATGTCTAATCAATTATACCTCACTTGGGTACCAAATCCAATAAATTCATTTCTAGCCTACTTGGGGCCAATTGCAATCATATAATCCCCCTTGCATGTATCTTTGTATGGGGGCATCCTTTGATCAGTCTTATATTACCTTTATATTTAATTTTATGGTGTTCACACCAAATCAAGACAAATAATATGAATGATATCTATTTGAAACTAAATATTATTTCCTTTTATGACTCTTATAAATATGTGATTGAATATCTATATATTTTGGTCTTATAAACTTAGATTATATCTTAAGGAGTAGTCACACTATTTCATATCGACATCTAGAAAACATTTCATCTACTAGTTACCCACTTGATCATGATCATACTAGTAAAGGGGAACCTATTTTGATACCTTTTTCTAATGAATATCTAAATTTTTAGCCATATCAACCATGTCAAGCATCAAGTAAAATCTAATTTGTAATCCAAAATGTTATATATCAGTGCTTTCAGCTTCACCAAAACTTATCTTGAATTACATGTATTATTGGTCTAACCTTAGAGTCATAGCCAATCATGCCATCTAAGTATGTATTGTCATTACCATTATAAGGGCCATTATAAATTCAAGAGATAAATATACCCTAGTCTAATAATCACTCACTAAGGATATCCTAAGATCACTTTCTTAATCACAATCATACTCATTCACTTTCAATTCAAGATCGAGACAAATCACACATTTCTAACATTCTCATTAAATCACCCATATTCAATGATTAATCATTTGACCATATTCCTATCTTTTATGATCCTTTATTTGAATATAATTTCTATTATTATTCACCTAGCTTTGATGAACACTTCTTCAATGACCTTATCTTTAAATAATATATTATTGACTAATAGTCTGTTTTCCATTCATTGCCAAACATTCCCCATTTTATAAAACCTAAAGATTCAATTTCAAAATAAAAGGTGAGAAAGGTAATTATGGAAAATGTGATTCAATGAGACATTTTTGTAGACACATTTAAATTATAAATAGGTCCCCATTTGGATCTAACATTGTTATCAACATCAACCCTAGGATCATGTTTTATTTCAAAACCTATATTATAATTAGGTTCCATTCTAGAACCAATACCAAATTTAGTGTTAGAATCATAATAAATATTATTATCAACATTAGTTCTAAATCCTCTTGAGTCAATATTAGATTTATAATAAACATACATTAGTGGATATTATAACATTAGCTATACACTTCTATCAGATCGACTTGAGTTTGCATCAACTTCATAATCAACATACCTTAGTAGATGTTATGACATTAGTTATATTCTCCTTGGAGATCAAATTGAAAATATATTTAATCCTTATACAATTATGAATTAAATTTAATTTTAATAAACACAAGTTCTCCTATTATCCTCTATAAGGACTACGTTACCATTTACACTTCCATTAATATTACCATTACACATGAATTTCATATTGACCAAGCTAGTCATTATATTGACATCCATATACCAATAAATATCAATTTGGATTGATAAAAACACACATTTATGAACTCATTCCATGGGCACATCTCAAGGTAGAATTTTTGGGGATCAAAGACAACATTTGAGTAGAAAAACAATCTCCTATTGAGACCTTATTTGAGGTGCTAGGGAATAATCAAATTTTAATCTTATCATCTTATAGTGAAACCTTATTTAAGGCATTAAAAAATAATCAGAATCCTTTAGTGAAAATTATCTTAGGATGCTAAGGGACAATAAAAATGAATTATTATCATCCCTTAGTGAAACCTTATTCAAGGCAATATTGAAAATCCAAATCAGAACAATCAAGAAGACATTGTTGGTGAAAACTTGTTAAAGGGGCCAATAGATAAACCAATTAGTTCTTCATTAATTGATGAAGAAATTACTAAAAATATCAACCCCACTATAACCAAAATCAAGTCAAATCTATAATAAAAAATAATGTGTGTGATTAAAATTTTGAATCTTCATTTTTACTTCAACCACTATACATTCCGTTGTGATCTCACTATTCATTCAAGATCTATATTCCATTATCCAATCAGATCATTTATCTAATGTATATCCATTTGTACACTCCATGGTAGCATTATTTTTCAAAGATACTATGAAGATACCTTGTTTAGAGGTTTGGAGGAAGAAAAATCAATGTCTAATGATGATCAAAATAAAATTAATACATTATACCTAAGTAGCATAATTACGGTATAGAAGATATTAATAATTAATATGGATTAGAGATAAAACATTAATCATTATGCATCACATCATACTCTTATGATTTGAGATGTCAAAAATTAAAAAAATAAATCAAAAGAGAAAGATAAATAGCTCATCCAACAGTGAAAACCATGCTTGTGTCACCTTGGGCAAGTGCCAAGATGAAAACTAGGGTTATGAAATCACATGTAAATATTTTTTTATCTACAAGTACCTTGACACTTGGGGGAATTATTTCCTCCAATTCTATCCATTCCATTCTCATCATATTGACCACTTTACCTTATCCCAAACCATCCTTGTTTTCATCATACCCTAGCTAAATTTTCCTTCCTATCTTTATCTTAATAAGAAAGTAGATGTTGTTCTAAGCCCTATTTTGTAAAATATCTTGACGTATTCTCTTAGAGACACTTTGAAAACCATACATTTGGTTCCCAAATGACATGGTCCTTAGATATTCCTCATCTGATTATCATCCATTACTATTTAATCTGATCATTATAATCCTATCATTTATTATTAAATCCCATCTTAGTGCTAGAACAAGTTTTCCCTTTGCTAGTGATCCCTTATGGGTATAATGATCTAAACACTCCTAAACATTCCCATTTCATGCTCTCATCATTTTATGAGTTAAATTTTATGCTCTATCCATTTTTTAAATTAAACATTCTCTATCAAGTTCAATCTAATCTCAATCATGATCTTCTTTCATTCCCTATTTATACTTATCATTTTTATGTGCCCACTTTCTTTTAAAAAATAATGGATTGAGGTATAATTAGACTATGTAAGCATTGATCAATTTTTTGATGTTAGATCAACCACCCTTATCCCATGCTCTTGATGTTTTTTGATCATATCTCTTTCCATTTTGTAAATCTTATTACTTATATGATCTTTCCATTTTATGATCCCCCTTTCCCATTTTTCCTCTATAATTTATATCTTAACTTGTCATAACTTTTATTTTTTCCTAGTTCCCTGATAAAACTATAATTATACTAAAGTCCATCAGACTATGTATGCAATTTCCACTTCCATGGGGTAATTGGATTCAAATTATCCTCCCCTTCCTTATTCTTCTATTCCCCCCACTTTTTTGTTCATGATTATTGTGTCACACCCTTATTTTCCAAGATTAATGCCTCATTTATACACACACTCATTTATTCACTAAATGTTTATTTTATTTCATTTGTGTGTTTATCTATTATTATTATTTTTTTCTTATTTGTCTTTTTTACTTAGTTTCCTTAATTTAGTGCATTATTATTTTCACATAAGTATTGTTTATTCATATCATAAATTTATGTTGTGAAAATTTATGTATGAATTGGAATTAATTTAAGTGTGTTATGTTTTACATTTAAATTTTGATTTTCCATATACTATTTTAAGTTATATACATTTTCATTATGAATTCAAACTTATGAATAATTACAATAAAACGTTATCATGATTCATTTCTATATTATGATGCATATTTTCTTGTGCAATATTAAAAATCAAGTCTCAAAAGTCTAAGCAATTTCCAAATCAACTATCTCTCTCTATCTGATCCAATCATAAGATTAACAAAAATCATGATCATTCACATCACTACTAAACATGACATCTATCTCATAAATAATAATAATAAAAACATCTTTGAATCAAATTCATCTCAATCATGTCTAATATAAGTAAAAGAGACATAAGTAAATGAAATAAGAATCACATGAGATAGAAATAAACATCATTGATTTCTTTATATACATAAAATGTCAAATGTCCATATATATGATAAAGTGGATCATATACATCAATATTAAACATGGCCTAGAAGTGATTTCGATGTGGTTTATGATAAATTTTCTCTAGTTCTCTAGAAGTGATATTAAACATTTTTTATTCTCCCCTCAAGGGGCATCTAAGGCTTACCAAGTGCTATATTGGGACATATTTGAACCCATTGTCTATCACATTAAAAAATTTCACTAGATTTAACATTTTTTAATTTTATTCTATGTTTATTTTAATGTTTTTATCAATATTGGAGAAGATTTTGTATGCACATAATATTTTCAACTTTATCAATTACTGATGGTTTCTATCTTATAGTAACCCATCAAGTCTCAATATTTTTGAGTGCATGCCTTAGGGGGTACATCAAGAAAGAGGTGGGTAGACCATTAGTTCTTCATAAAATTGTTATCCCTTACTACCACTTATTACTAATCCAACCAGCTCCTAAAAACATTACTCTAAGATATTACTCCTCTCTTACATACTCCTCCAGTATTTTACCACCTTCTATACCCATTTTCCTAACTTAAAACCCATTTATATAGTTTACATGACTAGGTAAACTAGGTCAATATTGTACTCTTATTGGTGAAACTCCTTTAGGGTTTAGGTTAGCTCTTGGATGAGCTAGCCCATGACCTAGTGAGTTTTTGTTAATAAAGATAATAGGTCAACTGGGTCAACCCTATCAACTAAATTTTTTGGAAGGGTTTAGGGTTATATATACCTATATAAACACATTCATTTCAATTTTATTAGAGATACATCAATATTTATTATTAATTTGCACTTATTTATAATGTAGTCTATCACCATTCTACTTGAGGAGTCTTAACTCAGGGTTTCTAGTTAGAGAATCTACTCTTTTGGAAAATTATTGGATGCTTTGACCTTTCTTAGTGATCCTTACAATCCATTAAAAAATATTGAAAATCTAATTTGGCCAAGGGAGATATTGAGTCTCGATGAGTTCATCTTTTAGGTAAGTATCTCTAACTTTTCTCCTCTTTTTAGTAGATATAAGTAACATAAGTAATGGCTTTAGAAAAATATTACTCTTCTTCTCCATACATTAGGGTCTTACCTATGTATATATTAATTAGGATTATCTTATGCTTGTTTATTTTCATTTCTTTACAAACCCCCATATTATTTCACATTCTTTAGTGAGCACTAGATTATATTTATTTGCTTTACTTGTTATTAGTAGTGAATATGAAAACATAGGACTTAGTTAGGGTTATTGTCTAATTTTACTTGAATAGAGGATTTGAAAACCTCCTTAGTTATATTAATTTGGTAAGAGATACCATAATTGGGTTTATTATAATTACATATTTATCATGTTCTTAATTATCTAATGTATCCCTAGTCAGAAGTGTAACTAGGATTTATCTTCTCCAAGCTAGGATTGATTTGTGGATCTGATGTATTTTTGATTCCATATATTCTAGTGAACCTGACGTGAATATAATCCTTATAGGTTTTATTTCATGTTTTTCATTTATATCATTTCATTTATTATTTTTCTATATTTACGAGACTAGGTTGACATGGATAGTATAATTTATAACTTATATACATAGGTTTAACACACAATCATATCAAAATGGCTCTATTATTTATATGTAGGTCTTCATCAAATAAAAGTTACTAGATTAAATAAGTTGACATAGTATTCTAGACAACTTCCAAATAACATACTAGGTCATTAAAGCTAGTATAGTTATCTTGAAAAGCTTTATAAAATAGGGAATTATAGAACTAGGTTGACCTAGTTGACATAGTTAGTAGAAGTTGCAAGCAGTATTCAAGGCACTTCAACAAGAATTTCATAGTCCTTAGCATATTTCAACCCACTAAGGTTCCTTTATTTCTCTCTCTTTCATTTTAGTTCTTCCTTATAGTTCTATTTTCCAATGTTTGTAGTATTTCAAACTATCATCATATAACAAACTAGGTTGACCTAGTTAACCTAGTTCTGTATTCTATCTTTTATTTGAAAGACTAGGTCAACTTAGTCAACTTAGTTATTAAAAACTATGGATTTTATAGTATAGTAATGACACTGTTGACTCTTATTTAATGTTTACATACACTATCATCTGAATAGACTCTATATTATGTTTCAAATTGGAAATTAACAACTATATGATAATAATTAATTCACTTTTAGTTGTTTGCATGCTTAGAGTAGATCACATAGTATAATTATGTAGTTTTTAAATATAAAATTTAGTTGCATTGTTTTTCTCTTTTTTGTACACACTAACAAATCACATAATTTCAAAACACATTTAAACATTTGTCTACCCAAGGCCTACCTAATTGGATTTCATCACCAAGGGGGAAGTTGACTTGGTTTTTTAGCCAAATATAAACATGTGGTTAATGGTATATATTATAAAATCATATACCACCCTTATCACTAAGGGATTGTGAAGTGAGGGGGTAGGCCCCAACACCAAGACAACACCATTGCCAACATAGCTCCCTTTCAGCCTAAACATCCTAAAAACATCCATAGATTATCTTTAAGTTCCCAAATTTTATCCAACTTCCCTATCACACTTAAAGTAACACTTTATAATAATATAATAATATTTAGGATGACTAATTAATTATCATTTACTTTTTAGTTGATTTTTTTGCTCTTTGCTCATTATATGTTATATTACAAAAACTTGCATTGGCCAGTGTTGGTGTAAGTTTTATGTTGTGTGCTTGAATTGGATCATTCTAATTGATCAAATTGATTATGTGTTTACTTTAATTTATTGATTCAAAGTACATTGCAAAATATTTCCATGTTTTTAATACACTATCATTGTAATTGAAACAGTCTTTTAGAGAATATTTTTCTTCCTACCTATAGTACTAAGTTAACCCAATCAAATATGTATATCTTACTAGTCAGTTTATAGTACTAGATTAAACCAGTAGAATCTATACTCTTATCAAACTCTATATTTTATAGCTTTTGGTAATAAGTTAACCCAATCAACTTTATCCTCTTACTTCCTATCATGTCCATTTGACTTAGTTCTATATTTTTCATTCCTTAGAATTATGTTCATTTTTCTCAAGTCATCATGAATTCCCCTATTAGGATCTTCTTGTAAAACGTAAATTCATTTAGATAATTTATGGTATGTTCACTTCTCCCTTTATTTTCCTCCCAAAAGAACCCTCACTCTTGGAGTACCTCTTCCCCTCTTTTGTCTATGGATTGTAACATGGTTCAAATCACACCTCAAGATGAATTAGGCGTATTCAATCATTTTTTACCTCTCAAGACAATTCTCTTCTTCAATCCCTTCAACATAATGTGGAATCAATTAACACAGGTCTATCTAATAATCTAGTTAATAAACCATCTTCTAATAACCCTCCCCTAGTAAAAAATTATGGATTTCTCCTACAAACACCAACCTGCCACTTTATATGACTCAACTTCTTGCACAAGTCATACACCAAATGAACATAATGAAAAATTCTAACACCACTCAAATGATTTAACTACAACATCATTTGGTCAATATGGCTAATCAACCTCTAGCTATCAATCCTCAAGCCAATCTAAATTCCATTCCTCCACCTCTTAGAGATGCCTCAATAAATGTTACTCCTCAACATATTATGAATAAAAAAATGCTTAAAAACATTCAAAATGAGCCTTTATCTCCTTTCATTATATCTATTGATATTCTAACATATCTCCAACTATCAAGTATGATGGGACTAAAGACCCTACATCCTTTCTCAAAGCCTTTGGAAATATTTACAAAGAGTGGATCCAAACTAAAATTTTTACCACAACTAAACTTGTAGTTAAAACCTTTACTAGCAATGTGTTGGAATGGTACAACCAACTTTCCCAACATTTCATTTGGAAACTTGAGGATTTATTCAATTCTTTAGTTAAATAGTTTGAACATGATTATCTTCCCAAAAATTATCTTAGACATTTCATCAATGTTAAACAATCTCCCATGAAATCAGCTCATGGTTTTATCAAATGATGGAAATATCTAGCCCATAAAGCCAAATAAAACATGACTGATGATAATTTGTTTAACTCTTTATAACTATTTTTAATCCTCTTCAATATAAGGTTATAACGTTCTCTCCCTAAACACTTAATAAATATCTTGACCAATTTTAATGTCAAGAATTTCTCATGAAGCAATTTGAACCTAATAATCAACAAAATATCAAGGATGTTTATGTTATTGATGTTGATTATGACCAATATTATAGAAATTCTCAAGATTTTAACATAGCTAAGGTCAATTATCATTACAAGTCAGTTCACAAAGATCATGTCACCAAACCTAATAAACCATCTTTGTAGGAACAACTTCACGAATATATTAAAAACACTCATTTATATTTGGAAGCCCTTGAGGAACCATCTCCTTACTCTAAACCCCCAACAACTTCCATTCCTTCAAAATCTACCTGATCTTCAAAAACTCACATTGGTTTTTATTCTAAATCCCATTGGAAATTTCTCAAAGAACTTAACTCCATGTCTTGGAAGATTCTACTTAAGTAGTTGGTTTGTAATTCCCATTATCATCACAAGTTACTTATTCAACAATTACAATAAATTAAAGTTACATCTCCTATAGATTAAGAACCACCTTATATTAAGCCTCAACCTACCAATCTACATACCATTAAAATTATTTATCCTTATTCAAAGCATTTTATTTAATTTATTGAAGAGGAAATGATTAATGATGAAATCATTTTTTGTGCTAATAGTCCACCAGTCTTCATTAAAATATCCATTAATAGTACCCTTATCCATAAAATTTTAATTAACAAAGGTTATGGTATTAATGTGACATTTGTATGGATCATCCAACAACTTGGTTATAACAAGGATAATCTTAAGCAAACATAATTTACCTATCATGGATTTGATAAAACTAATCAAAAGTTATTTATATTTGGCTTCCTCCAACAATCAGACCTAAGATTGTTCAAACTAAACTTATGGTCCTTTATTTTCCCTTGTCTTATAACATACTCCTTGTTCACCCTTGGACTCATATAATTAGAGCCATCATCTCTTTTGGTATCCAATGCATCAAATTATTACATAATGTAAAATAATATAAACATGAAGCTAATTTCAACCCTTAGGTATTCAACTTCTTAATCCAAAATATCAATATCTCATCCCTACCATTCTTACCGTCAATAGTGATCCCTTACTTGAGTTCATTGACATCAATCCCAACTTATAAGTGAATCTTGTTGATTTAGATGATGATGAACCTAACGACTTATAACATACTTCCAATACTACCAAACTACCTCCTTATATCTTGGAGTATCTTCTTCTTTCTTTATTGCATTTGATAGCATTATTCCTCTCATTGATGAGATCACTAATTTTACCCCTCCATGCAATGCTCAAAATCCTTTTTTACCAGAAGATGCCTTCACCTATAATGATTATGGAATTTCCAAATTATTCTAAGATCCTCTCATCATGTCTCCATGAAAATTTAGTAACATTGGGATTTTACCTTCTAAAACTCCCCATGAATCTCAATCATGTACCATTTCTCCAACCTATGATGATAATTACATAATGGCCCAAGCTAAATCTTGAGACTTATATGCCCAACATTATCAAATAACCTTATCTCAAATACATGCTTTCAACTAGGATGTTCATACCATTTCCATGGATTATGAATTAGATCCCATAGGTCATGTACCTCATGTTAATCATCCACTTCTTGATACTCCTTGGGTGGTAGAATAAATCTTACCTTAAAAACTTCTATAGATTATTTCATCTTATTTACCACCATCAGATCTCATCATTATATCTGATCCTTCCCTCATCAAAGAAATTAATGACACATTAATCTCATCCAATCCATCTACTCTTCTTACTCATAAGATTAAACTTGATGCCAAGGCCACATATGTCCATCAGATACATTCTAAATATGATTTTCATGGTAATTAAATTCTTGATCTCAAAGTATATGTTGAGTATTATGGTCCTCTTCCTACTTTTCCTTGTGATGAAGCTATTTTTGAGATACTTCATCATTGAGAACCTCAACTTCTTTGGAAACATCACAAACTAAGGAATTTCAAAAACAAAGATCCTTATTTCAAAAACTTCATTACTAGCATTAATCCTAAAGTTAATCAAATTTCGTATTTAACAAATGCACCATAGCACTTCCAAGATGGAAATGCTATGCTTATAAAAGAAACCACTCACATTGAATATGGTACTCCATCATGCCCTCAACCAATTACATTCTCTTATTAATTTTCACCTACTAAACATGATAATTTTACTCTATTTTTTGATAAATATTATAAGATCTTCACCTAGTCCTATGAGGACATGTATGGTATTGACCTTAGAAATGTGGTGCATAACGTCATCACTTATCCTTATGCCAAACCTATGCATCAAAATCAATGTAAATTTCCACCTAAGGTTTCCACCTTATGTCATAAATAAATTATCAAACTTCTTGATGCTAAGTTTATCAAACTAGTTGATTATTCAGAATGGGTTTTTAACATAGTTAGTATTTGAAAAAAGGTCACTATGGTTAATCACATTTGGATTTATTTCCAAAATCTTAATCTTACTTGTCCTAATGATAATTTCCATTTACCTTCAATATATTCCATTATAATTCCATAGCTTGATATGAAATGTTATCTCTTATGGATGGCTGATCAAGATATAAACAAATTCACATTACCCTCGAGGACCAACATAAGACAACTTTCACCATATAATGGGGCACCTATTTCTATGTTAAAATTCACTTCAACCTCAAAAATTTTAGAGCCACTTATCAATGGGTAATGAATCATATCTTCATGATCTTATCCAAAAAATTGTAGAAACTTATGTGGATGGCCTCATTGTTAAGTCTAAAAGTCTTAAGACTCATATTTTTTATCTTTCCATCATCTTTGATCATCTTCTCAAATATAAAGTTAGACTAAATATTTACAAATTTGTCTTTGATGTCACATCTAGAAAACTATTAGGATTCTTAGTATCTCTCTAGTACATCGATGTTAACCCTACCAAAATTAGTTCTATCATCAACATGCCCATCCCTCAATCCATTCTATACATTCTAAATTATCTTGATAAACTTAGGTAATTAGATGATTCATCCCTAAAATGGCTTACCATATCCACTCTATCAATTCTCTTATTAAAAAAGGTAATTACTTATAATGGATAGATCTTTGTCAAAAATACTTTGATTACATAAAAGAGTCATTACTTCACCCACCAATGCTTCATCCTCCTTCAAATGATTGACCTTTAATCATATATACTTCTTCTACACCCATATCAATTGGAGAAATGCTTGCCCAAAAATATGGTATTGAAAGAGAGTATGACATCTACTATATTGGTCGAGTACTCATTGATTATGAGAAATGTTACATAAAAGATGAACGTGATTGTCTCCCCATATATTTTGTAGTTGAAAAGATTCAAAATTATATGGTTTATCAAACCACTTATGTCATCATTCATTATAATCTCCATCTCCAAATTCATCCTTAATCAAATTAGTTTATGCTTTGGTGTCCCTTATAGTATCATTTTAGACAATGGTGGTAATTTTAAAAATAAAGATGTCAAATGGATCTATGCTAAATTTAAAATCAATCATAAATTATCCACACCTTATCATCCAAAATTTAATGGACAAGCTGAGGCCACAAACAAAATTCTTAAGAAAATTCTCCAAAAGGCAATTTGTGAAACACACATGGATTGGCACCTTCATCTCTATCCTACTCTTTGGGACTATTAAACTAGCATACATACTGCCACTAGGGAAATGTTATTCTATCTACTCTACGGTTATGAACCAGTCCTTCCATTAGAATTTGAGCTTCCCTCTCTCCATATATCTCTGCATGGTATCATTCTCGATGAAGAATTATGTGAAACTAACCTTGACACTCTAGATCTTCTTGATTAACACCATCTTTATGCTTTGTAACACAATCACCAATACAAGTTCCATATTAAAAATTAATATAATAGACATGTTAAAGTTCAAACATTTAATGTTGGCGATATTGTGCTTAAATTAGACTACACTAATGACAAAGAAGGTAAATAATCTAAAAAATGGTGGGGCCCTTATTTAGTCTTTTAGTTCCCCTTTTTATCATGAGTTACATTGTAAAACCATGGATAGGACCCAATATTCCTCATGATGTACTTTTATCCTATTTATTTTCATACTTTTTACACACTTTTTTGGCACCCTTTAGGTTTATCTTTGTGAGTTTTAGTGTAAAACCATGGATAGGACCTGACCCTCCTCATAAATACCATCTTTTTCCTTATCCCATTTATTTTTCCAATACTTTTTGGCACCCTTCTGGGTTTCTCTTTTATGAGTTGCAATGCAAAACCATGGATAGGACTTGGAATTCCTCATAGAATCAAAATATTTTTCACTCCCTATCTAGAATTTGTTTTGCACTGGTTATAATTTTTTTTATCTTTGTTCTTAGCATTAGATTTTGATTCTATTCATATATAAAATTTTCATAATAATCAATTTTAGCATGTTTTCCTCCATTTCCCTCATTCTTATCATAATTAATCACACTTTAATATCGTTGTCTCCTTTTTCACCATTTATCACATCTTTTGTGATTTGAAGTAATTCAAACTATTTCATGTTTTATTCCTCTTGATTTCCTATGCTTTCACTCCACATTGGATAGAACAAGGTCAAAGTCAAGATATCACTTTTATTTTACCTATATTTATGAAACTCTTAGACACCATTCTCTCTAAATTTATCTCTCATAGTAGCCTAGGCCAAAGTCTTCAAATTAAAGTCATCATTATCAACCATGTTTGATTTTCTAAATTTGTATGGAGAAGGAATAGAAAAATCCAAATAATTTAAAACAAAAAGAAATGATGTATAAAAGGTAACATACAAATCTTAAAATTCAAAATCACACCAAAATATGTGATTACAAGCACATCTCCTATCTCAAATCTAAGATCAAACTCCATAGTTGGCCTCATAAAAAATCCAAGGTCAATTGGGGTGTGGTAGGCTAGTAGATTGGAATAGGAGAATTTAATGGAACTCTATGGTGCTACCTACTTTATCATAAAAGTACCCAATATTTTCAATAGACTAAGGGCTATATAAGGGGCCCTAAGGAATAGGGAACATGTTGTTAGATGGTAGGTCCATTTTACTTTTCATTCATATAGCCTTCATGGGATGATCTATATAATTCATTTGTTGAGCTAAGACTTGTGTGGCTAAGAGAAGTTCACTAGATTCTTTAAGGCCAAAATTCCTCTTATTTTGACAAACCTAATTTGAGTGTCTTAACTTTGACAAAGAGTTCCTCTACCTTGATTTTTCCTTTATTCTCCCCTCCACCCATTTCATTTCCCCACTTGACATGCACATGTGATTCTAATTTTATTTTCTCTCTTCTATACTTCCTTCTTCTTCACATTTTTAAAAAATGATAGCACTAATTTGTTTAATTTTTATCAATCCTTAGAGAAAAAAACATGTTTGAGTGACTATGGATTCTTTTCTTTCCATCATGGATCTACATATCTACACATTCTTTGCTTTCTTTTACCATTTGTCATTATTAAACTATCCTTTTTATGGACACCTGAGTCAATTTCTACGTTGATGTACTTTTTCCATTTTTGATTAATATTTTTTATTACTTCTCACTCACCAATGTTATTTCCCCTTTTATGCACCTTTTTCCATTGATGTTTGAGTAAGGATTGTTACTTCTCACTCATATTTATTTAAGGATTGTTAATGCTTTCATATTGATTTTTTATTACCATCTTGTCAACATGTATACTTGGTTTGACTTGGTGAGTTTGTCTTTATTACTTAAGGTTTACTTGTTTGATTTTTTTAGTCTTTAGTAGGTTTAGATTTTTAGTTACTTTATTTAATCTAATTTTGACTTGGTCATTTGATATAACATAAAACTTGTCACCCTAGATTCCCAAATTTCTAAGTACATCCCATCCACATAGCACTAGTTATCTTGGCTTTCCTACATTTGTTTGTTTTTTTATCTTTGGTCTTGTATTCTTGGGATTATTAAAATTAGTGTTTGTGCCCTCCACAATCAAAAATGCAAACACAATATACAACCATATAGTAATAAAGGTAATTCAAGGTATGCATTATATTTATTTTTTAGCTATTTCCCTTTCCATCATGTAATTTCAGTTATTTATGCTTTAAAATACTATAATTTTTTTACCCTCAGCATTGTGTTACTATGTTCCTTCTTCAAGCACCATCCCATATTGCATTTGAGTGACACATAATATTTTCATCTTTATCAATTATTGATGCTTTCTATCTTGTAATAACCCATCAAGTCCCAATCTCTCTAAGTGCATGCCTTAAGGGGTGCACCAGGAGAGGGGTGGGTAGACCATTGGTATGTCACAAAATTATTGTCCCTTATTTCTAATTATTACCAATCTAACTAGATCCTAAAAACATTCCCCTAAGTTATTAATCTTCTCTTTCATACTCCTCAAGCCTTTTACCACATTTTATACCCCTTTTCCTCACCTAAAACAACTTTAAACAGTTTACATGACTAGCTCAATTGGGTTGACCTTTTACTCTTATTGATGAAACTCATTTAGGGTTTAGGTTGGCTCTTGTCCAACCTAGCCCATGACCTAGTGAATTTTTGTTAATAATGATACTAAGTCGACAGGGTCAACCCTATCGAATGAAACCTTTAGAAGGGTTTAGGGTTATATCCACATATATAAACGCATTAATTTCACCATAATTATAGAGAAAATAAGAGTTATTATTCATTTGTGCTTATTTATAATGTACTCTTCCACCATTCCACTTGAGGAGTCTTAGTTTAGGGATTTTACTTGGAGAATCTAGTTTTTTGGAAAAGTATTGGATGCATTGGTCTTTTTTAGTGATCCTTAGAAAACATAATAACCACTTGAATATCCCTTTGGTCAAGGGATAGATTTAGTCTCAATAGGTTCATATAACTTTATTACTCTCTTTAGTAGATAGAAGTAGCATAATTAATGGCTTTTGAATAATATTACTCCTCTTTTCTACACAATAAGGTCTTACCTATACATATATTAATTAAAATTCTCTTATGCATTTTATTTTAATTTGTTTACAAACCCCCATATTGTGCCATAAGAGTTGGTGAGCACTAGATTATATTTCTTTGCCTTACTTTCTATCAGTATAGTTAATATTGAAACATAGGACCTAGTTAGGGTTATTGCATAATTTTGCTTGATTGGAGGATTTAGAACCCTCCCTAGTGATCTTATTGTGTTAAGATATCCCATAATTGAGTCTAGTGTATCCACATATTGGTCATGTTCTATATTATCTAATGTATCCCCAATTAGAAGTGTAAGTAAGATTTATATTCTCTGAGATAGGATTGATTTGAGGATTTGATGCATTTTTTATTGCATATAGATGTTAATTCATCTATTCATCTAATGTATGATTTTGAATTCACCTTGGGTCATCTCTAAGTGGAATAATTCATCATATTAAATTTATTCAATTATAATTTTGTTTATTTTCTCTAATAAATTATTCTACTCTAATTAATTCACTAATTTTTCTTCACTGATAAATTATTTCACATACTCCCTCTTCTCTAAATCATTGTTCTAATTAATTACCTATAATTTATTTATTAAATTTATCTCTTTATTAATTAAATAAATCTTTCTTATAACTATAATTCTATGTAAATAAAAATATATTTTTATTTTAATTATTAATTATTCATTTTCTCTTTCTAAGAGGCATATTTATTTAACTAATATTGAGATCATATGGAATATCTTTTTGTGATCCCAAAAATTAATAAATTAATTAATATAAATGTATTATTATAAACCCTTCATCTTTGATACAATATTAATGACCTTTAATTAATATTGTGAGATATTTTATGGAGCACTATTAACCCTTCATCTTGGAAATAAGATAAAGGGCCCACGTTGACTCTCACAAATATATTTTGAAGAGAATTATCACCCTCCATCATGCATACAAGATTAAAGAATCATATTAATACCCCTTTGATATTTTCAAGATCCATCCTCCACCCTACATCTTGGATAATATGAAGGGCTCCTATTGTCAATCCACATGTTGATCGATGTGCCTTTATTAAAGATGTATCTACAACAATCCATAGTAGTATTGTTATCAACATATTTTTAAACCTTGGAAGGTAGTTAAAGTATTATAAATTTGGAATAACATGGAGATAATCCTAGGTTGAGGGTGGACTAATGTTGGATTGAATTTATAGGTTAAAGGGCTAGCTCCCCTTGATGTATCACTTAGGATCACAAACTACTCCACTAAATTTCTAAGAAAAGAGAGAAAACTATTATAATGGATTTGATACACCAAATATACTTGACCAATATTAAATAGATGCAATTTCACTTCAACCATAAGAATAACTTATAATAAACACTACTCCTAATCTGCCTCTCTACATTAGCATTTCACTTGAAGGTTGTGAAAGAATACTTGGGCTAAGAGGACTAGTCAATAGGTCATATAGTGAAATTAATGGATATAAAACTCAAAAAACCTTCACACCTCACTTAGAAACTTCATTATACCTAAAAAAATTATTTCAAACTAAACTTGAATATAAGAAAATGACAACATACCAAGGAATCAAAGTTAATCACTTCATAACATCAAACTAGTCATACACACACATTGAAACCAGCGAAAGGATGAGGTAAAACCAAATTTTTATTATTTATTAAATGATTTAAATGGGTAGGACTTCACCATACATAGGTGAAGGATATAAACATATCCTATTAAGGTTGAATATACAATGAATTGTGAGAGAAGAAGAGAGGACATAAGAGAGGGAGAGAGACAAGTGCCCAAAAGAGAGTTACAAAAAAGAAAGGAGTTTAAAAATATATATATATATATATAAGGTATCCAAGGACATATTTTTATATATTAAATATTCTCTTCTTCTCCAATTGACATGGAAGTCACAAATCTTGTTTGACACCTTGATATTCCTCATGAAATTTGCCCTTTATTTTGGTTTGTGAATGGAAAAAAGGCACTCTTGACCATTAGGTCATGTTGAAATTATATATTTATATAATATTTGATACCTTTCATCTATTTATGATCATTATAAATTGAAATCTCAGTGGAAATGATCAAGTAACTCCTTAGGTGTCTTGAACCCTCTTTATCTTACTACGCCTTTCTTACCCAAATAGATCAAAACATGATTTCATATTCACCAAGAAAATATTTATTCATGATATGAATCATAATAGCATAATATACCTTTAAAAACTCATTTATTTTCATAAAACTCTCTCTAAGACTCTATTTTGCACTAAAAAATCTCATTTGGCTTCATTCCTTGTAGCCCTGAAAACATGTAAACCTCTTTGTTTATAAGAATGTACAGAGGTTCTACCCAAAAAACTCCCAAGTATCGATAAAATAAAAATAATGTACATAATTTATTATGAAATTTAATAAATATTAAAGGACATAATATCCCCTTACATCTCCATGTCAAATTCTAAGACCTTAGAGTGAGTGTAAATTCACTTTTTAACCCATTTTCTCTCTCCAATTAGTTCTCTATCATCCTTCTAGGCTTAGAAAATTGTGTTTTAAATACATATGAATCCTTACACATTTGAAACGTTAAATAATTATGTCATTTATTTCAATTATTTCTTATGCATTATCCACGCCAAATTTGAAGTCTAACACCTTTTACAAACATCCCAAGCATGCTTGTGATAGTCCTTTACTCATACACTTGTAACTTGCACATGCCAACCAAGGGATTAATTTTTTTCATATGGTAATTATGAATGGTATTATATTCATTTCATATTTCATTCAATCTACCTTGAGAACTTAGATTCATTTTTTCTCTTATTGAGTCCTTAAAGAGCTCTTTGGCAGCTTGAAACTAGTTTTAATCATTAAGGTATGTTCATAGAGTTTAGGGATATAATTATCCTCATAATTCCATAATTTAAAATTATAATAGGTTCAAAAATATAAATATCATCCCAAGGTCCCATTCAATCTATTTATATTATACTGAGCAAGAAAAGATAACCTATTGGGCTAGTAGATTGTATTCTATGAGGTCAAGAGAGAGAAAGAGAGGGGTTTGGAGAAGGAGTAACAATGATTGGTTTGGATTAGAGATAACTCAATGAGGTCTGAACCATATCCCTTGAACTTTTCCAAAACTTATTTTTTCCACTTATCTCTTTAACCCTACTTTAGCCTTCAATTACTCGGGCTAAGGTTCTCAACAATACTATAGTTAATGACCCTAACCATCTATGTTGACATTTTAATTGATTTTTGAAGGGTCTAAAACCATTATGAAATGTAAAAATTAATTATCACTAAGGTTATCAATTCCTTATTAGGTTATTATGTTCTCATTTCACCCCCATCAAATAAACTCTTCATAATTTAGCACATACAAGCCTGTGTGTTTATTCAAGCTTACTAAGCTTAAGTAGATTTTATCAACTTGATATTGTGTTCATTAAATTTTAAGGTTATGTGGATTTTAGGTTTGTATTATAAATTTATTTTCACATTTTTTTCTTCCCTGCATAGACTTTGTATTTCATAACAATGTAGGCATCTCACCATCAAGACTGAGCAAGCTTGTAGGTACCATCACTATTTGTGTCTACAGGGGTTTCAAGTAAATATTTGAAAATAATTATATAAAATTCAACATTAGTTTGGATTTAATATGACCTAAAGTGACTCTTTTCATATTTTTCATTCAATCACCCAAACTCCAATTCAAATACCATGCATTTTGTTTTCTTTTCATATTTGAAAAGAAACTTGAACTACTCAGCCCACCTATAGTTATGCATTTAGGGTTTACCTTCTCTTCATAAAATTTTAAAATTAAGATATAATTAATAACTATTAAAATTAAGCTTCATGTGGTTTCTCCATTCTACATACTTTTAAAACTTCAATCAAGTGAGCATATCTCTTAACAAGACTAGACGGTCCTCAAGTTGCTTGTATTTGACCATTTTACCTATAGTTATCTTGACTACGGCTTGAGGTTTAGATATATACATTTAAAATTAAATTAATATATCAAATATATTATCACAATTATGAGATTTTAGAACATTCCTTCTACCCTTTATAGACTTATTCAATATCTCTACGCTTGAAAACCAATTGAGTTATCCAAGCAGACTTGTAGGTCTATCTTTTGGACATTGAATATAATTTGAAGCTTTAGGATCTAAATTTAAAAAAATGAGCACTTAAAATAAATTTTTATAGTTTTTAAACCTTTATGTCTTATGTTGAAACATTTTCAACCTCTTCAACTTTTGCATGCTCAATTTGACCATACATGCATGCATCTTCCATGTTCTACCTATAAGTTAGTTTATGTTCTCTACTTATTCAATTTACTTGATCATCATATGAGAACACTATTAGGTTTGGATATAACTAACTAGGTATCCTTCATTATCTAAATTTCACATGTATATATTTAGGTGTCTTCAAAATAATACAAGGTTTCAAATTATCTAAGGACTAACTATCTATCAGTAGGTAGTTATTGTGTCTCTTGACCTTAGGTGTTAAGACCACATCTTTTACACTAGTCTTGAACCATTAAATTATTGAAAAATTATAATTCCTTAATTACCAGGTATTCAATCTCATAATTTGATGTACCTTTAAATAATATTTACAAAATTTAAACCTACAAGTCTGCAAACCTATAGGTCTGCATTCTTATGTTTTAGGACTTGAATGAGGATAGATTGTTGTATTTTACCATAAGAATATTTTTCCATTATATTTCTACACTCAAATTATGATATCAAGAATCTCTCTCCTAAAATACAAAACCTTTACAAATATTCTTATGCAAGCAACATTCAGACACAGTCTCAAAGTGAGGAAACACTAGATATTGCTTGGAAAGAATGGTATGAGAGTAAAGCACCTGAGAATATTTTATGGAGTTATATTTACTTTTATATAATTTAAATGTGATGGATAAACTTCATCAACATTATTTGTCTATTAAAAACCTTGAAGCAATCAAGAAACCAAAGACAATCACCTTATAAATTGAGTACAATGGAGGTTTATTGCCAAATTGAGGCCACACATGCCAATTGTGACTTGGTAAAGCACATGAAACTATTCACACATCATAAACATCTCTCCCAATTTCTCTTATGCATCCAAATTATCTAAAACTATCATTTCAAGGAGAATATTTGAGCCTGTACGATTTTAAAGTAGTTTTAGACCACCCTAGAGTCATAATGATTGCCCATAAAAGAGATGGGATGGATATTATAAAAAATGACACAAATTTTAATATTAATATGACCCTTACTCTTTAAAAAATATCATACCCTGACTCTCGCTCTCTCTCCTATCTATACCATCCACTTGAAAAATGCATTTACAAGCTTGCCAATGGGGTGATGGAGAGAAGGAATCATTTTTTTACACTTTTAGGACTATACATGCAATATAAACATTGTTTTGACCTGTATAATCTTAAGAGACACTTATGTAACATTTTTACTTGGAAGTGGATATGTCAAGTCTATACAAGTGACACTTACTCCCTTCTTTGACATTGAAATGCAATAATATGACTAATATATGTAATACTAACATATATGACAGTTATATAACTACTTTAATAACTTGGAAAAAAATGATTTTATGTATTTTTGGCATTTTTTATCATTGAAACATGTGGAAGTTAGTCAAAAACCTCTTTTTCCTTCATAAAACTTACCTTAAAGTCCAAAAAAGAACCTTAACTTAAACAAATGAACATGAAATGTTTGTATAAGTTGATTAATGCATGAAATGAATTCAATAATCAAATAATTACCCTGTGAAACCATTCGACCAACTCATCATAGCATGACATGACTAGACCATTACAAGTCCAAGAAAGAACATTACCTTAATTTTTCCAAATTTACCTTAAATAATGCTAATAAGACCTTATAAAAACTATTTGAAGACTATCAAGGCATGTAATGGGCTAGTAACAAGTTTTTATAAACATGAAAATCAATTTTTTGTTTATAGGAGTTGACATTTTGAACTTGGGAGTCAAAATTGGTCAACGGGAATCAATATGAAGGGTCCCTATTTATTTAGAATTTTTATAAATAGACCCCTTCCCTTTTCAATTTTAAATTCTCAAGACTCATAGTGAAGACCTATAAATTTATTACACTATCTTGTGCATTAAATTCCATGATTATAAACTCAAATTATTAAAGTATTCAAGGAGATATGGTCAATTTTGGATAACAACATTGTCAAAGACTACTTCAAGCTACATCCAAGATAGATCCACTTTTGACAAAGGGAACTATCCATGAGAAATGGAAGTAATTAAGTGTTTATTTTATTATATTTTTTAGTTTTGATTTATTATCATCGAGATCTTAGGCTCTAGTTAATGCTTCATTTTATTTTTTTGATTGTTTTATCTAACATTTTAAAACTAACAGTTCTGAACAATCCTATGCATATAGTATTTATAAATGACTCTTTTTATATTTATTATTATGATTGACCAATGAAATATGTCTATATTTATCTAATTCAAATTCCTAAATTTTAAAATATATTTTAAGTGTTCTTATAAATTAATGGTAGAGTAAAACATAAGATGTAAACTATAACTATCTGACTGCTTCTTGTACTCCTATAGGAGTAAAAAAATGATCTAAGATATGGAGATAATATGTTTAATATTATTAAATGTTCTTACATACAATAGGATGATATTAAATATGTGAATTTGTTAAATTGGTTTGGATAATAAAATAAGTGCATATAAATATAAGGAAAACTATGCACAATAATAAAAGAGGTGTGCAAATATAAGTATGTCAAAGTGTGTCAAAGATGTCATTCCTAAAGTTTCAAAGACCAAATTTAAGTGGGTAAAAAAACCAATTTTAAAAGGAAAAAAAAAATTCACAAGTAAAAATCATACCAAAAGACATGATAATATCATTGACATGTCCCCTATCCTATTTGAAGGTAAAACTCCATAGTTGGCCTCTTGATAGATTTAAGATCCATCAGAATATGATAATAAAGTAGACTAAGGCAAGATGATTTACATATATATCATTAGTTCCATTTGTTTTGTTATGGAAATAACTAATCCTTATACCTGACCAATGGATCTATTGGATTTTGAGGATGAAATAACACATCATTGAAATGTATAATCCTTTTACTTTTCATGCTAATATCCATCATGGGATTATTTTTATACTTTAATTGTTAGCTTAAGATATACACTTACCAGGTGGAGTTTTATAGATCATTAATTTCAAAATATCTTAACTTTGCCCACTTGTTTGAAATGTATTATATTTTTTTAATTATTTTTACATCACATTTATGATTTCTTGATTTCATATATTTCAATATTATCATTTCAAATATTCTCTTGATATATATTGATAGTAACGAATCACCTCCCTCTTAATTATATCCCTCTTTATTTCTCTTTGATTCAAATATGACTTATCATTATTATGATTTTGGATTTTTATTTTGTGTGTATCTTTATAATACATTGTGGAATATTTTGTGTGTATCTTTATAATACATTGTGGAATAAAACTAAACCCTCCTGAAAAACACCCATAACCTTCACATCATCACATGTTCATCATCTCCTATAAGATGTTATAGTGCAATCATTGATATTGTGATTACTCATTTCATTTCCTCCATATTTACACATAGTTTTATGTTTTGGATTATCTTTCCTTTACTTAAATTTGATGTCATTTTACAACTTTTATCATTTTTTACACATCTTATGTTTTTTTTTTAAAATTATTTCATCTACTTGCATTTATGTCATTTTATCCTTTGTTTAACTTAGATGTAATTTCTTTATTTACATTAGATATTTTTTGTGTCAATTATATATATTAAGTTTGATTTAGATTATCTTTATATATTTAAATTTTATGTCTTTTTAAAATATTATTTCACATCTTTTTTTTGTTACGTTTTTCTTTCTACTTGATTTATATGTCATTTTTATACACACTACCTTTCAATATTTTTCATAAATACCTATTCGTGTTTGTTAAAAAAGAATGGAAAAAAAAGAAAAAATAATTGACAAGTAAAAATCATACTAATATACATTATCATATCATTAACATGTACCCTATCCTTGTTGAATATAAAAATAGATATTCGGCCTCTTTATAGAGTTGAGGTCCATTGGAATGTGATAAGATACTTAACTAGGGAAAGAGGATATATATATATATATATATATATATATATATATATATATATATATATATATATATATATATATATATATCCTCTTTCCCTAGTTAAGTATCTTATCACATTCCAATGGACCTCAACTAATTCTTACCACTTGCTTTGTCATGAAAATAACTAATTCTTTTAACTGACTGATGCCTCTATTGGAACTTTAAGAGAAAATAAAATGTCATGGGAATGTATAATAATTTTTCTTTTCATGCCAATATCTTTCATGGGGTAATTTATATACTTCAATTGTTAGATTAAGCTTTACACTTACTAGGTGGAGTTTTATAGATCATTAATATGAAAAGTTGTTAGTCTTTCCCACTTGATGAGAATGTATTGTATTTTTTAAGGATTTTTTATTCACCTTTGTGTTTGATTTCTTTCATAAATTTCCATTTTATCATTATAAACATCCTCTTGATAGATATTTATTCTAGTTGATCACGTCCATCTTTCTTTCTTTTTTCTTTAAATTTGACACATATGTATCATTTTTATGCCTTTTATGTTTTTATTTTATGTTTTTATTTTTAATAAATTATGAAATAAACCCAAACCCTCCTAAAAAACACCCATAACCTTCACATCATCACATGGTTATGGTCTCTTACAAGACATTATAGTGCAAGCATTGATATGATGATTAGTAATTTCATTTCTTCCATTTTTACATATGTTTTTATTTTTTGGATAATATTTCCTTTAATTATATTTTATGTCATTTTAAAACCTTTATCATGTTTTACACACCTTATATTTTTTTGGATTTATTTTATCTACTTCCATTTTTTAATTTTATTTTTAGTTTGACTCAAATGTAATTTCTCTACTTACATTGGATATTTTTAGTATAGATTATATAAATTAGGTTTGATTTAAATTTTTTTTATATATTTACATTTTATGTATTTTTTAAATATTATTTCACATATTTTTTTTACTATATTATTATATCTACTTGCTTTATATGTAATATTTATACACTTTACCATTCATTATTTTCATACATACCTACTCGTGTTTGTTAAAAAATAATGTAATAAAAGATAAAGTGAATTTAAACATGTATAGAATAATATATAAAATAATCAAACATACACACAAAAATCAAATGTTTCATGTATAAGTACATAATACATAGGCTACCGGCCACTTATATGAATAGGGGGATGAGGGCAACACTCAACTTTTATCAACATTATTATGCACTTGATCTAATGATGTCATCATAACACCACTTTGACACCAAGTATCATTAATCTATGTTTTATCCATTTAAGTGAAATTACACACACATGTTCACTTATCTCATTTATTTTCATTTATTATAACACTTATATATGTCTTTCTTGTTTTAATTTTTTTTTACACCCTATATCAACATCCTACATTATTTCCATGTAATGTGTGTGTGTGTGTGTGTGTGTGTGTGTGTGTGTGTGTGTGTGTGTGATTATGTGTGATTATGATTGATATACTGGATCATTAAATTATATGATTTTTTTTCCAAATTAATGTTTATAATTAAACATTATCATTTCACCTATTCGATTATATGCATGTATGCACAATTTCATGCTAAAATGGAATTTTTTACAATTTGCTACATGTAGTTATAATCTTATAACACATGGGTTCTAGTTGACTTATTGATACCTACACCATTATGATCTAATCATCCATGAATGGAGGTTCATTCCCTAGTTGGGAATTTTGAGGGGGATATATGGCCTATTATTGGTGTGGGAAATCATTCTAATAATACTCTCCCTTTCCTCTAGCAACATCCTACATTATTTCCAAGTAATGTGTGTGTGTGTGTGTGTGTGTGCACGCGTGTGCATGAGATTATGATTGATATACTGGATCATGAAATTATATGATTTTTTTGCAAATTAATGTTTATAATTAAACATTATCATTTCACCTATTCGATTATATGCATGTATGCACAATTTCATGCTAAAATGGAATTTTTAATGATCTTCTACATGTAGTTAGAATCTTATAACACATGGATTCTAGTTGACTTGTTGATACCTGCACCATTATGATCTAATCATCCATGAATGGAGGTTCATTCCCTAGTTGGGAATTTTGATGGGGATATATGGCCTATGATTGGTGTTGTGTGTGTGTGTGTGTGAGTGAGAGAGAGAGATTATGATTGATATACTGGATCATTAAATTATATGATTTTTTTTTCCAAATTAATTTTTATAATTTAACATTATCATTTCACCTATTTGATTATATGCATGTATGCATAATTTCATGCTAAAATGGAATTTTTTATGATCTGCTACATGTAGTTAGAATCTTTTAACACATGGGTTCTAGTTGACTTTTTGATACCTGCACCATTATGATCTAATCATCCATGAATGGAGGTTCATTCCCTAGTTGGGAATTTTGAGGGTGATACATGGTCTATGATTGGTGTGGGAAATAATTCTAATAATACTCTCCCTATCCTCTAGCAACATCCTACATTATTTCCATGTAATGTGTGTGTGTGTGTGTGTGATTATGATTGATATAATGGATCATTAAATTATATGATTTTTTTTCAAAATTAATGTTTATAATTAAACATTATCATTTCACCTATTCGATTATATGCGTGTATGCACAATTTCATGCTAAAATGGAATTTTTTATGATCTGCTACATGTAGTTATAATCTTGTAACACATGGGTTCTAGTTGACTTTTTGATACCTGCACCATCATGATCTAATCATCCATGAATGGAGGTTCATTCCCTAGTTGGGAATTTTGAGGGGGATATATGGCCTATGATTGGTGTGGGAAATCATTCTAATAATACTCTCCCTTTCCTCTAGCAATCAACTAATAGAGACTTTTACTCATGATTTTAGTTTGTATACATATGATGTGTTTATGGAAACTCATTAGTTATGTGGAACATTCTATACATTTATATTCACTTTGATATAAAGTCACTGTACTATTATACTTGATAAACAAAATATTTCTTGCTCTTATTGTTGTAAAAATTATTGATTTAATAATGAGATTGATTATTATGTGTGTATAATGGTGTTTTTATATGATAATGGTGCTAAAGAGAGATCCTACATCTTGAAATATTTATGATAACTACGATATGGTATTAGAGCATAAAATGTATGGAAGAATCAATCAGATTAAACAAACACAACATCAACCCATGAGTTTTGATGCAAAGGCCTAAAATTACACAAAAATATGAATTTTTTGTTTACATAGGTCATACATGTTATATTTTACTTTGACAAGCATTGGTACATGACTGACTTTTTTTAGGGTTAATTATTTGGTACAATGCTCATCCATTGGATTTGTGTTTAGATTTATACACTTGGCCTTGATAATCCTATTTATGGGAATTTTGTATTTGATGTCAAATAAAATTGGATACATATATGGTATCAAAGCATTGAAAATTTTCATTAAATAAGAAAAATTCTCAATTAGTCAAAACCCTCTTAAGATTCTACATCTCCACAACATTCAAACACCAAGTTTTAGTTTAACTTAAAATATAGTTGGTTATTTGATTCCTTGTTGACCACTAACCACCATTTAATAGTTAAGATAAGACTCCTTAGGGATCCACAAATTTTTCACCAATTTACATGAATATTTTATTCATAATATCTTCCGAACTCTTGGCTTGCCATTCAATCTTAATGATAAAGTATTTGCCTAATGACTTTGTGTTTTTTTGTTCAACATTTTATTTTGGCTCAATATTGTCAATTTTATTCAATGACTCCAATATCAACTACACAACTGGTCTACTAGCCACATTTCTAGTCATGGATTCACACCACACTTCTATGTTGATAAACATGCCTATCTGAGATATCCATTGACAATCCACACTCTCATAACACCACACAATAGTTTTTACACTTTCCACCATTTAAATACTACTCTTTAACCCTAAATTTGATTTGGATCCTATGTGGGTAGTTTTATATCCCAAATTTTCACCATATAGATGTTAATTATACCTCAAATTTGGGGTAAAATGGGACTACCTCTATAAATAGGCAAGCTAACTCAAGAGATAAACCTCTAGTTATCTCCCATGATCTATATTTTAGGATCACACTACACTAGAATAATAATTATTGGGGGTAAAAAGGGAATAAGGGAGTATAAATCAACCTAAACTAATGAAGGTTAAACACCAAAGATAAGTCCACAAAACACACTTGCATCTGCACTAAGAAAGAAGACTATTAAAACTGACCTTAAATCAATATTATTCTAACATAAGTATTTCTCATGAAGGTCAATTTATATGCATATCTAAAGGTAGATGAAAATGAATTTTGATCCTAGACACTGATAATCCCTCTCACACTTTAAAACTTGCTTAACAAGCATTTACACTTTATGGGACATGTTAGAAGAGATATCACTCACACAAAAACATGCAAGAGAAAAATGGAATAAAGGATAATACATTCATGACTTGTCAATAAGTAAACTACTTGAAATACTTAGGCAAGTGTTGAGGAGATAAAATCAACTTTATAAAACTTTATTTAAGGTAAATCAATGTGTCAAACTACCATGGCTTTACCATACCAATTGTGGATCCATTACAAATCCAAAAAATGTTTGCATATATAGATCATAGGATAAGAGAGAGAAGAATTAAAGTTAAAGAGTAATAAGGCAAAGTATTAAGACTTGGAAACAAGTTAAAATTCAAGAGAATGATCTAGAAAGGAGTTCAAGAAGCTGTCTTGAAAATGTGTCAATATGAAACACATCATCTTCCTCAATTTGGCATAGAATTCTTCAATGTCTTTCTTAAAACTACCTTGATGATGAGAATTTTAATTGAATGTCTAAAAATACCATATGATTCATTGACACATATCCTATGACATGAGAATATTGAAATGGGATTAGTGCACATACCTATATTCTTCTCAATCTAATGATCTTTCTCTTGAAACTTGTGTTCACTATTTGTAGCCACTCAATTAGATCTATAGGCTCCAATCTTCACACTTGTCACTAGGTAGCCTATAGTTTCTCAAGAAATATTATTTAAAGGATGTTAGACACCTATTTAAGACCTATTTATCCTCTGGTCTATCAAATAGACCTCAAAATATTTGATGTTACTCTTCTCACTATCACACTTAGGTAGTCACTCATTAACTCTCTATGCTATTCAAGATTGTCTGTAATGAAAAATCTAGTAGAGGTACTTTCATGAATCACTAAGGTGATATATGAGTATGGGGAGCTATAAAAAGTCCCTATATACATCTTACAATGAATTTTATTCACCAATTCCCCTTTGTACCTATAATTCAACTCAAATCTTATAAAAACCCAAATTTTGGCATGTTCGTACAAGTGATGGTATGAAACAACTAGATGGTGAGGAACTTGGGAGAGTTTAAATATTTTCCAAAATAAATTAATGGACAATTGGACAATTATGTATTCATCTCTAATGATATTTTATAAATTGGGTTCATATAAGGGTTTTAAGAGGGTTAACATTTTTATGATGATTCATAAAATTTGGATGCTTAACCTTTAAAACAATTCCACTAAAAATAAGTTACAAACCCCCATCAACTATACCTAGTTGATTTAGTCACCATGCACACCATCTGTATAGATATGAGAAAATGAAGTTGTCTCTCAAGCTCCTACACTACATTCTAGATAGGATCGAGAGATAACTAGGCCAAAATGACCACTCCTATGTTGTTCTCTACAATCTAGTGGATCTTAATAGCCATAAACTCTCCCTTACAATTTTTCTCATGTCTTATAAATTTCATATGGTCATGTGAATTGAGTTAGGAACCCTAAGTGTTTAGGCCTAGTTCTAGACCTAATAGGCCTAACTATGTTTGACTATGTGTATGACCACTTGTGAAGGTTAAAAATGGATATAAGTGTTTATCCACAATTTTTTACATTTAAAAAAAACCAATATATCATCTAGTGGTCATCCAAGACTCTCCACTTTGCCTGTTCATCTTTCATGCATTAGGTATATAGGTTACTTAATTATGGAGTGCCCTCTATCTGAGATAAAATAAAGGACACATTCACCATGAGTTTGACCAATTTGAGATTATTTAGGTGTTTCTCCACTCATGATTACCAATTTTACCAATTTTTATATCTATATCATATTGATAGATACTTCAACATCAAACTATCTCAGGACTAGTTATAGGAATATCTATAACTGCATAATTTTGGTTATCTAGGTGTGAGGTTTGAAAACCAAAAATAGTTTAATCTTTACACTATTTACTACATATGATAATATAGATAAAGTGTGATAATATCATTATGAGAGTGATTTCTATGTTTTATCTCCATCTTATACCTTTACTCATCAACTAATTAGCATCCCTCATTAGCCTAGGCTAGTCTTCAGTCTTCACCTTAAATTATAGGTGTTCACTTAATAATCCCTTATATTATTATAAGTGATGATATAGGTTTGAATATTTTACTTCTCTCCACATATTTCCTTTGAGGTCATCTAAGCTATCTCACTCTTGAATAATCTCATTCATGCCTTGAAGTCATGAAACCTTTCCACTATCATCCATACACTAGGTGTCATTATTGTATTACCATGTTACAAGTTCTTTCAGCTTAAAAACATTGTGGTTTACTGAATATTTATAGTGATATTTGATTTCATTGAAAATCCACTCAACCATCATATTCTTTACCTAAAAATCACCTTCCTAAATTGGCATGTTATTATTATATCTAGGCTACAATAATGGATCCATAGGGATCACTCAGATCTCATGTACCTCCACCAATAAATAGCATTATGTGGGTAAAAAACTTTTTTTGAGAAATTAATGTAAGTTGTCTCATTTTTAACTTTCCTATAATTGACACATATCCATATGGATTTGACTGTATCGCATGGTCTCTCCACCCACACTATGATCTTATTTTAATCAATGGATTGGTTTGAGATGTCAAAACAAGTTCAAAATTTTCAAACATGTTTTGGTTTCTATTTTAGGTCTAAACATGATTAGGTTTCTAGTATAAACCTATATATGTTTCTTGAAGTATTCTACTTGAGATTCTCTTAAAGATGATTATCATAATCAACTTCCAACCTCCAACCTTAGTTCAGTCCTACTGTTATCATCTTTAGGATTCTCTTTAAAATTTGAACCTCTAAACTCCATCAATATGACTATCCAAAGCCTATTTTCAAATAATAACTATAGGTGAGAGTCATAATAAGGTTTTATGACATTATTAGACCTCCCCTTACTAACATTTATTCTTTAGATTACAAATCTTCAATGGAGAGCCAACCGCCATGATTTGAGATATTTAAAATAGTGTACTACCTTTGATATGAAGACACTTATAGGAATATAAAACTTTGTAACTGAAAACAACTATTTTGTAGACCATAACATTTACACCTAGCATAATGAGGATATTTTTGCCTATATATTCATGTTCACATATGCCAAATAAGATGAAAATAACATGGAAAGGAAAAAACTGATTTACAAGTACACCTACATTACTAGTTTATACAAATCAATCCAAATAGAATAGGAAAACTAAGGTGGTTTGGATGTGCAATAAACTTAAAGTCATCAAAAATCTTAAATATTGTTCATATATCACATTAAACCAAACCAAAAAATATTTCCATGGAAATGAAGGCCATAAAGGCTACTTAATTCCCCTAAATGCATTCAGTTTAACTCCTCTCCTCCTGTCCATACCAAATGTAAATCACTTGACCTTGTTGACATACCCAAGAGAGTGATAAGAGAGAGAGGTCAGTTTTTAGCATATTTGGACTTGTTTTAACCACTTGATCTTGGAGTTAAATAGTGGGTATCTCAATGGACTTCTCTGAATCCTTCTCGTGTGCCAACTAAGCTATGTAATCCATACAACGTTAGAAACTCCCCTTTTTTCAAGTGATCTTATTGATTTTAATGTTGAACCTATCACATTTTAAATTTAAAAAGGCTCTATAACATTCTCTAACATGTGGGATGTTATATTACATTTTAAACATTTTTCCTTTCATGAAAATTATGTACAACTCCCCTAGAGTGACCAAAAGGTGAAATAAAGGGTTATAAGACAAAGTGAACAAATATGACAAATACTAAACATATAATATGACCCTAAAAATGTGACTAGACCTATATAATGACTATGTGAACATTTCAAAACCTATAATATCTCTTGACAAATTTGATTATGTAATGATGTTCGACCAAATATGACCAAGGGTCAAATTTAGTCAACATTTTGGCAATTTTGTATGGATAGCATGCCTGTTATGCTAAAGACCAATTGCCTTATCCTATCCTTTGGAAAAGGATTCACCTAAATACTATAATTTACATTAATAATCCTCTAAAATTATACCAAACCACACCAAACACAATAGAAAACAATCACACAAAATAAGACAAAGACACACACTTATGCTCTCATAAACATTTAGGGAAAACACACCACAACCAAAGAAAAACACAAACCTATAATAATATGTACAATACCTCAAAACACTTTAGGTTAAGAAAAAATCCTTCATGGATTAAAATAGTTTCAAATACAATGATTATTACATCATTATTTCTCCAAGAAAACAAATCTTCATATGATGCATACTTGTCAATGAACACTTACTTATGTAGATAGTTAAATGACCTACCATGGTTAGATCTTTTATCGACTGCAAGTGTATCACTTAGAGATCCAAATCACACTCCATCTATTCCTATAATATTTTTTTTTGGCTTATTATATTTCTTAGAATTTATCATGCTTACTTGACATTATTTAATTTGATCATTAGATATCATCAAAGCCTTATCAACTTCAAGTGCCTTTAAAACATGGCATGTTTGATATTATAATTCATCAAAAAAATCTTCTTTATGCTCATGAAACACTTCCTAGTCTATCAAAGCTATTTACTTTTTGGTAGAGACACCAAACTCTTCCTTATGATCATAAGGTACATGTTTATCTTCAATATCAGATATGTATTCTTTTTAAAAAGTTGTAGGCCTACTAACCTCCTCAAACTCCTACACTATGGCATTGAATTGTTGCCACATATCATGTAATTACTCTTGTGGTTAATTTTCATGAGTATTATCTTATTTGATAGGAAAAATTAAGTGTTTACTTAGATTTCCATGCTTTGTCATAGCTATCATACTCATATCATCACCCATGTGTACAAGATACTTTCCCCATGCAACTTTCTCTATAATTTTATTAGGATTTGCCTCAAGTGTTCCATCATAATGTTCATTTAGTATATAAGTAATAAGTCATATTTATTTAATTCTACTTTTCTCAGCTCCCCACTTGTCAAGATACAAATCAAATATACCATCCATTAGAGTTAGAGGTTTTTTATCACTAGGGTGATCATCTTCCTCAATGACATTGTAAATCATGTTATAATTATAAGGCACATAATTATCTACATAAAAAATAGATAGGGGTTCTTATTTTATTGTAAATTTTGCACCATATCTAGTCATAAATCATGTATAGGACTAGTCTAAATTTATATAACCTCTAATTTTATCAGTGAACTCTCTTGAAAAATCAAGTGCAAAATGAGGAGGAACATATACCACTACAATATATTGAGTAATGGTGAATATAAGACAATCATGGAAAGTAGTTTACAGGCCTTTGATTATGCCAATGGTCTTAGTAATTGTCCCATCTAATTATATCACTCCTTTGGCATGAGGCTGATAATTCAAATTCAATTTATCAGTTACTTGCTTGGGCATGACACAAGTACTATCTCCACTATGAATAGGAAAATATTGTACCAAAACATCTCCAATGAGGATGAATAGATATAATGGAGGAATTTTGTCTACCTTTTCAAATTTATTTGATTTTTCTTCATTATACTTCAAAGTGTTTGTCAAGGCTACCTTTCTTCCACTAGGCTATTTGGTTATAAAATTTAATTTTGGATAGTTTATTGCCAATGTATCCCATATTGACACATTCACAAGATACCTCTTCATCTAATATAAAATGTTAGTGAAAGGACCACTAACCTTTGCTTGTCCACTAGGAGGAAGAATACTACTTATACCTTAATAAGTTTGAGGTATTAAAGTACTTCTAACATTATGATCTCTTTGAGATATTTGTTTATTTGGAATGAAATTAGACATAAAATACCATTGGGATGTTAAAATATTCATTGAAGAACCATTATCAACCCCTTGAACTTCTTTAACTACCTTCCTCTTGTTCTTTGTCATTGAAGCTATAGGACTTGAATCTATGTTTGACTGCCCTTGATAATTGATAGCACAAGAGTCATCTTGATGCCAATTAGCCAATGAAAACCCAATTTTAGAACTCTTCCCATTGGTTTCTCCTCTATTTGTTACTTCATCTTGAGTCATAGTTGGCATAGTTCCCAAACTTGTTGTGAAGACTTGATTCAAGGAGTCATTGTCATAGGAAATTGGATCATGAGGTTGATCCCATGAAGTTTGACATTCATGATCTTGGTAAATTTTACTTTGAGTAGGCACTAATACCATTTAGGTAGAAGGATCATTGGTATTTTATCCATTATAGGCTTTTGATTGAACTAGTTATCCTTGACCTTAAGAATGACCTTAGAAAGGTGGTCTAATACCTCGATAGTTGGGGTAATACTGATTAAGGTGATATTAGATTTGGAAAGGCCTAAATTGATGCTATTATATAGTAATATTTATAGATAGGATCTCTTGTTATATATATTTCATCTTGTCTACCTAATTAGACTTTTTTGGTTGACTAGGGGCAATAAACTTGTGTTTAGATGCAAGAATAGGAGTAAAAATAGGTGTAGGGGATTTATAATTAGGAAATAGAGTAATGAGAGGTATTGGGGAAATATTAATATCATGAATCAAATAATTCTCCTCCCTAATGGACACTTCATAGTCATTAGGTAGAGAGTTAACTCCCATAGATTGTATAATCATTGAAATTTTACTATCAAAAGCTTTAAGGTAGTAAAGGAAAGCATGGTGACATGTGGGTCTTACCAATATTTGGATCTTATCCCATGTATTTTGAAATATTGTGTTAAATTATTGAATTAATTCTTGAGGTGATCTCCCTAAGTTTTTTAGCTACTCAATTAGTGTTAAGTTGTCACTCTTGTCCTCAAATATTCTCCTCAATGCATCTCCCAAATCATCCCATGTGTTAATTGATTCAAGTTCCAAATCACCATACCAGTTAAAATATTTACCCTTGAAAGATATATCTAAAAAATTTATTTTTATGTTCTCTTGAATGATGTGATGGATATTTTAGAAATTAGAAATATTTCTAATATGCTTAATGAGGTTAATGACAATCTCACTAGTGTATGATGTAACACTTTTGAGCATAGATATGGGGATGTCATAATAGTGGGAAAGTCTTAGAGGAATATCGTCATTTAAGGAAACAAAATGAAAGTTCCTTGCCATGGTAGAATTAGGACTTTGGAAGAATGTGGTAATTAGGAGCTTTCTTATGGGTTTGTGAGAAAGGTAAGACTTCTTTAGTTAAGGATGGGTGTTTTCAAATTTTCTTGATTTTAATGAATAATGAGGAATATATTGAAATTAAAAAGGAATGAATTTGGTGAGATATATTGTGTTTAACCTAGGAATTAAATAGTGCACTAGTCTACAACTAAGATTCAAACATTGGAGTCACCAGATATTGTAGGAAGTGGGTTGTTACAGATCCTTGTTGTGAAGACCAACATCCACCTTGAATAACATTCTTAGACTTCATGTCCCATCAAGTATGATAGAACTATTATATCTAGAATTTTAACCCTAGATAAGTTAATTAGACCTCAAATTTGGGGTAACATGGGACTACCTCTCCAAATAGGCAAACTACTTCAAGAGATAAACATCTAGTTTTGAAAGGGCTATCTCCCTTGATCTACGTTATAGGATCACACTAATATATAATAATCACTAATGGGGGTGAAAATGGAATAAATAAACATAAATAAACCTAAAATAATGAATTTTATACACCAAAGATAAGTATACAAAACACACTTGCATTTTCACTAAGAAAAAATACTACTAGAACTAACCTTAACTCAATGTTTTTCTATCATACGTATTTATCCTAGAGGAAGATTTATATGCATATCTTGAGGTGGGTTAAAATGAGGTATAATCATAGACACTAAAAATCCCTCTCATACTTAAACACAAGCTTAAAAAACATATACACTTCATGAGACCTATTAGAATAGATATCACTCACACAAAAACATGTAAGAGTATAATGGAAGTAAGGAGAAGACATTCATCACTTGTCAACCAAGTATGATAATTGACATACTTAGTCAATATTTTTAGAGATAAAATAAACTTTAGAAAAAATTATTTAAGGAAAATCAAAATCTTAAACTATAAAGGCTTCACCATACAAATTATGGATCCATTACAAAGCCATAAAGGCTTGAATATATAGAGCATAGGAGAGAGAGAAGAAGTGAAGTTCAAGAGTCATAAGGATAAGTATCAATACCTAGAAACTAGTTAAAATTTAATATAATGAGTTTTGAAATATGTCAAGAAGTTTTATTTAACATGTGTCAATCTAAAATATACCATCTTCCTCAAGTTGGCATAAAACTCTACATTATTTTTCTTAAAACTGCCTTAATGATGAGGATTCTACTTGACTATCTACAACTAACATAGGAGTCATTGCCACATATCCTCTAATAGTATATGATTGAAATTTTATTAGTGAAATTACCTATATTCTTATTCAACTTATGATCTTTATTTTGACACTTGTGTTCATTATTTATAGTCACTCATTAGCTCTTTAGGTTTCAATATTCACACTTGTCACTTAGGTGGCCTAAAATTACTGAAGGAAGCCTATTTTATGGATGTTAGACACCTATTTAAGACATATTTATAATTTGGTGTATTCAATGTCACTCTTCTCACTACCACACTTAGGTAGTCACTCATTAGCTCTATATGTTATTCAAGACTACCTACATTGAAAAGTCTGTCAAAGGTAATTTCATGTATCACTAAGGTCATATATGAGTATGTGGAGTTATAAAAAGTTCCTAAAAACATATTACAATCACTATCATTCACCAATTCCCTTATGTAATTGTAATTTAGCTTAAATCATGTGGAAAACCTATATTTTGGCCTATCTAAACAAGTGATGGTACATAAAAACTTGATGGTGAGGAGTTTGGAAGAGTTCCAATCACATAAAAAAATAATTTAAAGGCCAATTGGACACTTCTAGATGCATCTCCAATGATATTTTCTCCATCATGTTCATATAAGGGTTTTAAGAGGGTTAGCTTTTAAATGATGATTCATAGAACCTCAATGCTTAACCTTTAAACAAATTTCACCAAAAATAAGATAAATAACTCAATAAACTATCCATATCTTTTTTATGTACCATTCACACCATCCATATAGATATGAGTAAATGAAGTTGGCTTTGAAGCTCCTACACTGTATTCTAGATAGGTCTACAAGAGAATTAGGCCAAAATGACCACTCCTATGTTTTTATCTTCAAATTGGTATATATTACTAGTCCTCAAATCTCCCATAAATTTTATTACATGTCTTATAAAGGTCATATGGTCATGTGAATCAAGTTAGGCACCTTGAGTGTTAAGGCCTAGTTCTAGACCTAATAGTCCTAACCATGTTTGACTGTGTGTACGATAACCTATGAAGGTTTTAAATGGATATAATTATTTATCCACACTTTTTTACATTAAAAAAAAACTTTTATATCATCCAATGGTCTTTCAAGACTCTCCACTTTGTCTTTTCACCTTTCATGCATTAGATCCACAGGTTACTTGATTATGGAATGCCCTCTATCTAAGAAAAAATAGAAGACACTTCTAATATGATTTTGATTTAGAACATTGAGGTATTTATCCACACATGTTGAAAAAATTTACCAATTTTTAGAGATATATCATACCTATATATCCTTCACCATCAGCCTATCTCAAGACTGGTTATAAGACTATTTGCAAGTGCAAGATTTTGGTTGTTTGGGTGTGAGGTCTGAATACCAAAATTAGTTCAATATTTACCCTATTTACTACCTATTATAATATCATTAATGTGTGATAATATAATTATGAGAGTGATTTATATTTTTCATCTCCATCCTATACCTATGCTCATCAAAATGTTAGCATACCTCATTAGCCTAGGCTAGTCTGCAGTCTTCACCTTAAATTATAGGTGCTCATTTAAGAATCCATTATATTCATGTAGGTTTTGATATAGGTTTGAGTAGTTTAATTCTCTCCTTTTATTTCCTTTGAGGTCATTAGAGCCATCTCACACTTGAATAAGCTCATTCTTATCTTGAATCCAAGCAACCATTACACTATCATTCATTCACTATGTGTCATTATTTTATTACCATGCTATAGGTTCCTTTGGCTTAAAATCACTGTGGGTCATTGAATATTTCTTGTGAGATTTGAGTGAATTTAAACTCCACTCAACCATTAGCTTATTTATCTAAATAATCACCTTATTAAATTAGCATGTTATTATTATATCTAGGCTAAAAGAATAGATCCATAGGACACACTTAGACCTCATGTACCACCACAAATAGATGACATTATGTGGATAGAAAACCTTTTTTTATATAAATTAGTAAATTTTGTCTCATTCATAACTTTCCTCTAATTAACACCTCTCCATCTATATTTGAATATATGTCATGGTCTCTCCACCCACACTATGATCCTCTTTTAATCAATGGATTAGTTTGAGATATCAAAACAAGTTCAAACATGTTTTGGTTTCTATTTTAGGTCTAAATATGATTAGGTTTCTAGCATCAACCTATTGATGTTGCTTGGGGTGGTCTAGCTAAGCTTCTCTTGAATATGATTCTCATAATCAACTTCTAACCTCCATACTTGTTTTAGTCTCATTATTATCATATTCAAGATTATATTTAAACTTTTTAACTTGAAAAACCATCAATATGACTATCCAATCTAACTACTGACTATAGGCAAGAGTCATAACAAGGTCTGACTACATTCTTAGACACCCCCTTACTAATTTTGAGTCTTCTAAGTACAAAACTTCAATAGATATCCAACCACAATGCTTTGATATATTGAAAACAATGAACTACCTTTGATATGAACACATTTATAAGAATATGAAACTATGTAACTAAAAACAACTATTCTACAAATCATAATGTTCATTCCTAGCATAATGATGATATTTATGCCTATATATCCATGTTCACACATTCCAAATAAGATAAAAACAAAATGGAGAAGAATAAAATGCTATATAAGTACACCTACACTATGATTTCACACATATCAATCCAAAGAGAGAAGCAAAATTGAGGTGTTGGGGATGTGTAGGCAACTTGATGGAATTAAATAATCTTAAATATTATTCATAGAGCACAAGACACCAAACCAAAAACTATTTCCATGAAAATAAATTCCATAAATGCTTCTAACTTCCCTCAAATACATTTAGTCCAACTCCTCTCCTCCTACACATACCAAGTGTAAACTGATTGACCTTGTTGACCTACCCAATAAAGAGATATGAGAGAGAGGTCAATTTTTACCATATTTGGACCTATTTAAACTACTTGAGCTTGGAAGTGAATTATGGGAATCTCAAGGTACTTACTTGAATCCTTCCCATGTGCCATCTAAGCTATGTAGTCCACATAATATCAAAAACTCCCCTTTTTTCAAGTGATTTTCTTGATTTTAACATTGCACCTATCACATTTTTAGTTTGAAATAGTTCCTTGACATTATTTGAGTGTAATTTCAGATTACATCTTTAACATTTTCCCTTTCATGAAAATTACATACAACTCCCCTAGAGGGACCAAAAGGTGACATAAATGGATATAAGACAAAGTGAACAAATATGACAAAGACTAAACATATAATGTGACCCTCAAAATGTGATTAGACCTCTATAAAGACTATGTGAAATATGTTAAAACTTGGAATATCTCATGACAAGTTTTATTATGCAAGAGGGTCAAATTTATTCAATAGGTAGATAGGGTTGATAGTATAAAAATGATAATGCATAAGAGTGATAATCAAATCTATAGTAGGATAATTAAATGTTATTTTTAGATATAACATATTTTGAATTTATTAAATTGATATAAGATAAAAATATGAAGTAAAACTATGATATATATGGAAATGATAAATAAATAATGTACTTTACTAGTTTTGATTCTAACATAATTCTAGATTTGGAACAAACAAGAAGTAGATGGGAAGAAAATTCAAGAACAATCACCAAATTCTAGACTGAGTGCCTCTAGAGTTATGGAATCTAGAATCAACCTTAGACATTAACATCTATACTACTATCTGAACTAGACATAGGTGTCTTATATGGAATATCTACTTGAAGAGGATGCAACTACCTAGATGTTTTTGGGTTTATCTTTGCCTTTGACCTGGTGTATTTAGATATGGTTCATAAACTATTGATCCTCATGAAATGGAGAAAATATAATTCTTCTTCTTCATAATGACCTTGGGAAAAATGGGTTGGTGGGGTCAAGGTGTTGAGCTAACCCTAAAGACCCCTTTATTAAAGGATGTTGCCTACATAACCACTACATTGAAGAGTGTCTTAGACTAAGGTAGTTATCCCATAATGTATTGGATTATTTGTGAGAATAAGGGTTTAATATGTGTAAATCAATTTTATTATTGACCTAGCTCATAAATTCTCAAATCAATATATTGGGATGCTCCTTCAATACTTCATAGTTATATATGTGTAGTCCCTATGACTGATATGGAAATTGGAATAAATAGGGAAGATTTGCTCAATTGAATGCTCTTTGGTATGAATGTTAGGTTATGAATAAATTATGAGTGATTATGATTATATATCACTCCAATTAATAAATATCTCACATTAAATAAATTACCCTGACCATTAGGATATGTTTCATTTTCAAAATTGATTACTTTAGGGCAATAAAAATCTACATCAACGTAAGACACTAACATCAACACAAAGGTCTAGGACTAATTATTGTGTCATGGAAGTTATAAAATAGGTAAAATCTTATAGATTATAGGGGTATAATATAAGTATATTTTAAGAATTCTGGGTAATATAGAAGGTATGGGTCATCAACTTAACACTATTCAGACTAATAGATATGCCAAGGGGCATAAGATAGAGCAAATGTAAAAATTAAAAAAGTGGGAGAGGTCAAAAACTAAGAGGAATGAATAAGGTATGATTTTCTAAAGTGTATAATACTAAGGTGATATAAAATTCATAAATATCATCTACATTTCCCCCTTTTTAATCTAGTAATGAAATTGTTCATTTAAAGGAGAACAATGTGTACCTAGGTATCTATAGCACACCTTGCCTTTGTGGGACTCCAACTGAGTGATTTAATGGTGAGTTATCTTAAAATAATATCATTTTATAGTATATAATCAATGCATATAATATTAAATTAAAATCATTAAAAAGATTAAAATTGAAATAACAAGGTCTAGGAGTACACCTATGTATCAATGCAACTGCCTTGCCTATTGGTAACTTGGTTTGAATGATGTATCATTATGAATAATTGAAACTAAGATAAGTAAAAATATATAAATATGAAAATTTCATATATATAAGGATATATATAGATAATATAAGGCACATGCTCTGAACCGTGGAGAAAAGGTGAGTTGCCACCCGCTAGTTGATATTAGCTCAACCATACAACCCAATCATACTTATAACTTGGTGAGAATGAGTGAAAAAAGTCAATCCATACCATATATTTTGTGAGGATGGATGATGTACTAAATTTAAACCTATAAACTTGGAAATATTTAGTGATTAATCACCTCAACCATACCAAAACAAAGTCAACTACTATAGTATAATGGCTCAATATAGTCCATAATAGTCTGACCTAGTATGTGATGACAATCCATAAAAGAGTTTTGAAATCTGAATTTGATTTTTATTTTTCAATATTAGGTGCAAATTTCATAGATTATGCACCTTATGTATGTATCATGCTAAAAATATGTATAGAAATGGTGACAATATATAAAATTCTACCATAAATGTGTATTTGAATAATATGGCTATGTGTTTTGGATAATTTGGAAATTTTCAAAAATATGGGTATAATATTACCATAACATTCCCCCATAATATTGGATAAATCTAAAAATTTATATAGGTTGTAATGTGGAGGACATATTTCTAAAACATGCCCCTATTGAATCTAGGTGTGTAAAATATTGAATAAGCATTGAGAACATGCTTTTGAAGCATGCCCTTACTGAATCTAAAAATTATACCAAATGTGGAGAAAATTACTCTATGACATGCCCCCACTGATATGCCCCCATCCATTTTAGGTGAGTAAATAATATAAATTGGTAGTTATCTCACCTCAAAAGGATAAATCAACTGTATAATTTGTGAATGGAATCATGTAGTATATAGAACATGTTTAGGTAAATGTATTATTGAAATGAAGAGAAAAATTTGATAACATGAAGGCCTAATATACCTTATAAATAACATGGCAACATCTAGATAGAAATAGGAAAATCCCAATAAGCAAACAAGCACACAAAAAAGAACACTCAAAATAAAATCAACATATAATCATATCAAAAGACCATAAATAAGGGGCATGTTCAAATGTTGCACAATCAAAGGGACATGTCTTATTAAAATTCCCACAAAACAAATAATAACATATATAAATATCTATACAACAAGTAATGACATATATCAAAATGCTCCCATAGACAAATGATCACATTCAAATGCAAGAAAATAACAAAATAAGACAAAGGAAGTATGTAAAGGAAATCATAATCAACCAAAATAAACATATCATAGTAACACATGGATCAAATGTGTTAGAAAAAAATGTTATGTCCATAGCATATCAAGTACTCTATGAAAGATATAGTCATGGATAAAGGCATTTGAATTAAACAAGAGATCAAACATGATAATGAAGATACCATATAATGATATAACATGTGTGTACTAAGCTCAAAGAAGTATATGCCTCCATTGTCCACATGACATGAGTAGAGTGAAGGCCCAACATCTAAAATAGCAATAAAACATGTATTTGTGTATGTTTGTATCACTCTCACATAGAATATTGAATCACATATGTATTTAAAATTAACAAATATTCCATCCACCAACATGGAACTAACACACATATGCCAAAGATCCAATAGAATATTTTTATGCTAAAAAGTAATTTTTGAGTTTTGAAGGTTTTTTATTTTTTTAGTATTTTATGAATATGTGACATTTTTCAACTCTAAGTTGGATCTTTGACATTTTTTATTTGTGATTCAATAAGTTGAAAAGGTACATATAATTTTACTCCTCATTCTTTACATGTGTAGTATAATAAATAATGCTATCATTTTGAATATGTATTAATTGGCCTTCATGAGAAAAAGAAATACTTTGCTGATTTAGATCATTTTAGTTTCCATTTAATTTAAACAAAATCTGCCCAATTTAAATTAGTGTAATATATTATGGGGTAATACCCATATTTTATTAATAAAAATTTAGGGCCCACAAGAAATGGGAATAACAAAGTAACCCAACAAACCTTTTTGTTTCCCCTTATCATATGGATCTTTAGCATGGTACCCAAGTTATGAAAAATGTCTTTCACTACAATAGTTTTATGATTTAATATTATTAATGTGGTTATGCCAAAAGTAAGAACCACTCATGAATAAATTAGTTATTAAATCTTGGTGACATGAACTATTTTTGTGTCATTCCCCTTGGGATTATTTAATAGAACAATGACCTTGGATTGGCCCCATGTTAAGTAATATTTTCAAATTGGTCATATAAATATTAGGAATACCATATTTTTTTTCATTATGATCCTTATGTAATTTATCACCTCACTTTATGTGAGGGTAAAAAAAAAATATTTTTAATTATTTATGCTCAATTTTTTTGGATGAGTAACTATTAATAAAAGGCATATCTATGCACATCATTATATAAATGGGTAAATGATTCATATTATTTATGCAATGATATTTAATTTATTAGGGAGATACTACCTCTACTAAAAATAAATTAAAATTCTAAATCTAAGGGCCTAAATTCTATCTCATATGATGTATTTTTGACTCTAATAGTATGATCTTGAAGGGATTTATCATCAAACTGCTTGAACTATGTAAATATGCTAATGTAAGTTTTGAAACTTTTTGGATATTATAAGACATGAAGAAATAATCTTTTGATTATGACAAATTGGTCAAGTAAACTTTCAGTAGGCTATAGAACTAATAATGAGGCTCATCATAAATGCTCATATGGAATACTTTTAATAATAGATTGTCAGCTTTTACCTATTGACCAAAAGAATGTACATAGTTAATCATGTCATCGAATGGGTCCTTGTGAATCAAAAAGAGAGGTACATATATTAGATAAAAATATTTGGATAAGTATATTCAAGTTTAAATTGTGAAAGAGGTTGATTTTTTAATGAGGTAACATTTGCATTAATATTATGGAAATCTATTTGCATTTTAAATCTAGAAACCTATTTTTTAATATCCCTAATAGTAGTCATCACAAAATTAATATATTCCATGGGAACAATGGTTTTTCTCATAGTTTTTATAATTGGTTCCAACCCACCATATGTTTTTAATATAGGCATATGATTATCATCATCCTAATGGATAACAAGTGCAAGTTCATGGTCACTAAATTTATAATATATTTTTGTAGTGGTATTGGATCTTTGAATTTTGGTAATTTGGTATATCATTTTAATAGCTTGGACAATTGGAATAACTTTTTTCATTCACTTTTGGTAAGGATATAACAATTGGATCTTGAGGAAGCTTTTGTAAAGGCATCTATTTTTTTATAGTATGAACCTTTGTAAAAATACATATTTTATATGGTTTTTTCACAATAGGAGAATTTTTCACTTTAGGTTTGTAATGATTTCTTATTCATGATGGTTTAATATTAATTGGTAAATATGCCATGATCTCTTATTTAACATTTAAAAAAAATCAATATCAAATGAAGGTAGGAAAAAGTCATCACCTTTGGCCAAGGAATATTATTTGGAAATATTGGAACATGAGTGGTTTTGATCAATGAGCTTGAAGTAAAATCCCATTTATAACTATTTTGTAAATCCTCCATGATATCCTTATGGATTTGGCAAAAACTACTATGATTAAATGAAGGAATAATTTTTCAACGTGAGACCAAATTTTGTGTAGAAGGTAAAGCCAAAGGATTTTGATCTTCGTTAAGGTTGATCAACTTATTTTGTAAGATGGTGGGAACATGTACCTAATTAGAGGGATAGCATCTAACACCATTAAAATATTTGATATTATATACTTTAGAAATTATAAGAATGTAATAGTAATCAATTTGGATTCATTCCTTGAGGTAGAGTTGGAGAGTTTCATAATAATAGTCATGAAAGTAATAGATATCATCTATGATGAGAAAGATAAAGAACAAAAAAACTAAGATAAGGTAATAGATAAACATCTAAAAGAGAATGTTTATACACCAATTATGATCTAAGATCATGTTCACCAAGTGTTTAACTCTAAATTTTATGTGGATCCTACTTGGGTAGATGGGGTTAATAATATAGAAATGAAAATGCACAAGAGTGATAATTAGATCTACAGTAGGCCAATTAAACACTAAACTCAGATACAACATATGATAAATTTATTAAAATTAGATAGGCTAAAAATAGGAATTATAACTATGATAGATGTTAAAATGACAAATAAATAATGTAATTAGATGGTTCAAATGCTAACAATTTATTTATCTAGAATAAGAAGGAAGTAAAATAGAAGAGGATTCTAAATTAGTTTCTAAATTATGGATTGAGTACTTCTAGAATCACAAACACTAGGATCAACCTTGGACATTAGATTTAATTCTACTATATGAACTAGACATAAAAATATTATATATAATAAATACTTGAAAATGATGAAGCCACCTGGATGCTTATGGGTTTATCTCTACCTTTGTTCTGGTGCATTTAGATCTAGGTATGGGTTGTCACTCCTCACAAAATGATAAAACCTTAGTTATTCATCTTCATAGTGACTTGGGGAAAATAGGTTGGTGGGATCATGGTGTCTATCTAACCCCAAAGACCCCTATATTAATTGGTGTTTCCTACATATCCACTAATCTGAAGAGTGCCTCAAACTAATGTACTTCTCCCTAAGGTGTTGTCTTGTGTGTGTGCACAAGGGTGAAATATATGGAAAATAAGTACAATAATTACTTAGGTTATAACTTGTAAAATCATTATCATATAATAATCCTTCATTACTTCATACCTATAGATGTGTAATCCTTATGATCTATAAGAAATATGAATGCCAGGTTAGATCATTGAAAGATCATTCTACCAAAGATATTTTAACTCAAAATTTTAATTCTCATCTATGAATGTATCTAACATGAGCTAGGATGGTGAAATTATGGTTATCTAACCTCAACATCCTAATTCATGTTGATGTCCATATAGACACATCTGAAATTTTAATTCTCAACATCCAAAGATCTAACCTAAACATCCCAATGCTAGTGTCCTTATGTAAGTAGGGATGGTGAACTTATGGTGGCCCTTTTCTTGGTTCTAGGGAGTTTGTCCCTATATGCATATATATTTCATTATCCCTCTTTTTATTTATTTCAATTCCAAACCCTATGCATCTACGTTTGTTAGGGTATTTAAGGAACACAAGTATAAAAGGAGTAGTATTATTAGGGTAGGATAGATGAGACCTCAACATCCCACTCCTAGTTCATGTTTATGTCATCTTGTACAATCCATATACTAAATTTTAGCCTATCACTTATCTATGTTTGTTAGTTCTCAACTAAGTACATATATTGTAAGTCATTTATTATTTATAGAATAATGATGTAAATGAATTATTATACAAATTAGTGGCTATTGATATTTATATATGTATTCACTGATTTATTGTTCTAACATGTTAGCAACCTAGGGTTTTACATTCCATAATCCCATTAAAACTTAAATAATTTGATGATCCCAACTTAATTTGAACATATTTCCTAAAAACCTTAGTACACCATTAGGTTTTACTTTTTACTTAGAGAATTTACTCAGTTTCTATTTTCAGCCTTTCATTATTATTATTATTATTATTATGATGGAAGCAATTTTATTCTTTTTGGTACAAGGTTTGGTGGTCTATATTACATGTCCATTACCTACCATTTGTATAATGATGAACAAGCATTTCTCTCCTCTCATAGATCACATTATAATTCATATTACTTCACACATTAGTCCACCTCCTTTTGAGCTCCCCTTCAATACAGATCATTGTTGCATGGCCAATTTTGAGTTACTTTTAGTTACTACTTGATGACATTGATCTTAGAGGCCTCATTTTAATCCTTCTCCACCTAGACCAGATAACTACCTTTAATTTCATCCCCCCTCTACTACTTTCCCTCATAAAATAATAGATCATGTGGTTTGACTTATTACTAGGTATAAGCATATGCCTCCTTAGTCTATATGGGAATAATGTAATCCCTCCATCCCTCCTTATCCACAAAACAATATAATAGAACCTAGGGATCAACACAAAGCATATGATATTGTGCATCAATTGAGAAATAAACCAACTAAGATTTATATATTTTAATTAATTCAAAATGAAATAATCATCAAAGATATTCATGTTCAAACACTCAATCATACATATTTGACTTATGATATAAAACTAAATTATTTATCATATATCATGAACACTATTAAGGACATTAAGGATGTTATACATTTTGGAAATAAGGATTTTCCATCATAGATACTTATCAATCAAAATATACCAATCTTAATTTTGGCCTAAATCAAAACCACCATTATTAAATGAGTTCTAATTTATAGTAGTTATTCAAGTCTTAACATACACAACCTCACATTTTTATATAATATGGGGGTTTATATAGCATCCATTCATAAAACATATAACATTCAAGGTTTTGATGCCATTCCATAACAATTATTGGGTTTTATTACATTGGATATCATGGTTGGACCAAAAAACCTATCCACATAGTTTCAGGTGATGCCTAATAATTTTGCTTACAATTTATTACATAAGAGACCTTAGATACATGCCATGGAGGTTTTACCATATACCTTACACATATGTGTCACATTTTTACATGAGGTATATTTATACACTTCTTCAGATGATAACCAACCATTTAGATATTGAAAATTCATTGAGCCTACTACCACAAGTATATATTTAGATGGGACACCTCATGTTATAATATATTCCCCACCTCATATCATCCCTATATAATAGATGCATACATATGGGATCAAATAATATAGAACCACTATTTCAAAACTAGTTTTAGATCCTCTTATAACACCATTATCTCCACCCATGAAGGATAATGATCTTCCTACAACACTATTACCTTCACCCATGATGGATATTGATCCTCCTATAACATAATTATTTCTACCCATGGTGGTTGATGAGATTCACATAACATAATTACCATTACTTGTTGATTTAGAGGAAGTATACATCAAAAAATTAGATACATATTCTAAGATACCATAGAGAATAGCATAGCACCCATGAATATTGATTATTATTTATGTGGATTGAGATTCACTCTAGTAGGCATTAGAGAGTACATAGATGATTTTAGGTAACTCATAATTTTACCTACATAAATTTCACCACTAGTTCACAACTCCATATATATAGGATCAGACACCTACATTTAGAGGCATATTATTTTATACACTTAGTACATATGGCTACATCTATGGATATTGATCCAATTATCTAGATTTAGGTAGGCAGTACATAAGATAGACCACACTATATTTTACAAATATTACTTGATAGATATTGATGGCACTGCTTAGAGTTCACCATGAATCTATTAGTAGATTATCACAATAGGATGATAGACCCTTTTATCATTTTCACATGGTTATTGGGCATGATAAAAATACATGCATAGCATTGAAACATAAATTAAATAAATTCAAGTCTTAGGTCAAAATCCAGATTACACAACCTCCACCTCCACACGTATAGGAACCACAATAGACTCTTTTATAAAATGACTATTCAATCCTTCATCAAGGACCAATACATCTCTAATGTTACTATATATGAGGATATTGATCCCAACACTTGTATATTATAATTATTACAACACATAAGACATTAGGAGGTGTAGCTATAATATGATATAGATTATCGAGACTCCTTAGGACATATCACACTACTAGTTACATGTGGTCCAAAGGAAGTTAACAAACTACTCTTAATCATAATCATAGGCACTTATATATAGGTTGCACTTGGTAGTACATGGTTACAAGAAATGGATGCCATAATTAACTAGACAAAAAATTGCTTGACTTTCAATTATGGGGTGCACATAATTTGCATTCTGAAATATGGCATAAATGAGAACAACATATTTTATATAGATACCATGTGGTGTAATGTATTCTACCTTGGGAATGCATAGGAGGATTCATATGGAATAGATCAACATGATATTTAGATGTACATAATATGGAATAATGATAAGGATAAGGCTATACTTGTACCAACATCATGGTATGATGATCACAATGATGATTATTTATTTGAGTTTGGGTAGATTCATTATTCTATATTAGATGACATCTAAAAATATTTTTCATTTGACCATCCACATCCTATGGATATGCTCTTAGGTCTATAGATACACTACATTTCATTTGTATATAATCTCATTTACTTACACATTACTTGTATATAGTTTATCTTACCTTGATCCTTGTATATAATTTCATTTTCATGTTACTTGTACACAATGTATACTCGTAAAATACAAAAATAATATAATATGTTTAAAAATACAGAAACATAAAAAAAAAATCTCAAAAAATACAAAATTTACATTGTATGCAGTTCCATGTTTACATTCTTTGTATTTTATAGGTACTAAATATTTTATCTTTACTAGTATATTCAGTTTTATCATACATACATGATTTACTTATTCTATTCAAGTCTTTATAGATCATTACATGACTCAGGTCCTCTACATAAATTCAAATTCACTACTATCTACCCATTGGGGGTACATACATAGATACATAGATCCAACATTGACACATTCACCCATTGGGGGAATTATACTACAAACCTTCTAGTTTTCTAGGTTATATCTTTCTATACTCCATATGATAGATTTTATATTTATTATATCTCAATATTGATCATCCTATACTACATAATTTTTTTTTTGACTACAACTATGCTAGACTCAGCTTATGTACATATTTTGTCTTATACAAATTTGTATCACATGTTCATGCATACTTTTATTTCTAAATTTACTAGTTTATATTTGATTTATCTATTTTATTATACATATTTTCAAGGGAATTTGGATATGCCATTTTTATATGGCTATAATTCAAGTCATTTCATTATGTATATGCTTCAAACATATTCCCATGTCCTTGTGTGTGCCTCCTTGATTGTGTATGGGAAAATTTGAACATGTCATTACATGTTGTTCAAATCCAACCTTGGTTTTTTTGTGCATATTTTTACATTTGAACATGTCCTTGTATCTTTCATATTTCTTAGAATTAGTAACATGTGCCCATGTCCCTTGTATCATGGCCCTTGGCCTAATTTACAAGTCTTATGTGTTTGTATGTATGATTTTATTTATGCATCATGGCCATGACACTTATCTCTTTAATATTACATTCATATCTATTATATTGTGACATGAGGGACCTCATGCATATCCCCTTCTTATTGGGTGCCTTGATGGACATTATGCCCCATGTCTCTAGGTAGTTACCTAGATTATACTCTTGATTTATTATTCATGTGCTTTCTTACATTTTTATATTTATCTTGATAACCATGTGAATGCTACATATAACATACATCATAAATTACAAAATTATCCTCAAATTATTTTACATTTTTATGTCATGTATAAACATTATATTTTTTTCTCATGCATATATCATATATTCTTAGTCTAACACATATGATGCATATATTTTATTTTTAGGATAGTTATTACAGAGGTTCAAAAACTCCCATTAAAAGAGGGGGAATTCATAAGGGTTTGTAATAGAGATCAAGCCATCCTAATGCACTCAAAACATAGTTTTCATCACATAGACACATAATATAGAGATCAAATTCTACAAAATATAATCAAAAATAGTCACATATAGATTATCTTAGTTTGCATAGAAATAACACATTAGTCAATAGTGTGTCACATAGGACACTAGTAGAGTCTGTTATTGACAAAGAGATAGTGTTATTATCTATTATAAATAGAAATTTCTAAAATTAATAGAAAATTACATCATGTACAATCTAGGTTTGCATAGTATCAGTCATTGAATATCAAATATGCTCAGTTTTCAAATGTTGCATAGCTTTTGATTAGATTAGGGGAACCATGCATAAAATGATCACTCCCAATTTAGTTTTAGATACATAGACATATATTATTATGACATATTCTAGAATTTGTATACATATATATTAGAGTTTGGGGTATGAGTGTGGTGAACTATTCCCATATGTTCCATTTGACACCAGTACTCTCAGATAGAATGTTAGCTCAATGATATTCTCCATATTATTACTATAGATACCATTTACACTATGTTTACACTAAATTGATTCTTTATTCCATCTACAATAGTTGGAATTTATAAGAATTCCCTAAGCTACATTATTGAATGCCTGAATGGCCCCTAAGACATTTTCCATTTCAAAGTTTCCAAGTGGCCCTAAAGCCATCATATAAAATTTTAGTTACATCACATAGGTTTAATTATATTTATAAAATTTAGTTTTATATATATCTACTATACATGGGTAGGTAATGATGGAGTTATAACCTAATTGAGTTCTTGATCCATCTACATAGGAGGGTTAGATAAGTCATCAGTCTAATCCAAGTTATTTAGAGATTATGATCCATTGAGTAAGGCTGGCCAATCATGGATTCAAGGCTAGCTTGGGTTCTTGATCCACCCACACATGGGTTTTAATCAATGCATTTTCTCAATCCAAGTTATTCACCTTTTGATCACCATTTATATACACAAACAATATGTCACTAGGTTTTAGCTTTTGTTTACATACCTAATGAGGTGTACTCATTAATTTACTATTTCTCTCATCTCTTTACTTGGTTTTTTATTTTATCTTGATTACTCTTAAGTAAGTATTAGTTCATTCATGTTTCGTTTGTAGGACATGTAATGGAGCACACTTTGCAGACTTAAACCTAGATTCATAGGATTTATCTCATAGGTAAGTATAAGTATGTCTCTTTTTAATTTATCTTATTCATTTCACTTTAATACATTTCTAAAATAAATGGGGGAAATGTAATCATCTAAAATGTCATTTAGTGCAATGAGTGTCACTTGAGACAACTTTATCTTAGCTTATCCCTATACATATCTAAGGGCCTCTCTTGATCATTTTAAAACTTTTGTATTGGTCTAACCTATTCTTATATACCAAAATAAACACTAATCCATATACTAGGCACCTAGGTCTCATTTTTTCCCATTCCTACCACCAAAACATTGGCATGGACCTTTATATTAAAACACATTGTGCTATTGACCAAAGGGTAGTGATAATATCCCCTTTCTTATTAATCTCCTAATGGATATCTTTCCATTTCTCTGAGTACTCCTAAGGTCGGCCTAGACCTATTTCACATCTTGACAAGAACTAGAATGTTATATATAGACCAATTTTAATCACGTATCCATTATATAAAAATAATATGAAAATAATCATAAACAAACTCAAAAATAGTTGTGTAAATCAAGGTCATTGATCCATATTCTACCCTACTTCTACTTACACCCATATACAATATCCTAGAGCTTAGATTACTCATATTTAAAATCTTAAGTAACACTTAAATCATTCAAACTAACACTCATATAATCATTTAATTGTACTTGCACTAGAATTTAGATTAGGACAACTACATCCAGATTGATCCCCTTTTGAGGTATTGGTATTTAGAGAATACTCAGCACATGTGGTGTTGAGGTCATGTCTAGCCTACCCTATTAACTCCATTATTTTCTACTTTTGATATTCAGATACCCTAAAAAACATGGAGGCCTAGGGTTTGACATTAAAATCAATAATAATATAGAACAAATAATGAAAAAACATCTATGCATACATGCATAGTCTCCCCAAAATTAGGTGAAGGTCCACCTAGAATTTAATTTTCCCTAATTACAAAAGGATACTAACATGGCATAAGAGACACTAGCATAGTGAACTACTATCCAAAATACCACACTATTATGTAGGAGGATTTCTAACTATTGGTTCCTATTCATGACATCTTTCAAAATCCCTATACAAGTTTTTAACTTGTCATTTGTCCATCTTAGTCAGTTTTTATCTAAGTACATCTCTTATAATTCATTTATTATTTATACAATAATCAATTAAATTAATTATTGTAAAAATTAGTTATTATTGACACTATTATATTTTTTCCCCAATTTATTATTCCATCACTTTATAAACTTAAGGTTTTACATTCCATATTACCCTTAAATCCTGATTTAAAAGTCTCCATATTTTTGGTGGATCTCATTATCCTTATGAAGAGTACCTAGTTTGGTGAATCCCAGTGTCAACTTTTTAGTGTTTGAATAGTGGGATTTTCCCACTTATATAGATATTTTTATTTAGTACACTCATTGCAAAATAATAGGGGGTGAGAGTTGCACATACTTATTCAAGTGTTGTGTTCCTTATTATCCCTTAGTGCATTAATTATTCTATTTTAGGAAGATAATTATAGTTTGTATAACTTTAGTGAGTTGTGGATTTAGACATGACAATGTTTTTTTATCTAGTATCCCCACCAACTATCATCTATTTAGTATTATATTCAAACCACTTATTCTCATAAAATATTTTATGAATTTTGAGTCATTTGAGTGCTTTTTTTAATGTATTTATTCCATAGAGTGCACCTACCTTAGCATTGTGTATATTCTTTAAGTTGTGCTTCTTTGAATGCATTAAAACATAAGTTATCTATCCACTTTCATTGTGATTTTACTATTTTTTGAGTAAATTTCAATAACACATTTCATGCATCGTTACTCTTTTTTCATAGTTTTGTGGTCAATGTTCTTTACTAAGTGAGTATTATATAGAGTAGCAGTTCCTATATTACTTGGTGGTTACATCAATCAACATATATGCATTTTAGTAAGATGGATTGGTCATCATAGGAACACTTAGTACTACACTATGAATTTTTACATAGGTACCTAATAAGGCCTAGTTTCTATGATGCATCATTACTTGTTATTTTCTCAAACCTCATTCTATATTTAATGGAGGGTGTTGGAGTGTTCATGTTCACACTAGTTAGGTGTTTAAATTAATTCATAACTACATAGGTTTGATTAAAGTTCACACTCACTTAATGAGGTAATCTTTTTTTTGGAGTTTTTTTTTTCTAGGAAGTTGTTATTAATATTTTTAGTTAAGTGAAAATATTATATTCTAACAATATTTGTTTCATGAAAAATTTATTGTTACACAAAATAAAATCTCATGGATATTTAATTGGCACATTGTTTTTAATTTAGGAGGTAGATGGTACAAATTATTATGGAAATAATGAGACTAATTATTGTGTATATAATCATGTTTTTTTTGTGATAATAATGTGCAAGAGAGATCCTTCATCTTGAAATATTTTTGATAACTCTAATATTATCGTCACTCTACATTATAGCTAGGTAAGTGAAATTAAACATATGTATATATTTATTTTATTTATCTCATTTATTAATATCTATTACAACACTTGATTTTATATCTATTTTTAGTTGTGTTAATTCCTAAAGTTCCATCCCAAATTACACTATTGTGACATGCGATGATATATGGGTGGGAAATATATATAAACCTATATTTTCCACTTACTAAATATTTATCTTTCACAAAATTTTAGTGCACCAATGTCCTTGACTACATGTCCCAAGGAGTGAATTGGGATCTAGGTGGTTTGAATCATGGAACTTTGTGAGGCATTCCCCCATGATCATCTAATATATATGCTTATATTATTTATCATGCCATTTACTTAAACTAACATATATTTATTACATTTACATAGATTTCCCTCCTCTTCTTCATGTTTTCATCTATTTTCCTACTATATTAGTCTTGATGATATAGATTTCAAGTATTTCATATATTTATTTTTCCTATTGTATAAGGATGAATAATAAACTTATCTCTTGGTGTTCCACAACACACCCCATTTTCAAAATTTCAAATAGGGATCCACAATTATCATAAAATTTACATAGTCTAAGTGAACCTAAGAAGTTACAAACATTTAATTGGTTTATTTGTATTAAAGTTATTTTGGGTTAGGTTTTGCATTTGATCTAAAAAAATCAAATATTGGGTGTGGTATATATTTTTTATATTCATAAAATTTTATATTATTTTAAAAACTTAATCAAAGATTGATCTTTTGGGTTTATTTTACTAAAAAAGATAATATGTATTATATATTGACTTTAAAATGTGTATATGATTATGTATAAGACTTAAGATTATTTCACATTTAGTACTTAGCTAAATTATGTAGCTACATCTCTTAAAATTATTGATCTAAGCTCCCAAGGCTATAATTTATTGAATAGTTATGGAACTCTAAAATCTATCCATTTAGTGGAATCACATATATACATAGTATATAATTCAATAGTCATGATTTTTTATTCTCTTAATCTCCAAATGCCTTATATTGAGACAAGTGGCATGATCTCATTAACTTGGAAGCCTAGAATCCAATCATAGTAATTAAAACCTCAAAAAATCCTAAATTCCATGGATTAATGGGAGTCATCCATGTTGGATGATCTTGTTAACATGGAATCCCATAATCCAATCATAAAAAGTATAATCTCAAAAATTCATAAGTTACCCAGATTAACAAGATCCATCCATGTGACATTATCTCATCAACCCACAAGACTAGAAACTAGTCAGGAAAAGTGTAATTATAAAGTTTTAAAGAACCTTTAGAACCTCAAGTTAATTCCACATGGAATGATCCATTTTACATAGAAAATAATGGACTATAGTATGTGATCATATATTCTAAGTTTTTAAGATCACTTAGAACCATTCACATGTCATCATCTTAGAATCCTAGAGCATGATAATCAAAGATACACTACTAAGGCTTTATTCTTTTCATAATGTTGAGAGTTATCCACATGGTGTGATCTCAAAAGCTCAAAGCTTGAAAAAAAGGTACAATGGTAGATTAAATATAATACTTTGGATCACTTGGAAACATCTAGTGTCATCATCATATTAATCTAAATCCCACTAAACATCATATATAGTTATGTTAAGAAGAGCTTTCAAAACCTTGATATTACGACATATCACATGATGAAGCTCACTTAGTGCCTATTAATAAGAAGTGTGTAGTATGTGACCAAGAGATCCCTTTGATTCTATGTGATTGTGAAAAATGGAAGAATATTGTTGACTCATGGCTTATAATATGTATGAAGTAAGATTATAAAAATAAATACCCTAGATAAATGATATTGTAAGAAGTGTCACAATCATATATAATCATAGATGGAATGTGAATAAAAATCTAATACCTGGACTAAAATCTAATGAATGGGAAATGGACACCTATCTTAAGGTAATGACTAAGCATTAATGGATAATGAAAATTTAAAAACTATAAAATAATACCTACATAAGTTGAATGGAAAATTTAAATTGAAATAGGAAACACAATTAAAAGTTGTTGTTGCATTAGTTTTGAATGGACTAGGAATTCAAGTCTTAAGATTTATGCAATATATTAAAATTTATAAACACATCAAGTCATCATTTCCATCAATTTAACTATTTTAAATTATGAATTTGATCTATCATATCATAAAATTCCATAGATTTTCTATTAAATATTTTATACGTATTATTCATTCAATTTACGAAAGCTTTTTAGTGATTTACAATGTAGCATTGGTGTCTTCCTTATGAGTAGGTGAACCTCCTTCTTCATACACTATCATAGGTGGACCTAAATATCTAAATATAGTGTTTGATAATAAAGTGCTTAAATTTAAATTCTATCATTAAACAACCATTTAGGATGTAGTACACAATAGAGAGATGTACTAGACATAATACCATGTAGTTGAGAATGATAGATTATAAAATGATGATTTGAATCTAATTAAAACCATGGAACTACACAATGCTATTACAAAATATTAGGTAATGACTTGTATCAACCTACTACTTTATTTATTTATCAATGGAGTTATTATCAATAATTACCTACACTTCAGCCTTCATAAGAATGCAATGGCTTATATTCTATGGGTGCCCTTTGAGAAGAATCAATAACTCCCCATCGTAGAAGTAACCTATGACCAAGTATCTATTAATGCTTCATTAGAGTAGAACATAGTTGAGGAAAAACTTGAGCAATGTCTTAAGAAATGAGAAAAAACATACATATGAGGTGTTATTTACTCAATCCCTATACTTAAATTTAGGCCAAAAATAAGAATTACCATGGAAATAATTAATATACTATATAATTTTCTTAGCATCACCTATGTGCATGAGGAATGGGTGCCCTCATTATATATTATTTTGATTACTGACAAAATTGTGTCACTTGGTGAAATTCTCAACATGAGGCTAGGTGCACAAATATTAAAATTTGATCAAAGTATTTTCAATAGTAACTTCTAAATGATGTCCTATGTGATGGACACAATGATGGAAATGGTGTAAAAAAATCATGGGCAGCCTTGGGAACCATCTAATGAATATGTTAAGAACAAGGTTTATGATTATTTATCCATGACACATGTTTATAAGTTTAGGGATGAAATCAAATGGATTTCAAAAGATATATATCCTCAGGTTTATCAATCCATCTATATACATAATATGCATAAGATTTTAGAGAGTAAAAGGAGTATTGATAAGAAAGGAGATTATTGATACTATCCTAAATGTAATAATATCAGAATAGAAGGATCTAGGGAAACTCCACTATTCTTGCCCTGTTATATCCTTGATCAAGTGGTAGAGTAAGAGATTACACACCAAATATATAATAGTATATATGATAAGCTTGGTGCTAAACACCAAGGATACTACTTGTCAAAACATAGTTTAAATTCATGCATTCGATCACACCATAGTACATAAGTTAATTCAAGTAGTTTTCAATCATAGTCAACATAAACTTTTTTAGGGATATTTTCATATCTTTAATCCTATTTACTATTTTTGTCATGTTTCCAATTCTATAAAATTATGTAGCATATAGTATTTTACTATAATATTTTTATATTTTAGTAATTCAATTTCAATAGTTTAATTATATTAGTTTGGATTTTCTTCAACTAAAATATATTAAAAAACTACAAAACTCTCTTGTTTTCATAATAGTTGATAGAATTTTCCATACTTATTGGATTTTTTAAGACTATGATGCCTATACTATTTTATATTAGTTTTTATTAGTTGGTTATGTCAACATATTTACTTTCATTTTGATCATACATTATTATGTGAAAATGTTATCAATTTTAGTGAGATATTAGATAGATTGATATTATATTGAAATGGTTATATTGTATTTAAAATTGCAACTGAAATTGATTAATTGTAAATATATGGAATAGATTGTTAAGCTCAGTCATAATGATTATTTTATTACATGATAAATTTTTTAATGATTTTTGAAGTTGTTTTAAAATAGAGGTCCCCTACTCTATAATATTTAATAGTATATATTTAAAATATTATTTTTCTCTTGGGTCTCATAAAGTTCTTATAAACTTATTATTTAATAATTTCATGTTATCAACTTATTATAAATTTATAAAATGATTACATTTTATTAATTTAATTAACTTTAATAATTAGTTAACTAAAAGTTACTTGTAATATAAACTGAAACTACCTATAATAAGGAGAGATTTTAAAAGATACTTGAAGGACATTAAAAAGAGATAAAATCATACATGTACAAGATATATTTGAATTAAGATTCAAATATAAAATTTATATAAAATACATATTTCTAAGTAGAAGATTACTTGTAGGAAGACCGAATAATATATTGTCTAATGACAAAGTAAGTTGCTTGATATACATAGGTATATCTAGATTTATCATTTACTTAATAAATAATTATCCAAAGTGATAAATTATTAACTCATTTTATGATTATATAATATTCAGTCATATGTGAAAATAATAATTTATTACTTTTCTCTAATAATGATGAATACTTTGTATCTCTTATGACAAAGTGGTTGGTCATAATTGTATAGTGATTATGCTTTTGAGTATCATTTGTAAAAAAAATTTAATATACAATTTCTCAACAAATATTCTATTTTAATATATATTTATGTTGACTCTCTTTTCATTTATCATTTATTATCATTTAATTGTTTTAGTTTCTTAGTAGATTTATTTTGTTATCTTTATTTTGTTACTTTCCATAGTTTTTAGATTAGCCTTTAGTATAGTATAATTTATCTTTATACTAACTTTAGTTACTAAATTGAATTATTTTTTATTCCTCTCTAAATTTGAGATAATAGTTTCTGACTTTTAGTCTACTTTTAGATTTTTTATCTACTTCTTTAATATTTATAATCTATTGTAGTTGTGTTAGTTTATTGATATGTTCATAGTTAAGTTATCTTTCTTTAGATTTCATGTTCGTCTCTTTTACATGTATTTTAGTTTATTTCATTTCATTTATTTTGGTTTATGTTATTTTTGAAGAAACATTATTCATAGAATACACACACACACACACACACACACACACACACACACACACACACACACACACACACACACACACACACACACACACACACACACACACACACACACACACACACACACACACACACACACACACACACACACACACACACACACACACACACACACACACACACACACACACACACACACGTATGTGTGTGTGTGTGTGTGTGTGTGTGTGTGTGTGTGTGTGTGTGTGTGTGTGTGTGTGTGTGTGTGTGTGTGTGTGTGTGTGTGTGTGTGT